>OY804610.1:0-124000 GCA_963680895.1 Fragum sueziense | reverse complement strand
CCAGCATATCCTATAGCCTCCCCAAATACACCCATAGCATTTGCCCCCCCCCCCATGTTATGAAGCAAAGCTTTTCTACGCCTATGCACAAGGAAATTATACTGAGAACCAGAATTATCTCTTTAGGCCTGAATATTTTCTGCACTTTGATGCTTAATCCGAGTCTTCTCTGATGTAAATACACTCTTGATATTTTGATTTTCCGCTATTTACATCAGAGCGAGTTGCTCTTTGAAAACAGCGGAAAGTTTTGTACAAGTAGCGAAGCTTTGTTTTTGTGTATCACAGGGTTGGCAATCGACCGGTCACCCGGTTTTAACCGGGCGGTTTTAACCGGTTAAAACCGCCCCGGTCAATACTCCAAGTGGTCAATTGGTGGTCGATTGGTGGTCGATTGAGAAAATCTAATGGTCAATTGGTGGTCGATTGGTGGTCAATTGAAAAATTTTAATGGTCAATTGAACATTTTTAATGGTCAAGTGAAAAAATTCTGATGGTCAATTAAAAAAACTTTAATGGTAATTTATTCTTTTTGTTTTTGGATTTATTATTTATATTCTTGATATTGAAAATTGCAGTTATAATCTGTCAAGGGTACTCATCAGGTGGCTTTTGACCAGATAGGGTCCTTTGGCTTTATTTTAACACAACAGTTACTCTTGTTTTGACACTTAGATTAAATGTCCAGTAATGTCCAGTTAACTGACCAATAACAGATAGCAGAATGATCACACTTTCACACATCTGAATAAACAAAGGTGTCAGTTTCACAACCCATATATTTCAGCCCCTCTCATTGGTCAACCTTACAAGCTGGACACACCTCCCATAGGTTTGAGTGACAGGTCCAGTATTTTGACAGTTTTGATTGGCCATTCTTAATTGTTTGTCAAAAGGCAATTACTGTTATTAAGATTAGGTTATCCTCTTTGATGTGTTGGCTAACAATATCCATAATTTGAACCAGCAGTACTCTTTGAAGTAGTGTGTGATTTTTGTACAGTCAAATTTTGATCGAGTCAATGTTTGTTTGTTTGATTACTTTTCATGATTTTGATGGGCACTTTTAAACCCTTTCTTATTACACTTCTCTTTTCTTCTCTTTTTTTCTCTTCTTCTTTACATGGCAATGTATATATTGAACTAGAACAACCTGAACTGAAAATTGATGAGAATAATTGAAAAGTTTACTGATTCATGAAACAGACCTCTTTGAAATAGCCATTTACATTTTGGTTTTGCAGCTTTGTTTTTTTAGAGTCTTGAACAACAGAAAGTCAGAATCTCAACATCTAATTTGCAGTGATATTCTTATATTATGTAGGGTCTATTAAGTAGGGTTATGATATATGAGTATTTTCCAACCAACAATTTCAATTGACCAATCGACCACCAATCGACCAGTATTGACCGGTATTGACCAGTATTGACCGGTTAAAACCAGTATTGACCGCCGGCCCGGTCAATACTCATATTGACCGGTCGATTGCCAACCCTGGTGTATCATATCCAATCACTCTGTAAAAAAACACTCACTGTAAGGTGTAGATCAATAAATCATATTTTGTCATACCTGTCCAAAAATTTCATTTCAAATCGGCCTGCTGGAAGAGTATAACCTTTCGAAACTCAACAACCCCCTATTTCCAGTCGATTTCGTCGGCATTGTTATTGCAGATCAAGTGACCAGATCTCGTTCAACAATAGAATGGAATTTACTGCCACGTGACTATCACATGATCGCCTTTGATTACGAATTTCTTTCAAGTCGCGTGACCGCCTTTGTTTAGAAATTATGGAGTGTTCTTGTTGCAGAGATCAATTTTAGTCGATCTGTTCAGCTTGCAACTTGAATGGTATTGCTTTTCCTGTGAAATTCCGTTTATTTCGTCCTCCATGCTCGTAAGTTATGGAATTGACCCAACATAGTAGCAAACATTGTTGGTGCGAATACTAGCTTTAAAAAGTTGGCCGGACGTTTCTGATCTATATTTCATTTATTTATTTATTCATATTATCAATGTTTTTTAAACTCGTTATTGTTATATTATTTCAGCAGGGCCGTCAATTTGAAAAATAAAATAATCTTATTTTTTTTTTCTTTCAAATTCTTATATTTAGACCGTTACGTCATAATCTGGGAAAACCCGCATTCCATGTGCGAGATTTCGCATTGATCACATGGTTTTTATGCTCCCCGAAGGGAGAGCATATAGTCGCCGCTTTGTCTGTCAGTCCGTCAGTCATTCCGTCTGTCTGTCCGTCCAGAGTGATTTCTCCATAACCCTAAGGCCAAATCAAATGAAACTTTACCATGTGAACTTCTTATGACATAATGCCGATGTACTTTTCCGGGTTTTTGGATTTGAGGCCTCATCATGGGAAAAGGGGACTTAAGGTAAAATACAGTTTTTCTCTAATTTCTCCTAGTCTAATGGTCAGAAATTGATGAAATTTCATATTTGAGTAGTGAATCAGATGTCCTTGACAATAAACTATTTGAAATTTGGGTATAAAAATTATGTCATGCAAAAAGGGGTCTTAACATTTGTTAGCTTTATGTTTGCTATGCATGACATACATTTATTGTGACATTATGCCTTATTCGGGGAGCATTGTCCGTCTCTGACGGCTCTTGTAAATGGTCATGGTAAACAAAGGCTGCTCAGATGAGGGTTGTTGCAAAACATTGCTATGATAAACCTTTTAGAAATACTTTTTGGTCGTAAATTTTTCAACAGGTATGACAATAAATGGTTCATTGATCATCATCGATATCATCAGGGGTTTTAACGAATGCGTTTAAGATCGGACGGTGAATGATGCAACACAACTTGTGGAGAACTTGATTTTTTCGAAGTGCAACGCTCTCTGATGTAAATGGCGAAAAATCAAAATATCAAAGAGCGTATTTACATCAGAGAAGACTCGGATTATTTGATGCTGTTTCTAAACAGCACAATTTTAGACTTATTCTAATTCAAAGATTTACCCGTATGCGGTTAACAAGTTCCCCAGAAGATAATAGGTAGATGACCAATTTAATTACATGACTGTGGTGGACCTAGGATGTCTGTAAGGGGGTTTGTATATATGCAAATATGGGGGTTCATTTTTCAAGTATTATACAATTTTGACTGAATTTCTGCTTGAAAATGAAATTGCAGTCTATTATTGCGCATGTTTAACCCAGGGAAATTTCATCGGATATGTCTGACGGTCCGATGGTCTTAACCATTCCTGGGATAAGCTCATTGTCAGAGAATAAACTTAAATATGGTGTTATTTTCAGACATGGAGAGAAACTAGCATTGGTGTTATTCGAAACACAGAAACTTGGAGACTACGAATGTTTGAAAAAGAGCTCTAGGGACATGTCTATTTTTCTTTTGGAATGTCGAGTTCAAACGTGAAGTTCTGAAATATTCAGGTAGGTTTCTTGTGATTTCCTTGCGTTTGCGTTCGTCTATCGTTTCTCGCGCACGGCAAAAACAAAATGACATTATAGATGTCATTTTGTTTTTGCTGTGCGCGAGAAACGATAGACGCATGACCTTATTAGATGTGTGTAAGTGGGTTTGCATGTCTTAAGTATTGGTCTGGCAATATCTCATTTTAACCCATTCCTGCACATACTGACCCCATACTGACGCCTCTTGACTCCCTAACAAGAAAAGGTTTAGAAAAACATTGTGAAAATTGATGAAATTGCTTGTTACATACACACAATTTCTTCATTTTCCACAATGTTTTCTAACCCAAAATAGAAACATTTCTAAAATTTCATCAATTTAAAATTGTCATCTACAAAATCATTCAAATATTATTTTCAATGTTTTTAACCCTGAAAGACCAAAATTTGTAAAATTTCAATTTCAGTGTCGTCTGCGTCATCTTTGAATTTCGGGACACATCTAAATTTTGTCCTTTGGTAATAGTTTGGTGTATACAATTTTTATGCCCCCTTTCGAAGAAAATGGGGGTATATTGTTTTGCAAGTGTCGGTCGGTCGGTCCGTATGTCGGTCGGTCTGTCCGTAGACCAAACCTTGTCCGGAGCATAACTCAAAAAGTATCAAAGGTAGAATCATGAAACTTCATAGGTGGATAGATCTCATTATGGAGAGGTGCAGTGCACAAGAACCGTAACTCTGCCGATCAAATTTTTTGAGTTATTGCCCTTTGTTGATTTTATAACTTGATTCTTGTCCGGAGCATAACTCAAAAAGTATGTAAGGTACAATCATGAAACTTTACAGGTGGATAGATCTCATTATGGAGAGGTGCAGTGCACAAGAACCGTAACTCTGCTGATCAAATTTTTTGAGTTATTGCCCTTTGTTGATTTTCAAACTTGATTCTTGTTCGGAGCATAACTCAATAAATATGTTAGGTAGAATCATGAAACTTTACAGGTGGATAGATCTCATTATGGAGAGGTGCAGTGCAAAAGAACTGTAACTCTGCCGATCAAATTTTTCGAGTTATTGCCCTTTGTTGATTTTATTACTTGATTCTTGTCCGGAGCATAACTCAAAAAGTATGTAAGGTAGAATCATGAAATTTTACAGGTGGATAGATCTCATTATGGAGAGGTGCAGTGCACAAGAACCGTAACTCTGCTGATCATATTTTTTGGGTTATTGCCCTTTGTTGATTTTATAACTTGATTCTTGTCCGGAGCATAACTCAAAAAGTATGTAAGGTAGAATCATGAAATTTTACAGGTGGATAGATCTTATTATGGAGAGGTGCAGTGCACAAGAACCGTAACTCTGCCGATCAAATTTTGTGAGTTATTGCCCTTTGTTGATTTTATAACTTGATTCTTGTCCGGAGCACAACTCAAAAAATATGTAAGGTAGAATCATGAAACTTTACAGGTAAATAGATTTCATTATCAAGAGGTGCAGTGCACAAGAACCGTAACTCTGCCAATCAAATTCTTGGAGTTATTGCCCTTTGTTGATTTTTAAACTTAATTCTTAACCTTGCCTATATCTCGTGTCCTTTTACACATACAGCCTTGATATCTCACACATAGATACCTCCTATCAACATCGTTCACATTTAACCATGACCTTGGACCTTGTGACCTTGACCTTGGAGTTTGACCTACTTTAAAAAAAATTAAACCCGGCATATACATGTATCTCATGACCTTTTACAAATACAGCCTTGATATTTCACACATGGACACAGCTTACCAAGACCTTTCACAATTGACCATGACCTTGGACTTTGTGACCTTGACCTTGGAGTTTGACCTACTTTTAAAAAGCTTTAACCTGGCCGATATATCATGTCCATTTACACATACAGCCTTGATATTTGACACATGGAAACCTCCGACTTAGACCTATCACATACGACTATGACCTTGGACCATGTGGCCTTGACCTTGGAGTTTGACCTACTTTTAAAAAAAATAAACTGGGCCTATATCTTATGTGCTGTTACACATACAGCCTTGGTATTTCACACATGGACACATCTTACCAAGACCTTTCACATTTGACCATGACCTTGGACCTTGTGACCTTGACCTTGGACTTTGACCTACTTTAAAAAGAACTTTAACCTAGCCGATATATCATGTCCTTTTACACATACAGCCTTGATATTTGACACATGGACACATACGACCAAGACCTTTCACATTTGACCATGACCTTGGACCTTGTGACCTTGACCTTTGTGTTTGTCCTACTTTAATAATACATTAACCTGGCCTATATTTCATGTCATTTTACATATACAGCCTTGATATTTCCCACATGGTCACTTCCAACCAAGATATTTCACTTTTGACCATGACCTTGGACCTTGACCTTGGAGTTTGACCTACTTTTAGAAATATCTAACCTAGCCTTTATCTTATGTCCTATTACACCTACAGCCTTGATATTTCACACATGACACCTCCTACCAAGACCTATCACATTTGACCATGACCTTGAATATTGCAACTTTGACCTTTAAGTTTGACCTACTTTTAAAAAGACTGAAACCAGGCATATATATCATGTCCTTTTACACCTACAGCCTTGATATTTCACACATGGACACCTCCAACCAAGACCTTTCACATTTGACCATGACCTTGACCTTGGCATTTGGCCTACTTTTAAAAACTTTAACCTGGCCCATGTTTCATTGTACTTTTACATATACAACTTTGATATTTCACATATAGACACCTCCTACCAAGACCTTTCATATTTGACCATGACCTTGGACCTTGTTAACTTGACCTTGGACTTTGACCTACATCAAATGTAGGCCCTTGATGGGGCATATATGTTTTACAAACATCTCTTGTCATTACATACTTGTTAGCACAGAAAATATCAAAGTAAAAGGAATAAAATGCTGATTAAGCTTTCAATCTTTTCTTGCTGGCAGGAGCTTTCAAATTTGACCACTCTTAACTCAGACAGAATTATATATAACTTTATTTAGAATAACTGTCTTTATCTCTCAAAATTTTGCATGAATACCCGTAATGTGGCCATTTTGAGATAACTAAAATATGGATGTTTTCGAGTGGCGTTGTTGCATATCTGAACCTATTCGGATGCTGTCGTACACATTCGGCGGTGGAAAGTTCCACCGCCGAATGTTTTCGACCGCGCCCGAATACTTCGGACATTGCACTATCTCATTAGGGGTACACTACCCTAAGAAAATGAAATTAGCAATTGAATTATGCACAATTCATGGTTTATTGATTTGATATTGCTGTAAATACATATTACAAAATAGCCTAATAATTGTATTATTTTGCTTTCAGACTCAAGACCAGTATTACAGAACCTTTTTGAAGTTCCTTGCACTTGGCCTGGCAACATGGATGGCAGATAATGGAAAGAATATTTCATCCGCAAGATCTTATGGGGAAAAACGACTTTGGAATGCAGGGAAAGCAAACGCTTTCCCCAAACGAGACATCATGCAATAGAGCATGTTTCTTCAAACAAGTTAAAGTCTACTGTTTTGTGCCAGGGATGAATGCATGCATTTTGAACATGTAGACCATTGTTCCCTTTAGGCTTTACAGACAGATCATTAAATTACAAGTGTTTGATAAGTGCATATTCTCTTCGTGGTGCATCAGAAACAAGGGCGGATCTAGAGGGGGTGTGGTGGAATCCAGACACCCCTGGCATTGGCCTAAAATAAATTTTGACTGTATAACGTTAGTATAACTTTACATATTAACACTTTTAAAGCCATCATTTTGGCTTTGACCCAAACCCCTCCCCTCGAAAAAATCCTGCATCCGTCCTTGAGAAAGACATTTGGAAATCTTTTAGGGAAAAGAAGTAAATGCTGATGACCACCATTTTCTTCATTTCTGTAGATGTTTTTTAATGCAGTTTTATAATGTGTTTTTGCTAGTTTGTTAAAGGGGCACATGCTAGGTTCTTCAGGGATAAGAGCAACATGGGGACAGTAAGAGTTTGCATTATTGTGTGGTGGATTTCATTATCTAGGACCAAAATGAAAGCAATTTTAGCACTGGAACTAAGCTCCCATTTTCTATCAAGGTCCAGTTTCCCATAAATCTTACTATAGATATAAAGTGTGGGTAGGGTAATTATATGCAGACTTGATTTAGAAGGACTAAATGAACTTTATTTGAAATTTCCTTGAATAGAAATAATCTAGGTATGCAGTTTGACAATTTCATATGATATTGTCTGAATATATATTTTTAACATGTTTCCGTGTCCGACAACCTAGCATGGGCCCCTTTAACCCTTTCCCAAACATCAAATTTTAGGGTGATCCACTTCGAAAACTGCCACAAATGACAAAATGAATGTTATTAAAGATAGGATTTGTGTAAAATATGGCGCAGAAAATATTGAGACAAAAGGAGAAACTGCTGGTTATCAGCAGTTTCTTCTTTTGCTTCAATGTTTTCCCAAGCCCTTTCTATTAGGGACGTCAAAACCAGGTCTTGTTTGGGAAAGGGTTAACATCTAGACATCTCATTTCCAATTGACCAAACGCCAATCGACAGATCGCTCCGCCCAACATAAATTTAAGACAAACAATGGGGATGTGATAGTTAATAGGGACCGATTTTATCCATTCAGTCGTGACGTTAATTCGGACAAACAAAATAGTATTTCGTAGGTGTTGTAATAAAATCTCGTTACTACGGCTTGATTAAAGCCGTAGTTACGAGATTTTATAACAACACCGACGGTTTATCAAAACATAATGGTAAACCTAGTCTATTGTTAGCACAAATTTTTTGCCATTGGCATGTCGATTGTTTTGATTGTCAGTCGATAAATCGATACAATAACACGTGCAACGAATAACAATTGGGGCATGACATTTTTTCTGATCGTCCATTGGCTAATCGATGTTTTTGATTGACAGTCGGCGTTTGGTCAATTTAGACACAGCAATAATAAGATAAGATAGAGTAATAGGATTTTAAATTTACTTCAAATCCAAACCCTTTGTTGTAGGTACACAGTCACATTGAATCATTTTTAGAAGAGGATTCAAATGAGTACCCACAACATAGAATTGGGAGAATTATGAAAAGAATTGTGAAAGATATTTTGCATTAGGAAAAGCTATTACCCTCTCTCATCAATAGATTTGTAGACTAGCCAAACTTTTGCCTTTTAGAAAAGTTTGAGGTAGTCCACTCCTTATGAGATTTTCACAACATCGGAATTATTCCGGCAACATCGAAAAGCATGGGTCCCTTTAAGATGTAGACATCTCATTTTAAATTTAGACACAGCAATAATAAGATAATATACGGTGATAGGATTTTAAATTTACTTCAATCCAAACCCTTTGTTGTGGGTACATAGTCACATTGAATCCTTTTTAGAAGAGGACATAGAATTGGGAGAATTATGACAGATATTTTTCATCAGGAAAAGATATTACCCTCTTTCATCCATAGATTTGTAGACTAGCCAAACTTTTGCCTTATAGAAAAGTTTAAGGTAGTCCACTCCTAATGAGATTTGCACAACATCGGAATTATTCGGGCGACATCGAAAACATTCGGTAGTGGAACTTTCCACCGCCAAATGTTTACGACTATGCCCAAATAGGTTTCGATACCTAAAGACGCTGCTCGAAAAAATCTGATGTTTTATGAATCTCAAAATGGCCACATTATGGGCATTCCACCTTATCGGCCTAGATAAGAGAAAGACCTAATACATGCAGACTTATGAAGATCTATCCATGCTATTCTCAAATGAAATTCATAAAATCTTGTAAAAATCACCTAAAAACAGAATACAATATGAAATACATGGGGAAGCATTGAGGCAAGAGAAGAAAATGCTGAGGACCAGCATTTTCTCCTTATGCCTTTATATCACCTGTGTTATATGAACACAAATCTACATATACATTATGTCATATCAAGCAGCTTTTGAATTGCATCATCCTAAATTTTTGTTATTTTGGAAATGTTTAAGTTCAACAAAAAATCTTAAGGTAGTCAACCCCTAATGAGATTCATGTGACATCGGAATTTTTCGTGCGATGTGATTGACATTTGTCATGTAGCCAAACTTTACTACCGGGATATTTAACATGAATTTTCAAAACACTGCAAAATCAGATGTGTCTCACACTTCTGATATTTTGAGGTAATACAAAGTCCCTTGTGGCCTGCATACATCCAGAGTGTCAACTGTATATGCATGAACTGAATAATGAATACTATACATGGACATATTATTGATAATTAAAACTACATTAAATGAATATTCGGTGACCAGTTCTCTTATCTAGACCTGCTTTTATGCAAAGTAATATGATACATTCCCAAAGCAGCGGTCATAGCCCAGTTGGCGGCCCATCTGACTCTCACTTATGAAGTCCCAGGTATGATCTTCGGCCGAAGCAAACATAGATTCTGGCAAAAAAGTGTTAAAACCCAATCAATTTCCAAAGCAAATCTGCTGTATCAAGGCCTAATGTCACTCATGGCATCAGTATTCCATCATAGCTAGATTTATAAAAAATATTGAGAGAAAACATAATGCTGATCATCAGTATTTTCTACTTTTCCCTCAATATTTTCCATATAGCCCTTTCACAAATGACAGAGTGCATCAAACTCAATTATGAGGTCCAGTGCTTCAACTTGATTATGACGCCCAAGCTCTCCAGCCAGGGTTAAGGTAGTCCACCCCTAATGAGATTCGCACGACATCGGAATTATTCAAGCGAAGTCGAAAAACATTCAGCGATGGAACTTTCCTCCGCTGAATATTTACAACCGCGCCTGAATAGGTTCGTCTACGTTACGATGCTGCTTGGAAAATCTGATATTTTAAGAATCTAAAAATGGCTACATTACGGGTATTCTACCTTAATATCCTGTTTTGTCTGCCACATATTGGTGGATTACTGTAAAACCTAAATGGTTGAGTAGCTGTAGGCTAGGGAAGGATGTTGTAATTCTTGTGAGAGAAACAACCAAAATCCACAGGTAGATGCTCCACCTGCCAGGATATGACCAAGAAATCTCTTAAGAGAGGAGTTGCACTACATTTATTTACTCAACCGACACAATTTCAGACTGTTCCAATTTTAGTCCACCCTAATGAGATTCTTGTGACGTCGGAATTATTCGGGCGAAGTCGAAAGCATTCGGCGGTCAAACTACCACTACCGAATGTTTACGGTTGGTCTAATTAACGACTCTGTTCCGAAAAATCTGATGCTTTAAGAATCTCAAAATGGCCACATTACGTGTATTCTACCTTAATATATTGTTTTTTCTGCCACTAATTGGTGGATAATTGTAAAACCTTTATGGTTGAATAGCTGTAGGCTAGGGAAGGATGTTGTGAGAGAAGCAACCAAATTCCATAGGCAGATGCTCCACCTACTATGATATAACCCAGAAATATGTTCAGAGATTTGTACAAACAACACAATTTCAGACTGACCCAATCTTTAACCAGGTGCAGATGACAAAATGGATTTATAAATAAAGAATTATCTATAGAAAATATTGTAAGAAGGTAAAAATGCTGGTTATTAGCATTTTCTTTGTACAATGTTTTCCAAATTTTATGTCCTAATCAGGGCTGTAGGAAACAATTTCGCATTGAGGGGCTTGTCTGAATATTTTGGGCGGGGGGGGGGGGTTATTATGATTTTCCATAAAATTTTATTGTAGGGGGGCTTAGCCCCCTACCCACCCCCTGTTCCTACGGGCATGTTGATTACTAGGTGTCCTGTTTGGGAAAGGTTTTTAAACGTATGTACAGTAAATCATTTTTGTATGCACCAATTTCGTTGGCTGTCGATACTTTCGAGTTTGAGGGGTCAAATATTTTGTTGTTTGGGAAAGGGAACTTACATAACACAAAGTATTCAGATAATCAATATAATAACTTCTTTTCTCTCAATGTTTTACCAAACCTTTGTAATGACTATTTGAAAATCAAGGCTTATTGGAGAGAAGTACAATTCTTACAGTCAGTATTGTCTCTGGAATAAAAACGAATTTTGGAGATAGGGTAAAACCTATTTCATCGGACTAGCGATTTTTTACATCCGTTTTAATTAATTGACATCAAGTGCAGTATATCTCTGTACAGATGGTTATGTAGTAGAATTTAGATGAGGATTTCGCTGGAATCTTCTTCTTTTCTCGTAATTATTGTGTGTCGTGATATTCTATGCACGAAATCAGCATTTCCGATCATCATACAACAAAAAGTTGGTAAAATTATTAGTCCAATATTGAAGAGAGATATTGTTAAATTCGTCACAGTCGGTTCGCCCGGTAGTAAATTTTTGCTCGTTATTTTACGGCGGACACCTGACTATTTCGAACAAAAACTGCTTTTAAAACAGTGTATTTTAAAATAGTCATTGGAGATTGAAAAGTTGAATGTTTTCGTGGATAATCAATTTTGTTCATTTAGAATGCAATGTGAAATAAGGATGACTTGTTGTTAGAAATGCATTTCACTGCGATCCCTTTCACCGCCGTGTGACTGCTGTTACGTTACGAAATTATGCCGGGCCCTCAAAATCCTCGGAATGGCCACCGCAGTGTCACCCCTCGCATAGTATGATTCCACCTTTGCTCGAATTTGTAACGTTCATTGATTTCCTCTTTAATCATTTTCCATCTTCCCTTTCCGATATGAATCTACTTTCACTTCTACTTAATCGATATATTATTGTTGTTATTAACTCCGAATTAGGTCAAACGGGTTGCATAAATTTCCGAATTATTTTAAACGAAATCAAAAATTTCAGCCAATCGCGTTTAACCATTTAAAATATCAGCCAATCAGACGATGGAATGTTATAAACGTTCTGAGCGTTTTGAGTGAATGGTTTGAATGTTTTTATGGAATGGAAAGAGCGGATTGGTGAATGAATGATAAATCAGATGAGCGGAATGGAATTGAATGGAATTGAATGGAATGAATGTCAATTTCATGATGTTCCCAACTGTAAGTGGCTGCCATCTCGGTCCTAGGCGAGGTTGGAGCCTGAAATTTCGTGTGCGTATTCCCAGTGCCAAGGGCTATCACCTGTGAAAATTTGAAGGAAATCCGAGACAAAAAGTTTTTCCGCCCTAAAAAACGCCTGGGCTATACATCAGGCGTTTTTGCCGATTTCGGCCAAAATCTAAGGTACCCGTTTTTCACTCCTCCTTTGTGTATTCGGGGTCGCTGAGTCCGAATTTGAAGTCGGAATTTGCGTATCTCCCCCGTGAAAAAAGTTACGGCGGTTTTTTCGGGCCATGTATTCTGAGCTCTATTCGAGCTTTAAGTGGCTGCCATCTTGGTCCTAGGCGAGGTTGGAGCCTGAAATTTCGTGTGCGTATTCCCAGTGCCAAGGGCTATCACCTGTGTAAATTTGAAGGAAATCCGAGACAAAAAGTTTTTCCGCCCCAAAAAACGCCTGGGCTATACATCAGGCGTTTTTGCCGATTTCGGCCAAAATCTAAGGTACCCGTTTTTCACTCCTCCTTTGTGTATTCGGGGTCGCTGAGTCCGAATTTGAAGTCGGAATTTGCGTATCTCCCCCATGAAAAAAGTTACGGCGGTTTTTTCGGGCCATGTATTCTGAGCTCTATTCGAGCTTTAAGTGGCTGCCATCTCGGTCCTAGGCGAGGTTGGAGCCTGAAATTTCGTGTGCGTATTCCCAGTGCCAAGGGCTATCACCTGTGAAAATTTGAAGGAAATCCGAGACAAAAAGTTTTTCCTCCCCAAAAAACGCCTGGGCTATACATCAGGCGTTTTTGCCGATTTCGGCCAAAATCTAAGGTACCCGTTTTTCACTCCTCCTTTGTGTATTCGGGGTCGCTGAGTCCGAATTTGAAGTCGGAATTTGCGTATCTCCCCCGTGAAAAAAGTTACGGCGGTTTTTTCGGGCCATGTATTCTGAGCTCTATTCGAGCTTTAAGTGGCTGCCATCTCGGTCCTAGGCGAGGTTGGAGCCTGAAATTTCGTGTGCCTATTCCCAGTGCCAAGGGCTATCACCTGTGTAAATTTGAAGGAAATCCGAGACAAAAAGTTTTTCCGCCCCAAAAAACGCCTGGGCTATACATCAGGCGTTTTTGCCGATTTCAGCCAAAATCTAAGGTACCCGTTTTTCACTCCTCCTTTGTGTATTCGGGGTCGCTGAGTCCGAATTTGAAGGCGGAATTTGCGTATCTCCCCCGTGAAAAAAGTTACGGCGGTTTTTTCGGGCCATGTATTCTGAGCTCTATTCGAGCTTTAAGTGGCTGCCATCTCGGTCCTAGGCGAGGTTGGAGCCTGAAATTTCGTGTGCGTATTCCCAGTGCCAAGGGCTATCACCTGTGTAAATGTGAAGGAAATCCGAGACAAAAAGTTTTTCCGCCCCAAAAAACGCCTGGGCTATACATCAGGCGTTTTTGCCGATTTCGGCCAAAATCTAAGGTACCGGTTTTTCACTCCTCCTTTGTGTATTCGGGGTCGCTGAGTCCGAATTTGAAGTCGGAATTTGCGTATCTCCCCCGTGAAAAAAGTTACGGCGGTTTTTTCGGGCCATGTATTCTGAGCTCTATTCGAGCTTTAAGTGGCTGCCATCTCGGTCCTAGGCGAGGTTGGAGCCTGAAATTTCGTGTGCGTATTCCCAGTGCCAAGGGCTATCACCTGTGTAAATTTGAAGGAAATCCGAGACAAAAAAGTTTTCCGCCCCAAAAAACGCCTGGGCTATACATCAGGCGTTTTTGCCGATTTCGGCCAAAATCTAAGGTACCCGTTTTCACTCCTCCTTTGTGTATTCGGGGTCGCTGAGTCCGAATTTGAAGTCGGAATTTGCGTATCTCCCCCGTGAAAAAAGTTACGGCGGTTTTTTCGGGCCATGTATTCTGGGCTCTATTCGAGCTTTAAGTGGCTGCCATCTCGGTCCTAGGCGAGGTTGGAGCCTGAAATTTGTGTGCGTATTCCCAGTGCCAAGGGCTATCACCTGTGAAAAATTGAAGGAAATCCGAGACAAAAAGTTTTTCCGCCCTAAAAACGCCTGGGCTATACATCAGGCGTTTTTGCCGATTTCGGCCAAAATCTAAGGTACCCGTTTTTCACTCCTCCTTTGTGTATTCGGGGTCGCTGAGTCCGAATTTGAAGTCGGAATTTGCGTATCTCCCCCGTGAAAAAAGTTACGGCGGTTTTTTCGGGCCATGTATTCTGAGCTCTATTCGAGCTTTAAGTGGCTGCCATCTCGGTCCTAGGCGAGGTTGGAGCCTGAAATTTCGTGTGCGTATTCCCAGTGCCAAGGGCTATCACCTGTGAAAATTTGAAGGAAATCCGAGACAAAAAGTTTTTCCGCCCCAAAAAACGCCTGGGCTATACATCAGGCGTTTTTGCCGATTTCGGCCAAAATCTAAGGTACCCGTTTTTCACTCCTCCTTTGTGTATTCGGGGTCGCTGAGTCCGAATTTGAAGTCGGAATTTGCGTATCTCCCCCGTGAAAAAAGTTACGGCGGTTTTTTCGGGCCATGTATTCTGAGCTCTATTCGAGCTTTAAGTGGCTGCCATCTCGGTCCTAGGCGAGGTTGGAGCCTGAAATTTCGTGTGCGTATTCCCAGTGCCAAAGGCTATCACCTGTGTAAATGTGAAGGAAATCCGAGACAAAAAGTTTTTCCGCCCAAAAAAACGCCTGGGCTATATATACATCAGGAGTTTTTGCCGATTTCGGCCAAAATCTAAGGTACCCGTTTTTCACTCCTCCTTTGTGTATTCGGGGTCGCTGAGTCCGAATTTGAAGTCGGAATTTGCGTATCTCCCCCGTGAAAAAAGTTACGGCGGTTTTTTCGGGCCATGTATACTGGGCTCTATTCGAGCTTTAAGTGGTGGCCATCTCGGTCCTAGGCGAGGTTGGAGCCTGAAATTTCGTGTGCGTATTCCCAGTGCCAAGGGCTATCACCTGTGAAAATTTGAAGGAAATCCGAGACAAAAAGTTTTTCCGCCCCAAAAAACGCCTGGGCTATACATCAGGCGTTTTTGCCGATTTCGGCCAAAATCTAAGGTACCCGTTTTTCACTCCTCCTTTGTGTATTCGGGGTCGCTGAGTCCGAATTTGAAGTCGGAATTTGCGTATCTCCCCCGTGAAAAAAGTTACGGCGGTTTTTTCGGGCCATGTATTCCGAGCTCTATTCGAGCTTTAAGTGGCTGCCATCTCGGTCCTAGGCAAGGTTGGAGCCCGAAATTTCGTGTGCGTATTCCCAGTGCCAAGGGCTATCACCTGTGTAAATTTGAAGGAAATCCGAGACAAAAAGTTTTTCCGCCCAAAAAAACGCCTGGGCTATACATCAGGCGTTTTTGCCGATTTCGGCCAAAATCTAAGGTACCCATTTTTCACTCCTCCTTTGTGTATTCGGGGTCGCTGAGTCCGAATTTGAAGTCGGAATTTGCGTATCTCCCCCGTGAAAAAAGTTACGGCGGTTTTTTCGGGCCATGTATTCTGGGCTCTATTCGAGCTTTAAGTTGCTGCCATCTCGGTCCTAGGCGAGGTTGGAGCCTGAAATTTCGTGTGCGTATTCCCAGTGCCAAGGGCTATCACCTGTGAAAATTTGAAGGAAATCCGAGACAAAAAGTTTTTCCGCCCCAAAAAACGCCTGGGCTATACATCAGGCGTTTTTGCCGATTTCGGCCAAAATCTAAGGTACCCGTTTTTCACTCCTCCTTTGTGTATTCGGGGTCGCTGAGTCCGAATTTGAAGTCGGAATTTGCGTATCACCCCCGTGAAAAAAGTTACGGCGGTTTTTTCGGGCCATGTATTCTGAGCTCTATTCGAGCTTTAAGTGGCTGCCATCTCGGTCCTAGGCGAGGTTGGAGCCTGAAATTTCGTGTGCGTATTCCCAGTGCCAAGGGCTATCACCTGTGTAAATTTGAAGGAAATCCGAGACAAAAAGTTTTTCCGCCCCAAAAAACGCCTGGGCTATACATCAGCCAAAATATAAGGAACCCGTTTTTCACTCCTCCTTTGTGTATTCGGGTCGCTGAGTCCGAATTTGAAGTCGGAATTTGCGTATCTCCCCGTGAAAAAAGTTACGGTGGTTTTTTCGGGCCATGTATTCTGGGCTCTATTCGAGCTTTAAGTGGCTGCCATCTCGGTCCTAGGCGAGGTTGGAGCCTGAAATTTCGTGTGCCTATTCCCAGTGCCAAGGGCTATCACCTGTCTAAATTTGAAGGAAATCCGAGACAAAAAGTTTTTCCGCCCCAAAAAACGCCTGGGCTATACATCAGCCAAAATCTAAGGTACCCGTTTTTCACTCCTCCTTTGTGTATACGGGGTCGCTGAGTCCGAATTTGAAGTCGGAATTTGCGTATCTCCCCCGTGAAAAAAGTTACGGCGGTTTTTTCGGGCCATGTATTCTGGGCTCTATTCGAGCTTTAAGTGGCTGCCATCTCGGTCCTAGGCGAGGTTGGAGCCTGAAATTTCGTGTGCGTATTCCCAGTGCCAAGGGCTATCACCTGTGAAAATTTGAAGGAAATCCGAGACAAAAAGTTTTTCCGCCCCAAAAAACGCCTGGGCTATACATCAGGCGTTTTTGCCGATTTCGGCCAAAATCTAAGGTACCCGTTTTTCACTCCTCCTTTGTGTATTCGGGGTCGCTGAGTCCGAATTTGAAGTCGGAATTTGCGTATCTCCCCCGTGAAAAAAGTTACGGCGGTTTTTTCGGGCCATGTATTCTGGGCTCTATTCGAGCTTTAAGTGGCTGCCATCTCGGTCCTAGGCGAGGTTGGAGCCTGAAATTTGTGTGCGTATTCCCAGTGCCAAGGGCTATCACCTGTGAAAAATTGAAGGAAATCCGAGACAAAAAGTTTTTCCGCCCTAAAAACGCCTGGGCTATACATCAGGCGTTTTTGCCGATTTCGGCCAAAATCTAAGGTACCCGTTTTTCACTCCTCCTTTGTGTATTCGGGGTCGCTGAGTCCGAATTTGAAGTCGGAATTTGCGTATCTCCCCCGTGAAAAAAGTTACGGCGGTTTTTTCGGGCCATGTATTCTGAGCTCTATTCGAGCTTTAAGTGGCTGCCATCTCGGTCCTAGGCGAGGTTGGAGCCTGAAATTTCGTGTGCGTATTCCCAGTGCCAAGGGCTATCACCTGTGAAAATTTGAAGGAAATCCGAGACAAAAAGTTTTTCCGCCCCAAAAAACGCCTGGGCTATACATCAGGCGTTTTTGCCGATTTCGGCCAAAATCTAAGGTACCCGTTTTTCACTCCTCCTTTGTGTATTCGGGGTCGCTGAGTCCGAATTTGAAGTCGGAATTTGCGTATCTCCCCCGTGAAAAAAGTTACGGCGGTTTTTTCGGGCCATGTATTCTGAGCTCTATTCGAGCTTTAAGTGGCTGCCATCTCGGTCCTAGGCGAGGTTGGAGCCTGAAATTTCGTGTGCGTATTCCCAGTGCCAAAGGCTATCACCTGTGTAAATGTGAAGGAAATCCGAGACAAAAAGTTTTTCCGCCCAAAAAAACGCCTGGGCTATATATACATCAGGAGTTTTTGCCGATTTCGGCCAAAATCTAAGGTACCCGTTTTTCACTCCTCCTTTGTGTATTCGGGGTCGCTGAGTCCGAATTTGAAGTCGGAATTTGCGTATACCCCCCGTGAAAAAAGTTACGGCGGTTTTTTCGGGCCATGTATTCTGGGCTCTATTCGAGCTTTAAGTGGTGGCCATCTCGGTCCTAGGCGAGGTTGGAGCCTGAAATTTCGTGTGCGTATTCCCAGTGCCAAGGGCTATCACCTGTGAAAATTTGAAGGAAATCCGAGACAAAAAGTTTTTCCGCCCCAAAAAACGCCTGGGCTATACATCAGGCGTTTTTGCCGATTTCGGCCAAAATCTAAGGTACCCGTTTTTCACTCCTCCTTTGTGTATTCGGGGTCGCTGAGTCCGAATTTGAAGTCGGAATTTGCGTATCTCCCCCGTGAAAAAAGTTAAGGCGGTTTTTTCGGGCCATGTATTCCGAGCTCTATTCGAGCTTTAAGTGGCTGCCATCTCGGTCCTAGGCAAGGTTGGAGCCCGAAATTTCGTGTGCGTATTCCCAGTGCCAAGGGCTATCACCTGTGTAAATTTGAAGGAAATCCGAGACAAAAAGTTTTTCCGCCCAAAAAAACGCCTGGGCTATACATCAGGCGTTTTTGCCGATTTCGGCCAAAATCTAAGGTACCCGTTTTTCACTCTTCCTTTGTGTATTCGGGGTCGCTGAGTCCGAATTTGAAGTCGGAATTTGCGTATCTCCCCCGTGAAAAAAGTTACGGCGGTTTTTTCGGGCCATGTATTCTGGGCTCTATTCGAGCTTTAAGTTGCTGCCATCTCGGTCCTAGGCGAGGTTGGAGCCTGAAATTTCGTGTGCGTATTCCCAGTGCCAAGGGCTATCACCTGTGAAAATTTGAAGGAAATCCGAGACAAAAAGTTTTTCCGCCCCAAAAAACGCCTGGGCTATACATCAGGCGTTTTTGCCGATTTCGGCCAAAATCTAAGGTACCCGTTTTTCACTCCTCCTTTGTGTATTCGGGGTCGCTGAGTCCGAATTTGAAGTCGGAATTTGCGTATCACCCCCGTGAAAAAAGTTACGGCGGTTTTTTCGGGCCATGTATTCTGAGCTCTATTCGAGCTTTAAGTGGCTGCCATCTCGGTCCTAGGCGAGGTTGGAGCCTGAAATTTCGTGTGCGTATTCCCAGTGCCAAGGGCTATCACCTGTGTAAATTTGAAGGAAATCCGAGACAAAAAGTTTTTCCGCCCCAAAAAACGCCTGGGCTATACATCAGCCAAAATATAAGGAACCCGTTTTTCACTCCTCCTTTATGTATTCGGGGTCGCTGAGTCCGAATTTGAAGTCGGAATTTGCGTATCTCCCCGTGAAAAAAGTTACGGTGGTTTTTTCGGGCCATGTATTCTGGGCTCTATTCGAGCTTTAAGTGGCTGCCATCTCGGTCCTAGGCGAGGTTGGAGCCTGAAATTTTGTGTGCCTATTCCCAGTGCCAAGGGCTATCACCTGTCTAAATTTGAAGGAAATCCGAGACAAAAAGTTTTTCCGCCCCAAAAAACGCCTGGGCTATACATCAGCCAAAATCTAAGGTACCCGTTTTTCACTCCTCCTTTGTGTATACGGGGTCGCTGAGTCCGAATTTGAAGTCGGAATTTGCGTATCTCCCCCGTGAAAAAAGTTACGGCGGTTTTTTCGGGCCATGTATTCTGGGCTCTATTCGAGCTTTAAGTGGCTGCCATCTCGGTCCTAGGCGAGGTTGGAGCCTGAAATTTCGTGTGCGTATTCCCAGTGCCAAGGGCTATCACCTGTGAAAATTTGAAGGAAATCCGAGACAAAAAGTTTTTCCGCCCCAAAAAACGCCTGGGCTATACATCAGGCGTTTTTGCCGATTTCGGCCAAAATCTAAGGTACCCGTTTTTCACTCCTCCTTTGTGTATTCGGGGTCGCTGAGTCCGAATTTGAAGTCGGAATTTGCGTATCTCCCCCGTGAAAAAAGTTACGGCGGTTTTTTCGGGCCATGTATTCTGAGCTCTATTCGAGCTTTAAGTGGCTGCCATCTCGGTCCTAGGCGAGGTTGGAGCCTGAAATTTCGTGTGCGTATTCCCAGTGCCAAGGGCTATCACCTGTGTAAATTTGAAGGAAATCCGAGACAAAAAGTTTTTCCGCCCCAAAAAACGCCTGGGCTATACATCAGGCGTTTTTGCCGATTTCGGCCAAAATCTAAGGTACCCGTTTTTCACTCCTCCTTTGTGTATTCGGGGTCGCTGAGTCCGAATTTGAAGTCGGAATTTGCGTATCTCCCCCATGAAATAAGTTACGGCGGTTTTTTCGGGCCATGTATTCTGGGCTCTATTCGAGCTTTAAGTGGCTGCCATCTCGGTCCTAGGCGAGGTTGGAGCCTGAAATTTCGTGTGCGTATTCCCAGTGCCAAGGGCTATCACCTGTGAAAATTTGAAGGAAATCCAAGACAAAAAGTTTTTCCGCCGGCGTTTTTGCCGATTTCGGCCAAAATCTAAGGTACCCGTTTTTCACTCCTCCTTTGTGTATTCGGGGTCGCTGAGTCCGAATTTGAAGTCGGAATTTGCGTATATCCCCCGTGAAAAAAGTTACGGCGTTTTTTTCGGGCCATGTATTCTGGGCTCTATTCGAGCTTTAAGTGGCTGCCATCTCGGTCCTAGGCGAGGTTGGAGCCTGAAATTTCGTGTGCGTATTCCCAGTGCCAAGGGCTATCACCTGTGTAAATTTGAAGGAAATCCGAGACAAAAAGTTTTTCCGCCCCAAAAAACGCCTGGGCTATACATCAGCCAAAATATAAGGAACCCGTTTTTCACTCCTCCTTTGTGTATTCGGGGTCGCTGAGTCCGAATTTGAAGTCGGAATTTGCGTATCTCCCCCGTGAAAAAAGTTACGGTGGTTTTTTCGGGCCATGTATTCTGGGCTCTATTCGAGCTTTAAGTGGCTGCCATCTCGGTCCTAGGCGAGGTTGGAGCCTGAAATTTCGTGTGCCTATTCCCAGTGCCAAGGGCTATCACCTGTCTAAATTTGAAGGAAATCCGAGACAAAAAGTTTTTCCGCCCCAAAAAACGCCTGGGCTATACATCAGCCAAAATCTAAGGTACCCGTTTTTCACTCCTCCTTTGTGTATACGGGGTCGCTGAGTCCGAATTTGAAGTCGGAATTTGCGTATCTCCCCCGTGAAAAAAGTTACGGCGGTTTTTTCGGGCCATGTATTCTGGGCTCTATTCGAGCTTTAAGTGGCTGCCATCTCGGTCCTAGGCGAGGTTGGAGCCTGAAATTTCGTGTGCGTATTCCCAGTGCCAAGGGCTATCACCTGTGAAAATTTGAAGGAAATCCGAGACAAAAAGTTTTTCCGCCCCAAAAAACGCCTGGGCTATATATACATCAGGCGTTTTTGCCGATTTCGGCCAAAATCTAAGGTACCCGTTTTTCACTCCTCCTTTGTGTATTCGGGGTCGCTGAGTCCGAATTTGAAGTCGGAATTTGCGTATCTCCCCCGTGAAAAAAGTTACGGCGGTTTTTTCGGGCCATGTATTCTGAGCTCTATTCGAGCTTTAAGTGGCTGCCATCTCGGTCCTAGGCGAGGTTGGAGCCTGAAATTTCGTGTGCGTTTTCCCAGTGCCAAGGGCTATCACCTGTGTAAATTTGAAGGAAATCCGAGACAAAAAGTTTTTCCGCCCCAAAAAACGCCTGGGCTATACATCAGGCGTTTTTGCCGATTTCGGCCAAAATCTAAGGTACCCGTTTTTCACTCCTCCTTTGTGTATTCGGGGTCGCTGAGTCCGAATTTGAAGTCGGAATTTGCGTATCTCCCCCATGAAAAAAGTTACGGCGGTTTTTTCGGGCCATGTATTCTGGGCTCTATTCGAGCTTTAAGTGGCTGCCATCTCGGTCCTAGGCGAGGTTGGAGCCTGAAATTTCGTGTGCGTATTCCCAGTGCCAAGGGCTATCACCTGTGAAAATTTGAAGGAAATCCGAGACAAAAAGTTTTTCCGCCGGCGTTTTTGCCGATTTCGGCCAAAATCTAAGGTACCCGTTTTTCACTCCTCCTTTGTGTATTCGGGGTCGCTGAGTCCGAATTTGAAGTCGGAATTTGCGTATATCCCCCGTGAAAAAAGTTACGGCGTTTTTTTCGGGCCATGTATTCTGGGCTCTATTCGAGCTTTAAGTGGCTGCCATCTCGGTCCTAGGCGAGGTTGGAGCCTGAAATTTCGTGTGCGTATTCCCAGTGCCAAGGGCTATCACCTGTGAAAATTTGAAGGAAATCCGAGACAAAAAGTTTTTCCGCCCTAAAAAACGCCTGGACTATACATCAGGCGTTTTTGCCGATTTCGGCCAAAATCTAAGGTACCCGTTTTTCACTCCTCCTTTGTGTATTCGGGGTCGCTGATTCCGAAATTGAAGTCGGAATTTGCGTATCTCCCCCGTGAAAAAAGTTACGGCGGTTTTTTCGGGCCATGTATTCTGAGCTCTATTCGAGCTTTAAGTGGCTGTCATCTCGGTCCTAGGCGAGGTTGGAGCCTGAAATTTCGTGTGCGTATTCCCAGTGCCAAGGGCTATCACCTGTGTAAATTTGAAGGAAATCCGAGACAAAAAGTTTTTCCGCCCCAAAAAACGCCTGGGCTATATATATCAGGCGTTTTTGCCGATTTCGGCCAAAATCTAAGGTACCCGTTTTTCACTCCTCCTTTGTGTATTCGGGGTCGCTGAGTCCGAATTTGAAGTCGGAATTTGCGTATCTCCCCCGTGAAAAAAGTTACGGCGGTTTTTTCGGGCCATGTATTCTGGGCTCTATTCGAGCTTTAAGTGGCTGCCATCTCGGTCCTAGGCGAGGTTGGAGCCTGAAATTTCGTGTGCGTATTCCCAGTGCCAAGGGCTATCACCTGTGAAAATTTGAAGGAAATCCGAGACAAAAAGTTTTTCCGCCCTAAAAAACGCCTGGGCATCAGGCGTTTTTGCCGATTTCGGCCAAAATCTAAGGTACCCGTTTTTCACTCCTCCTTTGTGTATTCGGGGTCGCTGAGTCCGAAATTGAAGTCGGAATTTGCGTATCTCCCCCGTGAAAAAAGTTACGGCGGTTTTTTCGGGCCATGTATTCTGAGCTCTATTCGAGCTTTAAGTGGCTGCCATCTCGGTCCTAGGCGAGGTTGGAGCCTGAAATTTCGTGTGCGTATTCCCAGTGCCAAGGGCTATCACCTGTGTAAATTTGAAGGAAATCCGAGACAAAAAGTTTTTCCGCCCCAAAAAACGCCTGGGCTATACATCAGGCGTTTTTGCCGATTTCGGCCAAAATCTAAGGTACCCGTTTTTCACTCCTCCTTTGTGTATTCGGGGTCGCTGAGTCCGAATTTGAAGTTGGAATTTGCGTATATCCCCCGTGAAAAAAGTTACGGCGTTTTTTTCGGGCCATGTATTCTGGGCTCTATTCGAGCTTTAAGTGGCTGCCATCTCGGTCCTAGGCGAGGTTGGAGCCTGAAATTTCGTGTGCGTATTCCCAGTGCCAAGGGCTATCACATGTGTAAATTTGAAGGAAATCCGAGACAAAAAGTTTTTCCGCCCCAAAAAACGCCTGGGCTATACATCAGGCGTTTTTGCCGATTTCGGCCAAAATCTAAGGTACCCGTTTTTCACTCCTCCTTTGTGTATTCGGGGTCGCTGAGTCCGAATTTGAAGTCGGAATTTGCGTATCTCCTCCGAGAAAAAAGTTACGGCGGTTTTTTCGGGCCATGTATTCTGGGCTCTATTCGAGCTTTAAGTGGCTGCCATCTCGGTCCTAGGCGAGGTTGGAGCCTGAAATTTCGTGTGCGTATTCCCAGTGCCAAGGGCTATCACCTGTGAAAATTTGAAGGAAATCCGAGACAAAAAGTTTTTCCGCCGGCGTTTTTGCCGATTTCGGCCAAAATCTAAGGTACCCGTTTTTCACTCCTCCTTTGTGTATTCGGGGTCGCTGAGTCCGAATTTGAAGTTGGAATTTGCGTATCTCCCCCGTGAAAAAAGTTACGGCGTTTTTTTCGGGCCATGTATTCTGGGCTCTATTCGAGCTTTAAGTGGCTGCCATCTCGGTCCTAGGCGAGGTTGGAGCCTGAAATTTCGTGTGCGTATTCCCAGTGCCAAGGGCTATCACCTGTGAAAATTTGAAGGAAATCCGAGACAAAAAGTTTTTCCGCCCTAAAAAACGCCTGGACAATACATCAGGCGTTTTTGCCGATTTCGGCCAAAATCTAAGGTACCCGTTTTTCACTCCTCCTTTGTGTATTCGGGGTCGCTGATTCCGAAATTGAAGTCGGAATTTGCGTATCTCCCCCGTGAAAAAAGTTACGGCGGTTTTTTCGGGCCATGTATTCTGAGCTCTATTCGAGCTTTAAGTGGCTGCCATCTCGATCCTAGGCGAGGTTGGAGCCTGAAATTTCGTGTGCGTATTCCCAGTGCCAAGGGCTATCACCTGTGTAAATTTGAAGGAAATCCGAGACAAAAAGTTTTTCCGCCCCAAAAAACGCCTGGGCTATATACATCAGGCGTTTTTGCCGATTTCGGCCAAAATCTAAGGTACCCGTTTTTCACTCCTCCTTTGTGTATTCGGGGTCGCTGAGTCCGAATTTGAAGTCGGAATTTGCGTATCTCCCCCGTGAAAAAAGTTACGGCGGTTTTTTCGGGCAATGTATTCTGGGCTCTATTCGAGCTTTAAGTGGCTGCCATCTCGGTCCTAGGCGAGGTTGGAGCCTGAAATTTCGTGTGCGTATTCCCAGTGCCAAGGGCTATCACCTGTGAAAATTTGAAGGAAATCCGAGACAAAAAGTTTTTCCGCCCTAAAAAACGCCTGGGCATCAGGCGTTTTTGCCGATTTCGGCCAAAATCTAAGGTACCCGTTTTTCACTCCTCCTTTGTGTATTCGGGGTCGCTGAGTCCGAAATTGAAGTCGGAATTTGCGTATCTCCCCCGTGAAAAAAGTTACGGCGTTTTTTTCGGGCCATGTATTCTGAGCTCTATTCGAGCTTTAAGTGGCTGCCATCTCGGTCCTAGGCGAGGTTGGAGCCTGAAATTTCGTGTGCGTATTCCCAGTGCCAAGGGCTATCACCTGTGTAAATTTGAAGGAAATCCGAGACAAAAAGTTTTTCCGCCCCAAAAAACGCCTGGGCTATACATCAGGCGTTTTTGCCGATTTCGGCCAAAATCTAAGGTACCCGTTTTTCACTCCTCCTTTGTGTATTCGGGGTCGCTGAGTCCGAATTTGAAGTTGGAATTTGCGTATATCCCCCGTGAAAAAAGTTACGGCGTTTTTTTCGGGCCATGTATTCTGGGCTCTATTCGAGCTTTAAGTGGCTGCCATCTTGGTCCTAGGCGAGGTTGGAGCCTGAAATTTCGTGTGCGTATTCCCAGTGCCAAGGGCTATCACATGTGTAAATTTGAAGGAAATCCGAGACAAAAAGTTTTTCCGCCCCAAAAAACGCCTGGGCTATACATCAGGCGTTTTTGCCGATTTCGGCCAAAATCTAAGGTACCCGTTTTTCACTCCTCCTTTGTGTATTCGGGGTCGCTGAGTCCGAATTTGAAGTCGGAATTTGCGTATCTCCTCCGAGAAAAAAGTTACGGCGGTTTTTTCGGGCCATGTATTCTGGGCTCTATTCGAGCTTTAAGTGGCTGCCATCTCGGTCCTAGGCGAGGTTGGAGCCTGAAATTTCGTGTGCCTATTCCCAGTGCCAAGGGCTATCACCTGTGAAAATTTGAAGGAAATCCGAGACAAAAAGTTTTTCCGCCGGCGTTTTTGCCGATTTCGGCCAAAATCTAAAGTACCCGTTTTTCACTCCTCCTTTGTGTATTCGGGGTCGCTGAGTCCGAATTTGAAGTTGGAATTTGCGTATATCCCCCGTGAAAAAAGTTACGGCGTTTTTTTCGGGCCATGTATTCTGGGCTCTATTCGAGCTTTAAGTGGCTGCCATCTCGGTCCTAGGCGAGGTTGGAGCCTGAAATTTCGTGTGCGTATTCCCAGTGCCAAGGGCTATCACCTGTGAAAATTTGAAGGAAATCCGAGACAAAAAGTTTTTCCGCCCTAAAAAACGCCTGGACTATACATCAGGCGTTTTTGCCGATTTCGGCCAAAATCTAAGGTACCCGTTTTTCACTCCTCCTTTGTGTATTCGGGGTCGCTGAGTCCGAATTTGAAGTCGGAATTTGCGTATCTCCCCCGTGAAAAAAGTTACGGCGGTTTTTTTCGGGCCATGTATTCTGGGCTCTATTCGAGCTTTAAGTGGCTGCCATCTCGGTCCTAGGCGAGGTTGGAGCCTGAAATTTCGTGTGCGTATTCCCAGTGCCAAGGGCTATCACCTGTGAAAATTTGAAGGAAATCCGAGACAAAAAGTTTTTCCGCCCCAAAAAAAGCCTGGGCATCAGGCGTTTTTGCAGATTTCGGCCAAAATCTAAGGTACCCGTTTTTCACTCCTCCTTTGTGTATTCGGGGTCGCTGAGTCCGAATTTGAAGTCGGAATTTGCGTATCTCCCCCGTGAAAAAAGTTACGGCGGTTTTTTCGGGCCATGTATTCTGGGCTCTATTCGAGCTTTAAGTGGCTGCCATCTCGGTCCTAGGCGAGGTTGGAGCCTGAAATTTCGTGTGCGTATTCCCAGTGCCAAGGGCTATCACCTGTGAAATTTTGAAGGAAATCCGAGACAAAAAGTTTTTCCGCCCCAAAAAACGCATGGGCTATACATCAGGCGTTTTTGCCGATTTCGGCCAAAATCTAAGGTACCCGTTTTTCACTCCTCCTTTGTGTATTCGGGGTCGCTGAGTCCGAATTTGAAGTCGGAATTTGCGTATCTCCCCCGTGAAAAAAGTTACGGCGGTTTTTTCGGGCCATGTATTCTGAGCTCTATTCGAGCTTTAAGTGGCTGCCATCTCGGTCCTAGGCGAGGTTGGAGCCTGAAACTTCGTGTGCGTATTCCCAGTGCCAAGGCTATCACCTGTGTAAATTTGAAGGAAATCCGAGACAAAAAGTTTTTCCGCCCCAAAAAACGCCTGGGCTATACATCAGGCGTTTTTGCCGATTTCGGCCAAAATCTAAGGTACCCGTTTTTCACTCCTCCTCTGTGTATTCGGGGTCGCTGAGTCCGAATTTGAAGTCGGAATTTGCGTATCTCCCCCGTGAAAAAAGTTACGGCGGTTTTTTCGGGCCATGTATTCTGGGCTCTATTCGAGCTTTAAGTGGCTGCCATCTCGGTCCTAGGCGAGGTTGGAGCCTGAAATTTCGTGTGCGTATTCCCAGTGCCAAGGGCTATCACCTGTAAAAATTTGAAGGAAATCCGAGACAAAAAGTTTTTCCGCCCTAAAAAACGCCTGGGCTATACATCAGGCGTTTTTGCCGATTTCGGCCAAAATCTAAGGTACCCGTTTTTCACTCCTCCTTTGTGTATTCGGGGTCGCTGAGTCCGAATTTGAAGTCGGAATTTGCGTATCTCCCCCGTGAAAAAAGTTACGGCGGTTTTTTCGGGCCATGTATTCTGAGCTCTATTCGAGCTTTAAGTGGCTGCCATCTCGGTCCTAGGCGAGGTTGGAGCCTGAAATTTCGTGTGCGTATTCCCAGTGCCAAGGGCTATCACCTGTGTAAATTTGAAGGAAATCCGAGACAAAAAGTTTTTCCGCCCCAAAAAACGCCTGGGCTATACATCAGGCGTTTTTGCCGATTTCGGCCAAAATCTAAGGTACCCGTTTTTCACTCCTCCTTTGTGTATTCGGGGTCGCTGAGTCCGAATTTGAAGTCGGAATTTGCGTATCTTCCCCGTGAAAAAAGTTACGGCGGTTTTTTCGGGCCATGTATTCTGAGCTCTATTCGAGCTTTAAGTGGCTGCCATCTCGGTCCTAGGCGAGGTTGGAGCCTGAAATTTCGTGTGCGTATTCCCAGTGCCAAGGGCTATCACCTGTGTAAATTTGAAGGAAATCCGAGACAAAAAGTTTTTCCGCCCCAAAAAACGCCTGGGCTATACATCAGGCGTTTTTGCCGATTTCGGCCAAAATCTAAGGTACCCGTTTTTCACTCCTCCTTTGTGTATTCGGGGTCGCTGAGTCCGAATTTGAAGTCGGAATTTGCGTATCTCCCCCGTGAAAAAAGTTACGGCGGTTTTTTCGGGCCATGTATTCTGGGCTCTATTCGAGCTTTAAGTGGCTGCCATCTCGGTCCTAGGCGAGGTTGGAGCCTGAAATTTCGTGTGCGTATTCCCAGTGCCAAGGGCTATCACCTGTGAAAATTTGAAGGAAATCCGAGACAAAAAGTTTTTCCGCCCCAAAAAACGCCTGGGCTATACATCAGGCGTTTTTGCCGATTTCGGCCAAAATCTAAGGTACCCGTTTTTCACTCCTCCTTTGTGTATTCGGGGTCGCTGAGTCCGAATTTGAAGTCGGAATTTGCGTATCTCCCCCGTGAAAAAAGTTACGGCGGTTTTTTCGGGCCATGTATTCTGAGCTCTATTCGAGCTTTAAGTGGCTGCCATCTCGGTCCTAGGCGAGGTTGGAGCCTGAAATTTCGTGTGCGTATTCCCAGTGCCAAGGGCTATCACCTTTGTAAATTTGAAGGAAATCCGAGACAAAAAGTTTTTCCGCCCCAAAAAACGCCTGGGCTATACATCAGGCGTTTTTGCCGATTTCGGCCAAAATCTAAGGTACCCGTTTTTCACTCCTCCTTTGTGTATTCGGGGTCGCTGAGTCCGAATTTGAAGTCGGAATTTGCGTATCTCCCCCGTGAAAAAAGTTACGGCGGTTTTTTCGGGCCATGTATTCTGGGCTCTATTCGAGCTTTAAGTGGCTGCCATCTCGGTCCTAGGCGAGGTTGGAGCCTGAAATTTCGTGTGCGTATTCCCAGTGCCAAGGGCTATCACCTGTGAAAATTTGAAGGAAATCCGAGACAAAAAGTTTTTCCGCCCCAAAAAACGCCTGGGCTATACATCAGGCGTTTTTGCCGATTTCGGCCAAAATCTAAGGTACCCGTTTTTCACTCCTCCTTTGTGTATTCGGGGTCGCTGAGTCCGAATTTGAAGTCGGAATTTGCGTATCTCCCCCGTGAAAAAAGTTACGGCGGTTTTTTCGGGCCATGTATTCTGAGCTCTATTCGAGCTTTAAGTGGCTGCCATCTCGGTCCTAGGCGAGGTTGGAGCCTGAAATTTCGTGTGCGTATTCCCAGTGCCAAGGGCTATCACCTGTGTAAATTTGAAGGAAATCCGAGACAAAAAGTTTTTCCGCCCCAAAAAACGCCTGGGCTATACATCAGGCGTTTTTGCCGATTTCGGCCAAAATCTAAGGTACCCGTTTTTCACTCCTCCTTTGTGTATTCGGGGTCGCTGAGTCCGAATTTGAAGTCGGAATTTGCGTATCTCCCCCGTGAAAAAAGTTACGGCGGTTTTTTCGGGCCATGTATTCTGGGCTCTATTCGAGCTTTAAGTGGCTGCCATCTCGGTCCTAGGCGAGGTTGGAGCCTGAAATTTCGTGTGCGTATTCCCAGTGCCAAGGGCTATCACCTGTGAAAATTTGAAGGAAATCCGAGACAAAAAGTTTTTCCGCCCCAAAAAACGCCTGGGCTATACATCAGGCGTTTTTGCCGATTTCGGCCAAAATCTAAGGTACCCGTTTTTCACTCCTCCTTTGTGTATTCGGGGTCGCTGAGTCCGAATTTGAAGTCGTAATTTGCGTATCTCCCCCGTGAAAAAAGTTACGGCGGTTTTTTCGGGCCATGTATTCTGAGCTCTATTCGAGCTTTAAGTGGCTGCCATCTCGGTCCTAGGCGAGGTTGGAGCCTGAAATTTCGTGTGCGTATTCCCAGTGCCAAGGGCTATCACCTGTGTAAATTTGAAGGAAATCCGAGACAAAAAGTTTTTCCGCCCCAAAAAACGCCTGGGCTATACATCAGGCGTTTTTGCCGATTTCGGCCAAAATCTAAGGTACCCGTTTTTCACTCCTCCTTTGTGTATTCGGGGTCGCTGAGTCCGAATTTGAAGTCGGAATTTGCGTATCTCCCCCGTGAAAAAAGTTACGGCGGTTTTTTCGGGCCATGTATTCTGGGCTCTATTCGAGCTTTAAGTGGCTGCCATCTCGGTCCTAGGCGAGGTTGGAGCCTGAAATTTCGTGTGCGTATTCCCAGTGCCAAGGGCTATCACCTGGGAAAATTTGAAGGAAATCCGAGACAAAAAGTTTTTCCTCCCCAAAAAACGCCTGGGCTATACATCAGGCGTTTTTGCCGATTTCGGCCAAAATCTAAGGTACCCGTTTTTCACTCCTCCTTTGTGTATTCGGGGTCGCTGAGTCCGAATTTGAAGTCGGAATTTGCGTATCTCCCCCGTGAAAAAAGTTACGGCGGTTTTTTCGGGCCATGTATTCTGAGCTCTATTCGAGCTTTAAGTGGCTGCCATCTCGGTCCTAGACGAGGTTGGAGCCTGAAATTTCGTGTGCGTATTCCCAGTGCCAAGGGCTATCACCTGTGTAAATTTGAAGGAAATCCGAGACAAAAAGTTTTTCCGCCCCAAAAAACGCCTGGGCTATCAGGCGTTTTTGCCGATTTCGGCCAAAAGTTAAGGTACCCGTTTTTCACTCCTCCTTTGTGTATTCGGGGTCGCTGTGTATCACCTGTGTAAATTTGAAGGAAATCCGAGACAAAAAGTTTTTCCGCCCCAAAAAACGCCTGGGCTATACATCAGGCGTTTTTGCCGATTTCGGCCAAAATCTAAGGTACCCGTTTTTCACTCCTCCTTTGTGTATTCGGGGTCGCTGAGTCCGAATTTGAAGTCGGAATTTGCGTATCTCCCCCGTGAAAAAAGTTACGGCGGTTTTTTCGGGCCATGTATTCTGGGCTCTATTCGAGCTTTAAGTGGCTGCCATCTCGGTCCTAGGCGAGGTTGGAGCCTGAAATTTTGTGTGCGTATTCCCAGTGCCAAGGGCTATCACCTGTGAAAATTTGAAGGAAATCCGAGACAAAAAGTTTTTCCGCCCCAAAAAACGCCTGGGCTATACATCAGGCGTTTTTGCCGATTTCGGCCAAAATCTAAGGTACCCGTTTTTCACTCCTCCTTTGTGTATTCGGGGTCGCTGAGTCCGAATTTGAAGTCGTAATTTGCGTATCTCCCCCGTGAAAAAAGTTACGGCGGTTTTTTCGGGCCATGTATTCTGAGCTCTATTCGAGCTTTAAGTGGCTGCCATCTCGGTCCTAGGCGAGGTTGGAGCCTGAAATTTCGTGTGCGTATTCCCAGTGCCAAGGGCTATCACCTGTGTAAATTTGAAGGAAATCCGAGACAAAAAGTTTTTCCGCCCCAAAAAACGCCTGGGCTATACATCAGGCGTTTTTGCCGATTTCGGCCAAAATCTAAGGTACCCGTTTTTCACTCCTCCTTTGTGTATTCGGGGTCGCTGAGTCCGAATTTGAAGTCGGAATTTGCGTATCTCCCCCGTGAAAAAAGTTACGGCGGTTTTTTCGGGCCATGTATTCTGGGCTCTATTCGAGCTTTAAGTGGCTGCTATCTCGGTCCTAGGCGAGGTTGGAGCCTGAAATTTCGTGTGCGTATTCCCAGTGCCAAGGGCTATCACCTGGGAAAATTTGAAGGAAATCCGAGACAAAAAGTTTTTCCTCCCCAAAAAACGCCTGGGCTATACATCAGGCGTTTTTGCCGATTTCGGCCAAAATCTAAGGTACCCGTTTTTCACTCCTCCTTTGTGTATTCGGGGTCGCTGAGTCCGAATTTGAAGTCGGAATTTGCGTATCTCCCCCGTGAAAAAAGTTACGGCGGTTTTTTCGGGCCATGTATTCTGAGCTCTATTCGAGCTTTAAGTGGCTGCCATCTCGGTCCTAGACGAGGTTGGAGCCTGAAATTTCGTGTGCGTATTCCCAGTGCCAAGGGCTATCACCTGTGTAAATTTGAAGGAAATCCGAGACAAAAAGTTTTTCCGCCCCAAAAAACGCCTGGGCTATCAGGCGTTTTTGCCGATTTCGGCGAAAATCTAAGGTACCCGTTTTTCACTCCTCCTTTGTGTATTCGGGGTCGCTGAGTCCGAATTTGAAGTCGTAATTTGCGTATCTCCCCCGTGAAAAAAGTTACGGCGGTTTTTTCGGGCCATGTATTCTGAGCTCTATTCGAGCTTTAAGTGGCTGCCATCTCGGTCCTAGGCGAGGTTGGAGCCTGAAATTTCGTGTGCGTATTCCCAGTGCCAAGGGCTATCACCTGTGTAAATTTGAAGGAAATCCGAGACAAAAAGTTTTTCCGCCCCAAAAAACGCCTGGGCTATACATCAGGCGTTTTTGCCGATTTCGGCCAAAATCTAAGGTACCCGTTTTTCACTCCTCCTTTGTGTATTCGGGGTCGCTGAGTCCGAATTTGAAGTCGGAATTTGCGTATCTCCCCCGTGAAAAAAGTTACGGCGGTTTTTTCGGGCCATGTATTCTGGGCTCTATTCGAGCTTTAAGTGGCTACCATCTCGGTCCTAGGCGAGGTTGGAGCCTGAAATTTCGTGTGCGTATTCCCAGTGCCAAGGGCTATCACCTGTGAAAATTTGAAGGAAATCCGAGACAAAAAGTTTTTCCTCCCCAAAAAACGCCTGGGCTATATACATCAGGCGTTTTTGCCGATTTCGGCCAAAATCTAAGGTACCCGTTTTTCACTCCTCCTTTGTGTATTCGGGGTCGCTGAGTCCGAATTTGAAGTCGGAATTTGCGTATCTCCCCCGTGAAAAAAGTTACGGCGGTTTTTTCGGGCCATGTATTCTGAGCTCTATTCGAGCTTTAAGTGGCTGCCATCTCGGTCCTAGGCGAGGTTGGAGCCTGAAATTTCGTGTGCGTATTCCCAGTGCCAAGGGCTATCACCTGTGTAAATTTGAAGGAAATCCGAGACAAAAAGTTTTTCCGCCCCAAAAAACGCCTGGGCTATACATCAGGCGTTTTTGCCGATTTCGGCCAAAATCTAAGGTACCCGTTTTTCACTCCTCCTTTGTGTATTCGGGGTCGCTGAGTCCGAATTTGAAGTCGGAATTTGCGTATCTCCCCCGTGAAAAAAGTTACGGCGGTTTTTTCGGGCCATGTATTCTGGGCTCTATTCGAGCTTTAAGTGGCTGCCATCTCGGTCCTAGGCGAGGTTGGAGCCTGAAATTTTGTGTGCGTATTCCCAGTGCCAAGGGCTATCACCTGTGAAAATTTGAAGGAAATCCGAGACAAAAAGTTTTTCCGCCCTAAAAAACGCCTGGGCTATACATCAGGCGTTTTTGCCGATTTCGGCCAAAATCTAAGGTACCCGTTTTTCACTCCTCCTTTGTGTATTCGGGGTCGCTGAGTCCGAATTTGAAGTCGGAATTTGCGTATCTCCCCCGTGAAAAAAGTTACGGCGGTTTTTTCGGGCCATGTATTCTGAGCTCTATTCGAGCTTTAAGTGGCTGCCATCTTGGTCCTAGGCGAGGTTGGAGCCTGAAATTTCGTGTGCGTATTCCCAGTGCCAAGGGCTATCACCTGTGTAAATTTGAAGGAAATCCGAGACAAAAAGTTTTTCCGCCCCAAAAAACGCCTGGGCTATACATCAGGCGTTTTTGCCGATTTCGGCCAAAATCTAATGTACCCGTTTTTCACTCCTCCTTTGTGTATTCGGGGTCGCTGAGTCCGAATTTGAAGTCGGAATTTGCGTATCTCCCCCGTGAAAAAAGTTACGGCGGTTTTTTCGGGCCATGTATTCTGAGCTCTATTCGAGCTTTAAGTGGCTGCCATCTCGGTCCTAGGCGAGGTTGGAGCCTGAAATTTCGTGTGCGTATTCCCAGTGCCAAGGGCTATCACCTGTGAAAATTTGAAGGAAATCCGAGACAAAAAGTTTTTCCTCCCCAAAAAACGCCTGGGCTATACATCAGGCGTTTTTGCCGATTTCGGCCAAAATCTAAGGTACCCGTTTTTCACTCCTCCTTTGTGTATTCGGGGTCGCTGAGTCCGAATTTGAAGTCGTAATTTGCGTATCTCCCCCGTGAAAAAAGTTACGGCGGTTTTTTCGGGCCATGTATTCTGAGCTCTATTCGAGCTTTAAGTGGCTGCCATCTCGGTCCTAGGCGAGGTTGGAGCCTGAAATTTCGTGTGCGTATTCCCAGTGCCAAGGGCTATCACCTGTGTAAATTTGAAGGAAATCCGAGACAAAAAGTTTTTCCGCCCCAAAAAACGCGTGGGCTATACATCAGGCGTTTTTGCCGATTTCGGCCAAAATCTAAGGTACCCGTTTTTCACTCCTCCTTTGTGTATTCGGGGTCGCTGAGTCCGAATTTGAAGTCGGAATTTGCGTATCTCCCCCGTGAAAAAAGTTACGGCGGTTTTTTCGGGCCATGTATTCTGGGCTCTATTCGAGCTTTAAGTGGCTGCCATCTCGGTCCTAGGCGAGGTTGGAGCCTGAAATTTCGTGTGCGTATTCCCAGTGCCAAGGGCTATCACCTGTGAAAATTTGAAGGAAATCCGAGACAAAAAGTTTTTCCTCCCCAAAAAACGCCTGGGCTATACATCAGGCGTTTTTGCCGATTTCGGCCAAAATCTAAGGTACCCGTTTTTCACTCCTCCTTTGTGTATTCGGGGTCGCTGAGTCCGAATTTGAAGTCGGAATTTGCGTATCTCCCCCGTGAAAAAAGTTACGGCGGTTTTTTCGGGCCATGTATTCTGAGCTCTATTCGAGCTTTAAGTGGCTGCCATCTCGGTCCTAGGCGAGGTTGGAGCCTGAAATTTCGTGTGCGTATTCCCAGTGCCAAGGGCTATCACCTGTGTAAATTTGAAGGAAATCCGAGACAAAAAGTTTTTCCGCCCCAAAAAACGCCTGGGCTATACATCAGGCGTTTTTGCCGATTTCGGCCAAAATCTAAGGTACCCGTTTTTCACTCCTCCTTTGTGTATTCGGGGTCGCTGAGTCCGAATTTGAAGTCGGAATTTGCGTATCTCCCCCGTGAAAAAAGTTACGGCGGTTTTTTCGGGCCATGTATTCTGGGCTCTATTCGAGCTTTAAGTGGCTGCCATCTCGGTCCTAGGCGAGGTTGGAGCCTGAAATTTCGTGTGCGTATTCCCAGTGCCAAGGGCTATCACCTGTGAAAATTTGAAGGAAATCCGAGACAAAAAGTTTTTCCGCCCTAAAAAACGCCTGGGCTATACATCAGGCGTTTTTGCCGATTTCGGCCAAAATCTAAGGTACCCGTTTTTCACTCCTCCTTTGTGTATTCGGGGTCGCTGAGTCCGAATTTGAAGTCGGAATTTGCGTATCTCCCCCGTGAAAAAAGTTACGGTGGTTTTTTCGGGCCATGTATTCTGAGTTCTATTCGAGCTTTAAGTGGCTGCCATCTTGGTCCTAGGCGAGGTTGGAGCCTGAAATTTCGTGTGCGTATTCCCAGTGCCAAGGGCTATCACCTGTGTAAATTTGAAGGAAATCCGAGACAAAAAGTTTTTCCGCCCCAAAAAACGCCTGGGCTATACATCAGGCGTTTTTGCCGATTTCGGCCAAAATCTAAGGTACCCGTTTTTCACTCCTCCTTTGTGTATTCGGGGTCGCTGAGTCCGAATTTGAAGTCGGAATTTGCGTATCTCCCCCGTGAAAAAAGTTACGGCGGTTTTTTCGGGCCATGTATTCTGAGCTCTATTCGAGCTTTAAGTGGCTGCCATCTCGGTCCTAGGCGAGGTTGGAGCCTGAAATTTCGTGTGCGTATTCCCAGTGCCAAGGGCTATCACCTGTGTAAATTTGAAGGAAATCCGAGACAAAAAGTTTTTCCGCCCCAAAAAACGCCTGGGCTATACATCAGGCGTTTTTGCCGATTTCGGCCAAAATCTAAGGTACCCGTTTTTCACTCCTCCTTTGTGTATTCGGGGTCGCTGAGTCCGAATTTGAAGTCGGAATTTGCGTATCTCCCCCGTGAAAAAAGTTACGGCGGTTTTTTCGGGCCATGTATTCTGGGCTCTATTCGAGCTTTAAGTGGCTGCCATCTCGGTCCTAGGCAAGGTTGGAGCCTGAAATTTCGTGTGCGTATTCCCAGTGCCAAGGGCTATCACCTGTGAAAATTTGAAGGAAATCCGAGACAAACAGTTTTTCCGCCCCAAAAAACACGTTTTTGCCGATTTCGGCCAAAATCTAAGGTACCCGTTTTTCACTCCTCCTTTGTGTATTCGGGGTCGCTGAGTCCGAATTTGAAGTCGGAATTTGCGTATCTCCCCCGTGAAAAATGTTACGGCGGTTTTTTCGGGCCATGTATTCTGAGCTCTATTCGAGCTTTAAGTGGCTGCCATCTCGGTCCTAGGCGAGGTTGGAGCCTGAAATTTCGTGTGCGTATTCCCAGTGCCAAGGGCTATCACCTGTGTAGATTTGAAGGAAATCCGAGACAAAAAGTTTTTCCGCCCCAAAAAACGCCTGGGCTATACATCAGGCGTTTTTGCCGATTTCGGCCAAAATCTAAGGTACCCGTTTTTCACTCCTCCTTTGTGTATTCGGGGTCGCTGAGTCCGAATTTGAAGTCGGAATTTGCGTATCTCCCCCGTGAAAAAAGTTACGGCGGTTTTTTCGGGCCATGTATTCTGGGCTCTATTCGAGCTTTAAGTGGCTGCCATCTCGGTCCTAGGCGAGGTTGGAGCCTGAATTTACGTGTGCGTATTCCCAGTGCCAAGGGCTATCACCTGTGAAAATTTGAAGGAAATCCGAGACAAAAAGTTTTTCCGTCCTAAAAAACGCCTGGGCTATACATCAGGCGTTTTTGCCGATTTCGGCCAAAATCTAAGGTACCCGTTTTTCACTCCTCCTTTGTGTATTCGGGGTCGCTGAGTCCGAATTTGAAGTCGGAATTTGCGTATCTCCCCCGTGAAAAAAGTTACGGCGGTTTTTTCGGGCCATGTATTCTGAGCTCTATTCGAGCTTTAAGTGGCTGCCATCTCGGTCCTAGGCGAGGTTGGAGCCTGAAATTTCGTGTGCGTATTCCCAGTGCCAAGGGCTATCACCTGTGAAAATTTGAAGGAAATCCGAGACAAAAAGTTTTTCCGCCCCAAAAAACGCCTGGGCTATACATCAGGCGTTTTTGCCGATTTCGGCCAAAATCTAAGGTACCCGTTTTTCACTCCTCCTTTGTGTATTCGGGGTCGCTGAGTCCGAATTTGAAGTCGGAATTTGCGTATCTCCCCCGTGAAAAAAGTTACGGCGGTTTTTTCGGGCCATGTATTCTGAGCTCTATTCGAGCTTTAAGTGGCTGCCATCTCGGTCCTAGGCGAGGTTGGAGCCTGAAATTTCGTGTGCGTATTCCCAGTGCCAAGGGCTATCACCTGTGAAAATTTGAAGGAAATCCGAGACAAAAAGTTTTTCCGCCCCAAAAAACGCCTGGGCTATACATCAGGCGTTTTTGCCGATTTCGGCCAAAATCTAAGGTACCCGTTTTTCACTCCTCCTTTGTGTATTCGGGGTCGCTGAGTCCGAATTTGAAGTCGGAATTTGCGTATCTCCCCCGTGAAAAAAGTTACGGCGGTTTTTTCGGGCCATGTATTCTGAGCTCTATTCGAGCTTTAAGTGGCTGCCATCTCGGTCCTAGGCGAGGTTGGAGCCTGAAATTTCGTGTGCGTATTCCCAGTGCCAAGGGCTATCACCTTTGTAAATTTGAAGGAAATCCGAGACAAAAAGTTTTTCCGCCCCAAAAAACGCCTGGGCTATACATCAGGCGTTTTTGCCGATTTCGGCCAAAATCTAAGGTACCCGTTTTTCACTCCTCCTTTGTGTATTCGGGGTCGCTGAGTCCGAATTTGAAGTCGGAATTTGCGTATCTCCCCCGTGAAAAAAGTTACGGCGGTTTTTTCGGGCCATGTATTCTGGGCTCTATTCGAGCTTTAAGTGGCTGCCATCTCGGTCCTAGGCGAGGTTGGAGCCTGAAATTTCGTGTGCGTATTCCCAGTGCCAAGGGCTATCACCTGTGAAAATTTGAAGGAAATCCGAGACAAAAAGTTTTTCCGCCCCAAAAAACGCCTGGGCTATACATCAGGCGTTTTTGCCGATTTCGGCCAAAATCTAAGGTACCCGTTTTTCACTCCTCCTTTGTGTATTCGGGGTCGCTGAGTCCGAATTTGAAGTCGGAATTTGCGTATCTCCCCCGTGAAAAAAGTTACGGCGGTTTTTTCGGGCCATGTATTCTGAGCTCTATTCGAGCTTTAAGTGGCTGCCATCTCGGTCCTAGGCGAGGTTGGAGCCTGAAATTTCGTGTGCGTATTCCCAGTGCCAAGGGCTATCACCTGTGTAAATTTGAAGGAAATCCGAGACAAAAAGTTTTTCCGCCCCAAAAAACGCCTGGGCTATACATCAGGCGTTTTTGCCGATTTCGGCCAAAATCTAAGGTACCCGTTTTTCACTCCTCCTTTGTGTATTCGGGGTCGCTGAGTCCGAATTTGAAGTCGGAATTTGCGTATCTCCCCCGTGAAAAAAGTTACGGCGGTTTTTTCGGGCCATGTATTCTGGGCTCTATTCGAGCTTTAAGTGGCTGCCATCTCGGTCCTAGGCGAGGTTGGAGCCTGAAATTTCGTGTGCGTATTCCCAGTGCCAAGGGCTATCACCTGTGAAAATTTGAAGGAAATCCGAGACAAAAAGTTTTTCCGCCCCAAAAAACGCCTGGGCTATACATCAGGCGTTTTTGCCGATTTCGGCCAAAATCTAAGGTACCCGTTTTTCACTCCTCCTTTGTGTATTCGGGGTCGCTGAGTCCGAATTTGAAGTCGTAATTTGCGTATCTCCCCCGTGAAAAAAGTTACGGCGGTTTTTTCGGGCCATGTATTCTGAGCTCTATTCGAGCTTTAAGTGGCTGCCATCTCGGTCCTAGGCGAGGTTGGAGCCTGAAATTTCGTGTGCGTATTCCCAGTGCCAAGGGCTATCACCTGTGTAAATTTGAAGGAAATCCGAGACAAAAAGTTTTTCCGCCCCAAAAAACGCCTGGGCTATACATCAGGCGTTTTTGCCGATTTCGGCCAAAATCTAAGGTACCCGTTTTTCACTCCTCCTTTGTGTATTCGGGGTCGCTGAGTCCGAATTTGAAGTCGGAATTTGCGTATCTCCCCCGTGAAAAAAGTTACGGCGGTTTTTTCGGGCCATGTATTCTGGGCTCTATTCGAGCTTTAAGTGGCTGCCATCTCGGTCCTAGGCGAGGGTGGAGCCTGAAATTTCGTGTGCGTATTCCCAGTGCCAAGGGCTATCACCTGGGAAAATTTGAAGGAAATCCGAGACAAAAAGTTTTTCCTCCCCAAAAAACGCCTGGGCTATACATCAGGCGTTTTTGCCGATTTCGGCCAAAATCTAAGGTACCCGTTTTTCACTCCTCCTTTGTGTATTCGGGGTCGCTGAGTCCGAATTTGAAGTCGGAATTTGCGTATCTCCCCCGTGAAAAAAGTTACGGCGGTTTTTTCGGGCCATGTATTCTGAGCTCTATTCGAGCTTTAAGTGGCTGCCATCTCGGTCCTAGACGAGGTTGGAGCCTGAAATTTCGTGTGCGTATTCCCAGTGCCAAGGGCTATCACCTGTGTAAATTTGAAGGAAATCCGAGACAAAAAGTTTTTCCGCCCCAAAAAACGCCTGGGCTATCAGGCGTTTTTGCCGATTTCGGCCAAAAGTTAAGGTACCCGTTTTTCACTCCTCCTTTGTGTATTCGGGGTCGCTGTGTATCACCTGTGTAAATTTGAAGGAAATCCGAGACAAAAAGTTTTTCCGCCCCAAAAAACGCCTGGGCTATACATCAGGCGTTTTTGCCGATTTCGGCCAAAATCTAAGGTACCCGTTTTTCACTCCTCCTTTGTGTATTCGGGGTCGCTGAGTCCGAATTTGAAGTCGGAATTTGCGTATCTCCCCCGTGAAAAAAGTTACGGCGGTTTTTTCGGGCCATGTATTCTGGGCTCTATTCGAGCTTTAAGTGGCTGCCATCTCGGTCCTAGGCGAGGTTGGAGCCTGAAATTTTGTGTGCGTATTCCCAGTGCCAAGGGCTATCACCTGTGAAAATTTGAAGGAAATCCGAGACAAAAAGTTTTTCCGCCCCAAAAAACGCCTGGGCTATACATCAGGCGTTTTTGCCGATTTCGGCCAAAATCTAAGGTACCCGTTTTTCACTCCTCCTTTGTGTATTCGGGGTCGCTGAGTCCGAATTTGAAGTCGTAATTTGCGTATCTCCCCCGTGAAAAAAGTTACGGCGGTTTTTTCGGGCCATGTATTCTGAGCTCTATTCGAGCTTTAAGTGGCTGCCATCTCGGTCCTAGGCGAGGTTGGAGCCTGAAATTTCGTGTGCGTATTCCCAGTGCCAAGGGCTATCACCTGTGTAAATTTGAAGGAAATCCGAGACAAAAAGTTTTTCCGCCCCAAAAAACGCCTGGGCTATACATCAGGCGTTTTTGCCGATTTCGGCCAAAATCTAAGGTACCCGTTTTTCACTCCTCCTTTGTGTATTCGGGGTCGCTGAGTCCGAATTTGAAGTCGGAATTTGCGTATCTCCCCCGTGAAAAAAGTTACGGCGGTTTTTTCGGGCCATGTATTCTGGGCTCTATTCGAGCTTTAAGTGGCTGCTATCTCGGTCCTAGGCGAGGTTGGAGCCTGAAATTTCGTGTGCGTATTCCCAGTGCCAAGGGCTATCACCTGGGAAAATTTGAAGGAAATCCGAGACAAAAAGTTTTTCCTCCCCAAAAAACGCCTGGGCTATACATCAGGCGTTTTTGCCGATTTCGGCCAAAATCTAAGGTACCCGTTTTTCACTCCTCCTTTGTGTATTCGGGGTCGCTGAGTCCGAATTTGAAGTCGGAATTTGCGTATCTCCCCCGTGAAAAAAGTTACGGCGGTTTTTTCGGGCCATGTATTCTGAGCTCTATTCGAGCTTTAAGTGGCTGCCATCTCGGTCCTAGACGAGGTTGGAGCCTGAAATTTCGTGTGCGTATTCCCAGTGCCAAGGGCTATCACCTGTGTAAATTTGAAGGAAATCCGAGACAAAAAGTTTTTCCGCCCCAAAAAACGCCTGGGCTATCAGGCGTTTTTGCCGATTTCGGCCAAAATCTAAGGTACCCGTTTTTCACTCCTCCTTTGTGTATTCGGGGTCGCTGAGTCCGAATTTGAAGTCGTAATTTGCGTATCTCCCCCGTGAAAAAAGTTACGGCGGTTTTTTCGGGCCATGTATTCTGAGCTCTATTCGAGCTTTAAGTGGCTGCCATCTCGGTCCTAGGCGAGGTTGGAGCCTGAAATTTCGTGTGCGTATTCCCAGTGCCAAGGGCTATCACCTGTGTAAATTTGAAGGAAATCCGAGACAAAAAGTTTTTCCGCCCCAAAAAACGCCTGGGCTATACATCAGGCGTTTTTGCCGATTTCGGCCAAAATCTAAGGTACCCGTTTTTCACTCCTCCTTTGTGTATTCGGGGTCGCTGAGTCCGAATTTGAAGTCGGAATTTGCGTATCTCCCCCGTGAAAAAAGTTACGGCGGTTTTTTCGGGCCATGTATTCTGGGCTCTATTCGAGCTTTAAGTGGCTACCATCTCGGTCCTAGGCGAGGTTGGAGCCTGAAATTTCGTGTGCGTATTCCCAGTGCCAAGGGCTATCACCTGTGAAAATTTGAAGGAAATCCGAGACAAAAAGTTTTTCCTCCCCAAAAAACGCCTGGGCTATATACATCAGGCGTTTTTGCCGATTTCGGCCAAAATCTAAGGTACCCGTTTTTCACTCCTCCTTTGTGTATTCGGGGTCGCTGAGTCCGAATTTGAAGTCGGAATTTGCGTATCTCCCCCGTGAAAAAAGTTACGGCGGTTTTTTCGGGCCATGTATTCTGAGCTCTATTCGAGCTTTAAGTGGCTGCCATCTCGGTCCTAGGCGAGGTTGGAGCCTGAAATTTCGTGTGCGTATTCCCAGTGCCAAGGGCTATCACCTGTGTAAATTTGAAGGAAATCCGAGACAAAAAGTTTTTCCGCCCCAAAAAACGCCTGGGCTATACATCAGGCGTTTTTGCCGATTTCGGCCAAAATCTAAGGTACCCGTTTTTCACTCCTCCTTTGTGTATTCGGGGTCGCTGAGTCCGAATTTGAAGTCGGAATTTGCGTATCTCCCCCGTGAAAAAAGTTACGGCGGTTTTTTCGGGCCATGTATTCTGGGCTCTATTCGAGCTTTAAGTGGCTGCCATCTCGGTCCTAGGCGAGGTTGGAGCCTGAAATTTTGTGTGCGTATTCCCAGTGCCAAGGGCTATCACCTGTGAAAATTTGAAGGAAATCCGAGACAAAAAGTTTTTCCGCCCTAAAAAACGCCTGGGCTATACATCAGGCGTTTTTGCCGATTTCGGCCAAAATCTAAGGTACCCGTTTTTCACTCCTCCTTTGTGTATTCGGGGTCGCTGAGTCCGAATTTGAAGTCGGAATTTGCGTATCTCCCCCGTGAAAAAAGTTACGGCGGTTTTTTCGGGCCATGTATTCTGAGCTCTATTCGAGCTTTAAGTGGCTGCCATCTTGGTCCTAGGCGAGGTTGGAGCCTGAAATTTCGTGTGCGTATTCCCAGTGCCAAGGGCTATCACCTGTGTAAATTTGAAGGAAATCCGAGACAAAAAGTTTTTCCGCCCCAAAAAACGCCTGGGCTATACATCAGGCGTTTTTGCCGATTTCGGCCAAAATCTAATGTACCCGTTTTTCACTCCTCCTTTGTGTATTCGGGGTCGCTGAGTCCGAATTTGAAGTCGGAATTTGCGTATCTCCCCCGTGAAAAAAGTTACGGCGGTTTTTTCGGGCCATGTATTCTGAGCTCTATTCGAGCTTTAAGTGGCTGCCATCTCGGTCCTAGGCGAGGTTGGAGCCTGAAATTTCGTGTGCGTATTCCCAGTGCCAAGGGCTATCACCTGTGAAAATTTGAAGGAAATCCGAGACAAAAAGTTTTTCCTCCCCAAAAAACGCCTGGGCTATACATCAGGCGTTTTTGCCGATTTCGGCCAAAATCTAAGGTACCCGTTTTTCACTCCTCCTTTGTGTATTCGGGGTCGCTGAGTCCGAATTTGAAGTCGTAATTTGCGTATCTCCCCCGTGAAAAAAGTTACGGCGGTTTTTTCGGGCCATGTATTCTGAGCTCTATTCGAGCTTTAAGTGGCTGCCATCTCGGTCCTAGGCGAGGTTGGAGCCTGAAATTTCGTGTGCGTATTCCCAGTGCCAAGGGCTATCACCTGTGTAAATTTGAAGGAAATCCGAGACAAAAAGTTTTTCCGCCCCAAAAAACGCGTGGGCTATACATCAGGCGTTTTTGCCGATTTCGGCCAAAATCTAAGGTACCCGTTTTTCACTCCTCCTTTGTGTATTCGGGGTCGCTGAGTCCGAATTTGAAGTCGGAATTTGCGTATCTCCCCCGTGAAAAAAGTTACGGCGGTTTTTTCGGGCCATGTATTCTGGGCTCTATTCGAGCTTTAAGTGGCTGCCATCTCGGTCCTAGGCGAGGTTGGAGCCTGAAATTTCGTGTGCGTATTCCCAGTGCCAAGGGCTATCACCTGTGAAAATTTGAAGGAAATCCGAGACAAAAAGTTTTTCCTCCCCAAAAAACGCCTGGGCTATACATCAGGCGTTTTTGCCGATTTCGGCCAAAATCTAAGGTACCCGTTTTTCACTCCTCCTTTGTGTATTCGGGGTCGCTGAGTCCGAATTTGAAGTCGGAATTTGCGTATCTCCCCCGTGAAAAAAGTTACGGCGGTTTTTTCGGGCCATGTATTCTGAGCTCTATTCGAGCTTTAAGTGGCTGCCATCTCGGTCCTAGGCGAGGTTGGAGCCTGAAATTTCGTGTGCGTATTCCCAGTGCCAAGGGCTATCACCTGTGTAAATTTGAAGGAAATCCGAGACAAAAAGTTTTTCCGCCCCAAAAAACGCCTGGGCTATACATCAGGCGTTTTTGCCGATTTCGGCCAAAATCTAAGGTACCCGTTTTTCACTCCTCCTTTGTGTATTCGGGGTCGCTGAGTCCGAATTTGAAGTCGGAATTTGCGTATCTCCCCCGTGAAAAAAGTTACGGCGGTTTTTTCGGGCCATGTATTCTGGGCTCTATTCGAGCTTTAAGTGGCTGCCATCTCGGTCCTAGGCGAGGTTGGAGCCTGAAATTTCGTGTGCGTATTCCCAGTGCCAAGGGCTATCACCTGTGAAAATTTGAAGGAAATCCGAGACAAAAAGTTTTTCCGCCCTAAAAAACGCCTGGGCTATACATCAGGCGTTTTTGCCGATTTCGGCCAAAATCTAAGGTACCCGTTTTTCACTCCTCCTTTGTGTATTCGGGGTCGCTGAGTCCGAATTTGAAGTCGGAATTTGCGTATCTCCCCCGTGAAAAAAGTTACGGTGGTTTTTTCGGGCCATGTATTCTGAGTTCTATTCGAGCTTTAAGTGGCTGCCATCTTGGTCCTAGGCGAGGTTGGAGCCTGAAATTTCGTGTGCGTATTCCCAGTGCCAAGGGCTATCACCTGTGTAAATTTGAAGGAAATCCGAGACAAAAAGTTTTTCCGCCCCAAAAAACGCCTGGGCTATACATCAGGCGTTTTTGCCGATTTCGGCCAAAATCTAAGGTACCCGTTTTTCACTCCTCCTTTGTGTATTCGGGGTCGCTGAGTCCGAATTTGAAGTCGGAATTTGCGTATCTCCCCCGTGAAAAAAGTTACGGCGGTTTTTTCGGGCCATGTATTCTGAGCTCTATTCGAGCTTTAAGTGGCTGCCATCTCGGTCCTAGGCGAGGTTGGAGCCTGAAATTTCGTGTGCGTATTCCCAGTGCCAAGGGCTATCACCTGTGTAAATTTGAAGGAAATCCGAGACAAAAAGTTTTTCCGCCCCAAAAAACGCCTGGGCTATACATCAGGCGTTTTTGCCGATTTCGGCCAAAATCTAAGATACCCGTTTTTCACTCCTCCTTTGTGTATTCGGGGTCGCTGAGTCCGAATTTGAAGTCGGAATTTGCGTATCTCCCCCGTGAAAAAAGTTACGGCGGTTTTTTCGGGCCATGTATTCTGGGCTCTATTCGAGCTTTAAGTGGCTGCCATCTCGGTCCTAGGCAAGGTTGGAGCCTGAAATTTCGTGTGCGTATTCCCAGTGCCAAGGGCTATCACCTGTGAAAATTTGAAGGAAATCCGAGACAAAAAGTTTTTCCGCCCCAAAAAACACGTTTTTGCCGATTTCGGCCAAAATCTAAGGTACCCGTTTTTCACTCCTCCTTTGTGTATTCGGGGTCGCTGAGTCCGAATTTGAAGTCGGAATTTGCGTATCTCCCCCGTGAAAAATGTTACGGCGGTTTTTTCGGGCCATGTATTCTGAGCTCTATTCGAGCTTTAAGTGGCTGCCATCTCGGTCCTAGGCGAGGTTGGAGCCTGAAATTTCGTGTGCGTATTCCCAGTGCCAAGGGCTATCACCTGTGTAGATTTGAAGGAAATCCGAGACAAAAAGTTTTTCCGCCCCAAAAAACGCCTGGGCTATACATCAGGCGTTTTTGCCGATTTCGGCCAAAATCTAAGGTACCCGTTTTTCACTCCTCCTTTGTGTATTCGGGGTCGCTGAGTCCGAATTTGAAGTCGGAATTTGCGTATCTCCCCCGTGAAAAAAGTTACGGCGGTTTTTTCGGGCCATGTATTCTGGGCTCTATTCGAGCTTTAAGTGGCTGCCATCTCGGTCCTAGGCGAGGTTGGAGCCTGAATTTACGTGTGCGTATTCCCAGTGCCAAGGGCTATCACCTGTGAAAATTTGAAGGAAATCCGAGACAAAAAGTTTTTCCGTCCTAAAAAACGCCTGGGCTATACATCAGGCGTTTTTGCCGATTTCGGCCAAAATCTAAGGTACCCGTTTTTCACTCCTCCTTTGTGTATTCGGGGTCGCTGAGTCCGAATTTGAAGTCGGAATTTGCGTATCTCCCCCGTGAAAAAAGTTACGGCGGTTTTTTCGGGCCATGTATTCTGAGCTCTATTCGAGCTTTAAGTGGCTGCCATCTCGGTCCTAGGCGAGGTTGGAGCCTGAAATTTCGTGTGCGTATTCCCAGTGCCAAGGGCTATCACCTGTGAAAATTTGAAGGAAATCCGAGACAAAAAGTTTTTCCGCCCCAAAAAACGCCTGGGCTATACATCAGGCGTTTTTGCCGATTTCGGCCAAAATCTAAGGTACCCGTTTTTCACTCCTCCTTTGTGTATTCGGGGTCGCTGAGTCCGAATTTGAAGTCGGAATTTGCGTATCTCCCCCGTGAAAAAAGTTACGGCGGTTTTTTCGGGCCATGTATTCTGAGCTCTATTCGAGCTTTAAGTGGCTGCCATCTCGGTCCTAGGCGAGGTTGGAGCCTGAAATTTCGTGTGCGTATTCCCAGTGCCAAGGGCTATCACCTGTGTAAATTTGAAGGAAATCCGAGACAAAAAGTTTTTCCGCCCCAAAAAACGCCTGGGCTATACATCAAAGGGTTTTACCGATTTCGGCCAAAATCTAAGGTACCCGTTTTTCACTCCTCCTTTGTGTATTCGGGGTCGCTGAGTCCGAATTTGAAGTCGGAATTTGCGTATCTCCCCCGTGAAAAAAGTTACGGCGGTTTTTTCGGGCCATGTATTCTGGGCTCTATTCGAGCTTTAAGTGGCTGCCATCTCGGTCCTAGGCAAGGTTGGAGCCTGAAATTTCGTGTGCGTATTCCCAGTGCCAAGGGCTATCAGCTGTGAAAATTTGAAGGAAATCCGAGACAAAAAGTTTTTCCGCCCCAAAAAACGCGTTTTTGCCGATTTCGGCCAAAATCTAAGGTACCCGTTTTTCACTCCTCCTTTGTGTATTCGGGGTCGCTGAGTCCGAATTTGAAGTCGGAATTTGCGTATCTCCCCCGTGAAAAATGTTACGGCGGTTTTTTCGGGCCATGTATTCTGAGCTCTATTCGAGCTTTAAGTGGCTGCCATCTCGGTCCTAGGCGAGGTTGGAGCCTGAAATTTCGTATGCGTATTCCCAGTGCCAAGGGCTATCACCTGTGTAGATTTGAAGGAAATCCGAGACAAAAAGTTTTTCCGCCCCAAAAAACGCCTGGGCTATACATCAGGCGTTTTTGCCGATTTCGGCCAAAATCTAAGGTACCCGTTTTTCACTCCTCCTTTGTGTATTCGGGGTCGCTGAGTCCGAATTTGAAGTCGGAATTTGCGTATCTCCCCCGTGAAAAAAGTTACGGCGGTTTTTTCGGGCCATGTATTCTGGGCTCTATTCGAGCTTTAAGTGGCTGCCATCTCGGTCCTAGGCGAGGTTGGAGCCTGAAATTTCGTGTGCGTATTCCCAGTGCCAAGGGCTATCAGCTGTGAAAATTTGAAGGAAATCCGAGACAAAAAGTTTTTCCGTCCTAAAAAACGCCTGGGCTATACATCAGGCGTTTTTGCCGATTTCGGCCAAAATCTAAGGTACCCGTTTTTCACTCCTCCTTTGTGTATTCGGGGTCGCTGAGTCCGAATTTGAAGTCGGAATTTGCGTATCTCCCCCGTGAAAAAAGTTACGGCGGTTTTTTCGGGCCATGTATTCTGAGCTCTATTCGAGCTTTAAGTGGCTGCCATCTCGGTCCTAGGCGAGGTTGGAGCCTGAAATTTCGTGTGCGTATTCCCAGTGCCAAGGGCTATCACCTGTGAAAATTTGAAGGAAATCCGAGACAAAAAGTTTTTCCGCCCCAAAAAACGCCTGGGCTATACATCAGGCGTTTTTGCCGATTTCGGCCAAAATCTAAGGTACCCGTTTTTCACTCCTCCTTTGTGTATTCGGGGTCGCTGAGTCCGAATTTGAAGTCGGAATTTGCGTATCTCCCCCGTGAAAAAAGTTACGGCGGTTTTTTCGGGCCATGTATTCTGAGCTCTATTCGAGCTTTAAGTGGCTGCCATCTCGGTCCTAGGCGAGGTTGGAGCCTGAAATTTCGTGTGTGTATTCCCAGTGCCAAGGGCTATCACCTGTGTAGATTTGAAGGAAATCCGAGACAAAAAGTTTTTCCGCCCCAAAAAACGCCTGGGCTATACATCAGGCGTTTTTGCCGATTTCGGCCAAAATCTAAGGTACCCGTTTTTCACTCCTCCTTTGTGTATTCGGGGTCGCTGAGTCCGAATTTGAAGTCGGAATTTGCGTATCTCCCCCGTGAAAAAAGTTACGGCGTTTTTTTCGGGCCATGTATTCTGGGCTCTATTCGAGCTTTAAGTGGCTGCCATCTCGGTCCTAGGCGAGGTTGGAGCCTGAAATTTCGTGTGCGTATTCCCAGTGCCAAGGGCTATCACCTGTGAAAATTTGAAGGAAATCCGAGCCAAAAAGTTTTTCCGTCCTAAAAAACGCCTGGGCTATATACATCAGGCGTTTTTGCCGATTTCGGCCAAAATCTAAGGTACCCGTTTTTCACTCCTCCTTTGTGTATTCGGGGTCGCTGAGTCCGAATTTGAAGTCGGAATTTGCGTATCTCCCCCGTGAAAAAGTTACGGCGGTTTTTTCGGGCCATGTATTCTGAGCTCTATTCGAGCTTTAAGTGGCTGCCATCTCGGTCCTAGGCGAGGTTGGAGCCTGAAATTTCGTGTGCGTATTCCCAGTGCCAAGGGCTATCACCTGTGAAAATTTGAAGGAAATCCGAGACAAAAAGTTTTTCCGCCCCAAAAAACGCCTGGGCTATACATCAGGCGTTTTTGCCGATTTCGGCCAAAATCTAAGGTACCCGTTTTTCACTCCTCCTTTGTGTATTCGGGGTCGCTGAGTCCGAATTTGAAGTCGGAATTTGCGTATCTCCCCCGTGAAAAAAGTTACGGCGGTTTTTTCGGGCCATGTATTCTGAGCTCTATTCGAGCTTTAAGTGGCTGCCATCTCGGTCCTAGGCGAGGTTGGAGCCTGAAATTTCGTGTGCGTATTCCCAGTGCCAAGGGCTATCACCTGTGTAAATTTGAAGGAAATCCGAGACAAAAAGTTTTTCCGCCCCAAAAAACGCCTGGGTTATACATCAGGCGTTTTTGCCGATTTCGGCCAAAATCTAAGGAACCCGTTTTTCACTCCTCCTTTGTGTATTCGGGGTCGCTGAGTCCGAATTTGAAGTCGGAATTTGCGTATCTCCCCCGTGAAAAAAGTTACGGCGGTTTTTTCGGGCCATGTATTCTGAGCTCTATTCGAGCTTTAAGTGGCTGCCATCTCGGTCCTAGGCGAGGTTGGAGCCTGAAATTTCGTGTGCGTATTCCCAGTGCCAAGGGCTATCACCTGTGTAAATTTGAAGGAAATCCGAGACAAAAAGTTTTTCCGCCCCAAAAAACGCCTGGGCTATACATCAGGCGTTTTTGCCGATTTCGGCCAAAATCTAAGGTACCAGTTTTTCACTCCTCCTTTGGGTATTCGGGGTCGCTGAGTCCGAATTTGAAGTCGGAATTTGCGTATCTCCCCCGTGAAAAAAGTTACGGCGGTTTTTTCGGGCCATGTATTCTGGGCTCTATTCGAGCTTTAAGTGGCTGCCATCTCGGTCCTAGGCGAGGTTGGAGCCTGAAATTTCGTGTGCGTATTCCCAGTGCCAAGGGCTATCACCTGTGAAAATTTGAAGGAAATCCGAGACAAAAAGTTTTTCCGCCCTAAAAAACGCCTGGGCTTTCGGCCAAAATCTAAGGTACCCGTTTTTCACTCCTCCTTTGTGTATTCGGGGTCGCTGAGTCCGAATTTGAAGTCGGAATTTGCGTATCTCCCCCGTGAAAAAAGTTACGGCGGTTTTTTCGGGCCATGTATTCTGAGCTCTATTCGAGCTTTAAGTGGCTGCCATCTCGGTCTTAGGCGAGGTTGGAGCCTGAAATTTCGTGTGCCTATTCCCAGTGCCAAGGGCTATCACCTGTGAAAATTTGAAGGAAATCCGAGACAAAAAGTTTTTCCGCCCCAAAAAACGCCTGGGCTATACATCAGGCGTTTATGCCGATTTCGGCCAAAATCTAAGGTACCCGTTTTTCACTCCTCCTTTGTGTATTCGGGGTCGCTGAGTCCGAATTTGGAGTCGGAATTTGCGTATCTCCCCCGTGAAAAAAGTTACGGCGGTTTTTTCGGGCCATGTATTCTGAGCTCTATTCGAGCTTTAAGTGGCTGCCATCTCGGTCCTAGGCGAGGTTGGAGCCTGAAATTTCGTGTGCGTATTCCCAGTGCCAAGGGCTATCACCTGTGAAAATTTGAAGGAAATCCGAGACAAAAAGTTTTTCCGCCCCAAAAAACGCCTGTGCTATATATACATCAGGCGTTTTTGCCGATTTCGGCCAAAATCTAAGGTACCCGTTTTTCACTCCTCCTTTGTGTATTCGGGGTCGCTGAGTCCGAATTTGAAGTCGGAATTTGCGTATCTCCCCCGTGAAAAAAGTTACGGCGGTTTTTTCGGGCCATGTATTCTGAGCTCTATTCGAGCTTTAAGTGGCTGCCATCTCGGTCCTAGGCGAGGTTGGAGCCTGAAATTTCGTGTGCGTATTCCCAGTGCCAAGGGCTATCACCTGTGAAAATTTGAAGGAAATCCGAGACAAAAAGTTTTTCCGCCCCAAAAAACGCCTGGGCTATATACATCAGGCGTTTTTGCCGATTTCGGCCAAAATCTAAGGTACCCGTTTTTCACTCCTCCTTTGTGTATTCGGGGTCGCTGAGTCCGAATTTGAAGTCGGAATTTGCGTATCTCCCCCGTGAAAAAAGTTACGGCGGTTTTTTCGGGCCATGTATTCTGAGCTCTATTCGAGCTTTAAGTGGCTGCCATCTCGGTCCTAGGCGAGGTTGGAGCCTGAAATTTCGTGTGCGTATTCCCAGTGCCAAGGGCTATCACCTGTGTAAATTTGAAGGAAATCCGAGACAAAAAGTTTTTCCGCCCCAAAAAACGCCTGGGCTATACATCAGGCGTTTTTGCCGATTTCAGCCAAAATCTAAGGTACCCGTTTTTCACTCCTCCTTTGTGTATTCGGGGTCGCTGAGTCCGAATTTGAAGTCGGAATTTGCGTATCTCCCCCGTGAAAAAAGTTACGGCGGTTTTTTCGGGCCATGTATTCTGGGCTCTATTCGAGGTTTAAGTGGCTGCCATCTCGGTCCTAGGCGAGGTTGGAGCCTGAAATTTCGTGTGCGTATTCCCAGTGCCAAGGGCTATCACCTGTGGAAATTTGAAGGAAATCCGAGACAAAAAGTTTTTCCGTCCTAAAAAACGCCTGGGCTATACATCAGGCGTTTTTGCCGATTTCGGCCAAAATCTAAGGTACCCGTTTTTCACTCCTCCTTTGTGTATTCGGGGTCGCTGAGTCCGAATTTGAAGTCGGAATTTGCGTATCTCCCCCGTGAAAAAAGTTACGGCGGTTTTTTCGGGCCATGTATTCTGAGCTCTATTCGAGCTTTAAGTGGCTGCCATCTCGGTCCTAGGCGAGGTTGGAGCCTGAAATTTCGTGTGCGTATTCCCAGTGCCAAGGGCTATCACCTGTGTAAATTTGAAGGAAATCCGAGACAAAAAGTTTTTCCGCCCCAAAAAACGCCTGGGCTATACATCAGGCGTTTTTGCCGATTTCGGCCAAAATCTAAGGTACCCGTTTTTCACTCCTCCTTTGTGTATTCGGGGTCGCTGAGTCCGAATTTGAAGTCGGAATTTGCGTATCTCCCCCGTGAAAAAAGTTACGGCGTTTTTTTCGGGCCATGTATTCTGGGCTCTATTCGAGCTTTAAGTGGCTGCCATCTCGGTCCTAGGCGAGGTTGGAGCCTGAAATTTCGTGTGCGTATTCCCAGTGCCAAGGGCTATCACCTGTGAAAATTTGAAGGAAATCCGAGACAAAAAGTTTTTCCGTCCTAAAAAACGCCTGGGCTATATACATCAGGCGTTTTTGCCGATTTCGGCCAAAATCTAAGGTACCCGTTTTTCACTCCTCCTTTGTGTATTCGGGGTCGCTGAGTCCGAATATGAAGTCGGAATTTGCGTATCTCCCCCGTGAAAAAGTTACGGCGGTTTTTTCGGGCCATGTATTCTGAGCTCTATTCGAGCTTTAAGTGGCTGCCATCTCGGTCCTAGGCGAGGTTGGAGCCTGAAATTTCGTGTGCGTATTCCCAGTGCCAAGGGCTATCACCTGTGAAAATTTGAAGGAAATCCGAGACAAAAAGTTTTTCCGCCCCAAAAAACGCCTGGGCTATACATCAGGCGTTTTTGCCGATTTCGGCCAAAATCTAAGGTACCCGTTTTTCACTCCTCCTTTGTGTATTCGGGGTCGCTGAGTCCGAATTTGAAGTCGGAATTTGCGTATCTCCCCCGTGAAAAAAGTTACGGCGGTTTTTTCGGGCCATGTATTCTGAGCTCTATTCGAGCTTTAAGTGGCTGCCATCTCGGTCCTAGGCGAGGTTGGAGCCTGAAATTTCGTGTGCGTATTCCCAGTGCCAAGGGCTATCACCTGTGTAAATTTGAAGGAAATCCGAGACAAAAAGTTTTTCCGCCCCAAAAAACGCCTGGGCTATACATCAGGCGTTTTTGCCGATTTCGGCCAAAATCTAAGGTACCCGTTTTTCACTCCTCCTTTGTGTATTCGGGGTCGCTGAGTCCGAATTTGAAGTCGGAATTTGCGTATCTCCCCCGTGAAAAAAGTTACGGCGGTTTTTTCGGGCCATGTATTCTGAGCTCTATTCGAGCTTTAAGTGGCTGCCATCTCGGTCCTAGGCGAGGTTGGAGCCTGAAATTTCGTGTGCGTATTCCCAGTGCCAAGGGCTATCACCTGTGTAAATTTGAAGGAAATCCGAGACAAAAAGTTTTTCCGCCCCAAAAAACGCCTGGGCTATACATCAGGCGTTTTTGCCGATTTCGGCCAAAATCTAAGGTACCCGTTTTTCACTCCTCCTTTGGGTATTCGGGGTCGCTGAGTCCGAATTTGAAGTCGGAATTTGCGTATCTCCCCCGTGAAAAAAGTTACGGCGGTTTTTTCGGGCCATGTATTCTGGGCTCTATTCGAGCTTTAAGTGGCTGCCATCTCGGTCCTAGGCGAGGTTGGAGCCTGAAATTTCGTGTGCGTATTCCCAGTGCCAAGGGCTATCACCTGTGAAAATTTGAAGGAAATCCGAGACAAAAAGTTTTTCCGCCCTAAAAAACGCCTGGGCTTTCGGCCAAAATCTAAGGTACCCGTTTTTCACTCCTCCTTTGTGTATTCGGGGTCGCTGAGTCCGAATTTGAAGTCGGAATTTGCGTATCTCCCCCGTGAAAAAAGTTACGGCGGTTTTTTCGGGCCATGTATTCTGAGCTCTATTCGAGCTTTAAGTGGCTGCCATCTCGGTCTTAGGCGAGGTTGGAGCCTGAAATTTCGTGTGCCTATTCCCAGTGCCAAGGGCTATCACCTGTGAAAATTTGAAGGAAATCCGAGACAAAAAGTTTTTCCGCCCCAAAAAACGCCTGGGCTATACATCAGGCGTTTATGCCGATTTCGGCCAAAATCTAAGGTACCCGTTTTTCACTCCTCCTTTGTGTATTCGGGGTCGCTGAGTCCGAATTTGGAGTCGGAATTTGCGTATCTCCCCCGTGAAAAAAGTTACGGCGGTTTTTTCGGGCCATGTATTCTGAGCTCTATTCGAGCTTTAAGTGGCTGCCATCTCGGTCCTAGGCGAGGTTGGAGCCTGAAATTTCGTGTGCGTATTCCCAGTGCCAAGGGCTATCACCTGTGAAAATTTGAAGGAAATCCGAGACAAAAAGTTTTTCCGCCCCAAAAAACGCCTGTGCTATATATACATCAGGCGTTTTTGCCGATTTCGGCCAAAATCTAAGGTACCCGTTTTTCACTCCTCCTTTGTGTATTCGGGGTCGCTGAGTCCGAATTTGAAGTCGGAATTTGCGTATCTCCCCCGTGAAAAAAGTTACGGCGGTTTTTTCGGGCCATGTATTCTGAGCTCTATTCGAGCTTTAAGTGGCTGCCATCTCGGTCCTAGGCGAGGTTGGAGCCTGAAATTTCGTGTGCGTATTCCCAGTGCCAAGGGCTATCACCTGTGAAAATTTGAAGGAAATCCGAGACAAAAAGTTTTTCCGCCCCAAAAAACGCCTGGGCTATATACATCAGGCGTTTTTGCCGATTTCGGCCAAAATCTAAGGTACCCGTTTTTCACTCCTCCTTTGTGTATTCGGGGTCGCTGAGTCCGAATTTGAAGTCGGAATTTGCGTATCTCCCCCGTGAAAAAAGTTACGGCGGTTTTTTCGGGCCATGTATTCTGAGCTCTATTCGAGCTTTAAGTGGCTGCCATCTCGGTCCTAGGCGAGGTTGGAGCCTGAAATTTCGTGTGCGTATTCCCAGTGCCAAGGGCTATCACCTGTGTAAATTTGAAGGAAATCCGAGACAAAAAGTTTTTCCGCCCCAAAAAACGCCTGGGCTATACATCAGGCGTTTTTGCCGATTTCAGCCAAAATCTAAGGTACCCGTTTTTCACTCCTCCTTTGTGTATTCGGGGTCGCTGAGTCCGAATTTGAAGTCGGAATTTGCGTATCTCCCCCGTGAAAAAAGTTACGGCGGTTTTTTCGGGCCATGTATTCTGGGCTCTATTCGAGGTTTAAGTGGCTGCCATCTCGGTCCTAGGCGAGGTTGGAGCCTGAAATTTCGTGTGCGTATTCCCAGTGCCAAGGGCTATCACCTGTGGAAATTTGAAGGAAATCCGAGACAAAAAGTTTTTCCGTCCTAAAAAACGCCTGGGCTATACATCAGGCGTTTTTGCCGATTTCGGCCAAAATCTAAGGTACCCGTTTTTCACTCCTCCTTTGTGTATTCGGGGTCGCTGAGTCCGAATTTGAAGTCGGAATTTGCGTATCTCCCCCGTGAAAAAAGTTACGGCGGTTTTTTCGGGCCATGTATTCTGAGCTCTATTCGAGCTTTAAGTGGCTGCCATCTCGGTCCTAGGCGAGGTTGGAGCCTGAAATTTCGTGTGCGTATTCCCAGTGCCAAGGGCTATCACCTGTGTAAATTTGAAGGAAATCCGAGACAAAAAGTTTTTCCGCCCCAAAAAACGCCTGGGCTATACATCAGGCGTTTTTGCCGATTTCGGCCAAAATCTAAGGTACCCGTTTTTCACTCCTCCTTTGTGTATTCGGGGTCGCTGAGTCCGAATTTGAAGTCGGAATTTGCGTATCTCCCCCGTGAAAAAAGTTACGGCGGTTTTTTCGGGCCATGTATTCTGGGCTCTATTCGAGCTTTAAGTGGCTGCCATCTCGGTCCTAGGCGAGGTTGGAGCCTGAAATTTCGTGTGCGTATTCCCAGTGCCAAGGGCTATCACCTGTGAAAATTTGAAGGAAATCCGAGACAAAAAGTTTTTCCGCCCTAAAAAACGCCTGTGCTATACATCAGGCGTTTTTGCCGATTTCGGCCAAAATCTAAGGTACCCGTTTTTCACTCCTCCTTTGTGTATTCGGGGTCGCTGAGTCCGAATTTGAAGTCGGAATTTGCGTATCTCCCCCGTGAAAAAAGTTACGGCGGTTTTTTCGGGCCATGTATTCTGAGCTCTATTCGAGATTTAAGTGGCTGCCATCTCGGTCCTAGGCGAGGTTGGAGCCTGAAATTTCGTGTGCGTATTCCCAGTGCCAAGGGCTATCACCTGTGTAAATTTGAAGGAAATCCGAGACAAAAAGTTTTTCCGCCCCAAAAAACGCCTGGGCTATACATCAGGCGTTTTTGCCGATTTCGGCCAAAATCTAAGGTACCCGTTTTTCACTCCTCCTTTGTGTATTCGGGGTCGCTGAGTCCGAATTTGAAGTCGGAATTTGCGTATCTTCCCCGTGAAAAAAGTTACGGCGGTTTTTTCGGGCCATGTATTCTGAGCTCTATTCGAGCTTTAAGTGGCTGCCATCTCGGTCCTAGGCGAGGTTGGAGCCTGAAATTTCGTGTGCGTATTCCCAGTGCCAAGGGCTATCACCTGTGTAAATTTGAAGGAAATCCGAGACAAAAAGTTTTTCCGCCCCAAAAAACGCCTGGGCTATACATCAGGCGTTTTTGCCGATTTCGGCCAAAATCTAAGGTACCCGTTTTTCACTCCTCCTTTGTGTATTCGGGGTCGCTGAGTCCGAATTTGAAGTCGGAATTTGCGTATCTCCCCCGTGAAAAAAGTTACGGCGGTTTTTTCGGGCCATGTATTCTGGGCTCTATTCGAGCTTTAAGTGGCTGCCATCTCGGTCCTAGGCGAGGTTGGAGCCTGAAATTTCGTGTGCGTATTCCCAGTGCCAAGGGCTATCACCTGTGAAAATTTGAAGGAAATCCGAGACAAAAAGTTTTTCCGCCCCAAAAAACGCATGGGCTATACATCAGGCGTTTTTGCCGATTTCGGCCAAAATCTAAGGTACCCGTTTTTCACTCCTCCTTTGTGTATTCGGGGTCGCTGAGTCCGAATTTGAAGTCGGAATTTGCGTATCTCCCCCGTGAAAAAAGTTACGGCGGTTTTTTCGGGCCATGTATTCTGAGCTCTATTCGAGCTTTAAGTGGCTGCCATCTCGGTCCTAAGCGAGGTTGGAGCCTGAAATTTCGTGTGCGTATTCCCAGTGCCAAGGGCTATCACCTGTGTAAATTTGAAGGAAATCCGAGACAAAAAGTTTTTCCGCCCCAAAAAACGCCTGGGCTATCAGGCGTTTTTGCCGATTTCGGCCAAAATCTAAGGTACCCGTTTTTCACTCCTCCTTTGTGTATTCGGGGTCGTTGAGTCCGAATTTGAAGTCGGAATTTGCGTATCTCCCCCGTGAAAAAAGTTACGGCGGTTTTTTCGGGCCATGTATTCTGGGCTCTATTCGAGCTTTAAGTGGCTGCCATCTCGGTCCTAGGCGAGGTTGGAGCCTGAAATTTCGTGTGCGTATTCCCAGTGCCAAGGGCTATCACCTGTGAAAATTTGAAGGAAATCCGAGACAAAAAGTTTTTCCGCCCTAAAAAACGCCTGGGCTATACATCAGGCGTTTTTGCCGATTTCGGCCAAAATCTAAGGTACCCGTTTTTCACTCCTCCTTTGTGTATTCGGGGTCGCTGAGTCCGAATTTGAAGTCGGAATTTGCGTATCTCCCCCGTGAAAAAAGTTACGGCGGTTTTTTCGGGCCATGTATTCTGAGCTCTATTCGAGCTTTAAGTGGCTGCCATCTCGGTCCTAGGCGAGGTTGGAGCCTGAAATTTCGTGTGCGTATTCCCAGTGCCAAGGGCTATCACCTGTGTAAATTTGAAGGAAATCCGAGACAAAAAGTTTTTCCGCCCCAAAAAACGCCTGGGCTATCAGGCGTTTTTGCCGATTTCGGCCAAAATCTAAGGTACCCGTTTTTCACTCCTCCTTTGTGTATTCGGGGTCGCTGAGTCCGAATTTGAAGTCGGAATTTGCGTATCTCCCCCGTGAAAAAAGTTACGGCGGTTTTTTCGGGCCATGTATTCTGGGCTCTATTCGAGCTTTAAGTGGCTGCCATCTCGGTCCTAGGCGAGGTTGGAGCCTGAAATTTCGTGTGCGTATTCCCAGTGCCAAGGGCTATCACCTGTGAAAATTTGAAGGAAATCCGAGACAAAAAGTTTTTCCGCCCTAAAAAACGCCTGGGCTATACATCAGGCGTTTTTGCCGATTTCGGCCAAAATCTAAGGTACCCGTTTTTCACTCCTCCTTTGTGTATTCGGGGTCGCTGAGTCCGAATTTGAAGTCGGAATTTGCGTATCTCCCCCGTGAAAAAAGTTACGGCGGTTTTTTCGGGCCATGTATTCTGAGCTCTATTCGAGCTTTAAGTGGCTGCCATCTCGGTCCTAGGCGAGGTTGGAGCCTGAAATTTCGTGTGCGTATTCCCAGTGCCAAGGGCTATCACCTGTGTAAATTTGAAGGAAATCCGAGACAAAAAGTTTTTCCGCCCCAAAAAACGCCTGGGCTATCAGGCGTTTTTGCCGATTTCGGCCAAAATCTAAGGTACCCGTTTTTCACTCCTCCTTTGTGTATTCGGGGCCGCTGAGTCCGAATTTGAAGTCGGAATTTGCGTATCTCCCCCGTGAAAAAAGTTACGGCGGTTTTTTCGGGCCATGTATTCTGGGCTCTATTCGAGCTTTAAGTGGCTGCCATCTCGGTCCTAGGCGAGGTTGGAGCCTGAAATTTCGTGTGCGTATTCCCAGTGCCAAGGGCTATCACCTGTGAAAATTTGAAGGAAATCCGAGACAAAAAGTTTTTCCGCCCTAAAAAACGCCTGGGCTATACATCAGGCGTTTTTGCCGATTTCGGCCAAAATCTAAGGTACCCGTTTTTCACTCCTCCTTTGTGTATTCGGGGTCGCTGAGTCCGAATTTGAAGTCGGAATTTGCGTATCTCCCCCGTGAAAAAAGTTACGGCGGTTTTTTCGGGCCATGTATTCTGAGCTCTATTCGAGCTTTAAGTGGCTGCCATCTCGGTCCTAGGCGAGGTTGGAGCCTGAAATTTCGTGTGCGTATTCCCAGTGCCAAGGGCTATCACCTGTGTAAATTTGAAGGAAATCCGAGACAAAAAGTTTTTCCGCCCCAAAAAACGCCTGGGCTATACATCAGGCGTTTTTGCCGATTTCGGCCAAAATCTAAGGTACCCGTTTTTCACTACTCCTTTGTGTATTCGGGGTCGCTGAGTCCGAATTTGAAGTCGGAATTTGCGTATCTCCCCCGTGAAAAAAGTTACGGCGGTTTTTTCGGGCCATGTATTCTGGGCTCTATTCGAGCTTTAACTGGCTGCCATCTCGGTCCTAGGCGAGGTTGGAGCCTGAAATTTCGTGTGCGTATTCCCAGTGCCAAGGGCTATCACCTGTGAAAATTTGAAGGAAATCCGAGACAAAAAGTTTTTCCGCCCCAAAAAACGCCTGGGCTATACATCAGGCGTTTTTGCCGATTTCGGCCAAAATCTAAGGTACCCGTTTTTCACTCCTCCTTTGTGTATTCGGGGTCGCTGAGTCCGAATTTGAAGTCGTAATTTGCGTATCTCCCCCGTGAAAAAAGTTACGGCGGTTTTTTCGGGCCATGTATTCTGAGCTCTATTCGAGCTTTAAGTGGCTGCCATCTCGGTCTTAGGCGAGGTTGGAGCCTGAAATTTCGTGTGCGTATTCCCAGTGCCAAGGGCTATCACCTGTGTAAATTTGAAGGAAATCCGAGACAAAAAGTTTTTCCGCCCCAAAAAACGCCTGGGCTATACATCAGGCGTTTTTGCCGATTTCGGCCAAAATCTAAGGTACCCGTTTTTCACTCCTCCTTTGTGTATTCGGGGTCGCTGAGTCCGAATTTGAAGTCGGAATTTGCGTATCTCCCCCGTGAAAAAAGTTACGGCGGTTTTTTCGGGCCATGTATTCTGGGCTCTATTCGAGATTTAAGTGGCTGCCATCTCGGTCCTAGGCGAGGTTGGAGCCTGAAATTTCGTGTGCGTATTCCCAGTGCCAAGGGCTATCACCTGTGAAAATTTGAAGGAAATCCGAGACAAAAAGTTTTTCCTCCCCAAAAAACGCCTGGGCTATACATCAGGCGTTTTTGCCGATTTCGGCCAAAATCTAAGGTACCCGTTTTTCACTCCTCCTTTGTGTATTCGGGGTCGCTGAGTCCGAATTTGAAGTCGGAATTTGCGTATCTCCCCCGTGAAAAAAGTTACGGCGGTTTTTTCGGGCCATGTATTCTGAGCTCTATTCGAGCTTTAAGTGGCTGCCATCTCGGTCCTAGGCGAGGTTGGAGCCTGAAATTTCGTGTGCGTATTCCCAGTGCCAAGGGCTATCACCTGTGTAAATTTGAAGGAAATCCGAGACAAAAAGTTTTTCCGCCCCAAAAAACGCCTGGGCTATACATCAGGCGTTTTTGCCGATTTCGGCCAAAATCTAAGGTACCCGTTTTTCACTCCTCCTTTGTGTATTCGGGGTCGCTGAGTCCGAATTTGAAGTCGGAATTTGCGTATCTCCCCCGTGAAAAAAGTTACGGCGGTTTTTTTCGGGCCATGTATTCTGGGCTCTATTCGAGCTTTAAGTGGCTGCCATCTCGGTCCTAGGCGAGGTTGGAGCCTGAAATTTCGTGTGCGTATTCCCAGTGCCAAGGGCTATCACCTGTGAAAATTTGAAGGAAATCCGAGACAAAAAGTTTTTCCGCCCTAAAAAAACGCCTGGGCTATACATCAGGCGTTTTTGCCGATTTCGGCCAAAATCTAAGGTACCCGTTTTTCACTCCTCCTTTGTGTATTCGGGGTCGCTGAGTCCGAATTTGAAGTCGGAATTTGCGTATCTCCCCCGTGAAAAAAGTTACGGCGGTTTTTTCGGGCCATGTATTCTGAGCTCTATTCGAGCTTTAAGTGGCTGCCATCTCGGTCCTAGGCGAGGTTGGAGCCTGAAATTTCGTGTGCGTATTCCCAGTGCCAAGGGCTATCACCTGTGAAAATTTGAAGGAAATCCGAGACAAAAAGTTTTTCCGCCCTAAAAAACGCCTGGGCTATACATCAGGCGTTTTTGCCGATTTCGGCCAAAATCTAAGGTACCCGTTTTTCACTCCTCCTTTGTGTATTCGGGGTCGCTGAGTCCGAATTTGAAGTCGGAATTTGCGTATCTCCCCCGTGAAAAAAGTTACGGCGGTTTTTTCGGGCCATGTATTCTGAGCTCTATTCGAGATTTAAGTGGCTGCCATCTCTGTCCTAGGCGAGGTTGGAGCCTGAAATTTCGTGTGCGTATTCCCAGTGCCAAGGGCTATCACCTGTGTAAATTTGAAGGAAATCCGAGACAAAAAGTTTTTCCGCCCCAAAAAACGCCTGGGCTATACATCAGGCGTTTTTGCCGATTTCGGCCAAAATCTAAGGTACCCGTTTTTCACTCCTCCTTTGTGTATTCGGGGTCGCTGAGTCCGAATTTGAAGTCGGAATTTGCGTATCTCCCCCGTGAAAAAAGTTACGGCGGTTTTTTCGGGCCATGTATTCTGGGCTCTATTCGAGCTTTAAGTGGCTGCCATCTCGGTCCTAGGCGAGGTTGGAGCCTGAAATTTCGTGTGCGTATTCCCAGTGCCAAGGGCTATCACCTGTGAAAATTTGAAGGAAATCCGAGACAAAAAGTTTTTCCGCCCCAAAAAACGCATGGGCTATACATCAGGCGTTTTTGCCGATTTCGGCCAAAATCTAAGGTACCCGTTTTTCACTCCTCCTTTGTGTATTCGGGGTCGCTGAGTCCGAATTTGAAGTCGGAATTTGCGTATCTCCCCCGTGAAAAAAGTTACGGCGGTTTTTTCGGGCCATGTATTCTGAGCTCTATTCGAGCTTTAAGTGGCTGCCATCTCGGTCCTAAGCGAGGTTGGAGCCTGAAATTTCGTGTGCGTATTCCCAGTGCCAAGGGCTATCACCTGTGTAAATTTGAAGGAAATCCGAGACAAAAAGTTTTTCCGCCCCAAAAAACGCCTGGGCTATCAGGCGTTTTTGCCGATTTCGGCCAAAATCTAAGGTACCCGTTTTTCACTCCTCCTTTGTGTATTCGGGGTCGTTGAGTCCGAATTTGAAGTCGGAATTTGCGTATCTCCCCCGTGAAAAAAGTTACGGCGGTTTTTTCGGGCCATGTATTCTGGGCTCTATTCGAGCTTTAAGTGGCTGCCATCTCGGTCCTAGGCGAGGTTGGAGCCTGAAATTTCGTGTGCGTATTCCCAGTGCCAAGGGCTATCACCTGTGAAAATTTGAAGGAAATCCGAGACAAAAAGTTTTTCCGCCCTAAAAAACGCCTGGGCTATACATCAGGCGTTTTTGCCGATTTCGGCCAAAATCTAAGGTACCCGTTTTTCACTCCTCCTTTGTGTATTCGGGGTCGCTGAGTCCGAATTTGAAGTCGGAATTTGCGTATCTCCCCCGTGAAAAAAGTTACGGCGGTTTTTTCGGGCCATGTATTCTGAGCTCTATTCGAGCTTTAAGTGGCTGCCATCTCGGTCCTAGGCGAGGTTGGAGCCTGAAATTTCGTGTGCGTATTCCCAGTGCCAAGGGCTATCACCTGTGTAAATTTGAAGGAAATCCGAGACAAAAAGTTTTTCCGCCCCAAAAAACGCCTGGGCTATACATCAGGCGTTTTTGCCGATTTCGGCCAAAATCTAAGGTACCCGTTTTTCACTCCTCCTTTGTGTATTCGGGGCCGCTGAGTCCGAATTTGAAGTCGGAATTTGCGTATCTCCCCCGTGAAAAAAGTTACGGCGGTTTTTTCGGGCCATGTATTCTGGGCTCTATTCGAGCTTTAAGTGGCTGCCATCTCGGTCCTAGGCGAGGTTGGAGCCTGAAATTTCGTGTGCGTATTCCCAGTGCCAAGGGCTATCACCTGTGAAAATTTGAAGGAAATCCGAGACAAAAAGTTTTTCCGCCCTAAAAAACGCCTGGGCTATACATCAGGCGTTTTTGCCGATTTCGGCCAAAATCTAAGGTACCCGTTTTTCACTCCTCCTTTGTGTATTCGGGGTCGCTGAGTCCGAATTTGAAGTCGGAATTTGCGTATCTCCCCCGTGAAAAAAGTTACGGCGGTTTTTTCGGGCCATGTATTCTGAGCTCTATTCGAGCTTTAAGTGGCTGCCATCTCGGTCCTAGGCGAGGTTGGAGCCTGAAATTTCGTGTGCGTATTCCCAGTGCCAAGGGCTATCACCTGTGTAAATTTGAAGGAAATCCGAGACAAAAAGTTTTTCCGCCCCAAAAAACGCCTGGGCTATACATCAGGCGTTTTTGCCGATTTCGGCCAAAATCTAAGGTACCCGTTTTTCACTCCTCTTTTGTGTATTCGGGGTCGCTGAGTCCGAATTTGAAGTCGGAATTTGCGTATCTCCCCCGTGAAAAAAGTTACGGCGGTTTTTTTCGGGCCATGTATTCTGGGCTCTATTCGAGCTTTAAGTGGCTGCCATCTCGGTCCTAGGCGAGGTTGGAGCCTGAAATTTCGTGTGCGTATTCCCAGTGCCAAGGGCTATCACCTGTGAAAATTTGAAGGAAATCCGAGAGAAAAAGTTTTTCCGCCCTAAAAAAACGCCTGGGCTATACATCAGGCGTTTTTGCCGATTTCGGCCAAAATCTAAGGTACCCGTTTTTCACTCCTCCTTTGTGTATTCGGGGTCGCTGAGTCCGAATTTGAAGTCGGAATTTGCGTATCTCCCCCGTGAAAAAAGTTACGGCGGTTTTTTCGGGCCATGTATTCTGAGCTCTATTCGAGCTTTAAGTGGCTGCCATCTCGGTCGTAGGCGAGGTTGGGGCCTGAAATTTCGTTTGCGTATTCCCAGTGCCAAGGGCTATCACCTGTGTAAATTTGAAGGAAATCCGAGACAAAAAGTTTTTCCGCCCCAAAAAACGCCTGGGCTATACATCAGGCGTTTTTGCCGATTTCGGCCAAAATCTAAGGTACCCGTTTTTCACTCCTCCTTTGTGTATTCGGGGTCGCTGAGTCCGAATTTGAAGTCGGAATTTGCGTATCTCCCCCGTGAAAAAAGTTACGGCGGTTTTTTCGGGCCATGTATTCTGAGCTCTATTCGAGCTTTAAGTGGCTGCCATCTCGGTCCTAGGCGAGGTTGGAGCCTGAAATTTCGTGTGCGTATTCCCAGTGCCAAGGGCTATCACCTGTGTAAATTTGAAGGAAATCCGAGACAAAAAGTTTTTCCGCCCCAAAAAACGCCTGGGCAATATACCAGGCGTTTTTGCCGATTTCGGCCAAAATCTAAGGTACCCGTTTTTCACTCCTCCTTTGTGTATTCGGGGTCGCTGAGTCCGAATTTGAAGTCGGAATTTGCGTATCTCCCCCGTGAAAAAAGTTACGGCGGTTTTTTCGGGCCATGTATTCTGAGCTCTATTCGAGCTTTAAGTGGCTGCCATCTCGGTCCTAGGCGAGGTTGGAGCCTGAAATTTCGTGTGCGTATTCCCAGTGCCAAGGGCTATCACCTGTGTAGATTTGAAGGAAATCCGAGACAAAAAGTTTTTCCGCCCCAAAAAACGCCTGGGCTATACATCAGGCGTTTTTGCCGATTTCGGCCAAAATCTAAGGTACCCGTTTTTCACTCCTCCTTTGTGTATTCGGGGTCGCTGAGTCCGAATTTGAAGTCGGAATTTGCGTATCTCCCCCGTGAAAAAAGTTACGGCGGTTTTTTCGGGCCATGTATTCTGGGCTCTATTCGAGCTTTAAGTGGCTGCCATCTCGGTCCTAGGCGAGGTTGGAGCCTGAAATTTCGTGTGCGTATTCCCAGTGCCAAGGGCTATCACCTGTGAAAATTTGAAGGAAATCCGAGACAAAAAGTTTTTCCGCCCCAAAAAACGCCTGGGCTATACATCAGGCGTTTTTGCCGATTTCGGCCAAAATCTAAGGTACCCGTTTTTCACTCCTCCTTTGTGTATTCGGGGTCGCTGAGTCCGAATTTGAAGTCGGAATTTGCGTATCTCCCCCGTGAAAAAAGTTACGGCGGTTTTTTCGGGCCATGTATTCTGAGCTCTATTCGAGCTTTAAGTGGCTGCCATCTCGGTCCTAGGCGAGGTTGGAGCCTGAAATTTCGTGTGCGTATTCCCAGTGCCAAGGGCTACCACCTGTGAAAATTTGAAGGAAATCCGAGACAAAAAGTTTTTCCGCCCTAAAAAACGCCTGGGCTATACATCAGGCGTTTTTGCCGATTTCGGCCAAAATCTAAGGTACCCGTTTTTCACTCCTCCTTTGTGTATTCGGGGTCGCTGAGTCCGAATTTGAAGTCGGAATTTGCGTATCTCCCCCGTGAAAAAAGTTACGGCGGTTTTTTCGGGCCATGTATTCTGAGCTCTATTCGAGCTTTAAGTGGCTGCCATCTCGGTCCTAGGCGAGGTTGGAGCCTGAAATTTCGTGTGCGTATTCCCAGTGCCAAGGGCTATCACCTGTGTAAATTTGAAGGAAATCCGAGACAAAAAGTTTTTCCGCCCCAAAAAACGCCTGGGCTATACATCAGGCGTTTTTGCCGATTTCGGCCAAAATTTAAGGTACCCGTTTTTCACTCCTCCTTTGTGTATTCGGGGTCGCTGAGTCCGAATTTGAAATCGGAATTTGCGTATCTCCCCCGTGAAAAAAGTTACGGCGGTTTTTTCGGGCCATGTATTCTGGGCTCTATTCGAGCTTTAAGTGGCTGCCATCTCGGTCCTAGGCAAGGTTGGAGCCTGAAATTTCGTGTGCGTATTCCCAGTGCCAAGGGCTATCACCTGTGAAAATTTGAAGGAAATCCGAGACAAAAAGTTTTTCCGCCCCAAAAAACGCCTGGGCTATATACATCAGGCGTTTTTGCCGATTTCGGCCAAAATCTAAGGTACCCGTTTTTCACTCCTCCTTTGTGTATTCGGGGTCGCTGAGTCCGAATTTGAAGTCGGAATTTGCGTATCTCCCCCGTGAAAAAAGTTACGGCGGTTTTTTCGGGCCATGTATTCTGAGCTCTATTCGAGCTTTAAGTGGCTGCCATCTCGGTCCTAGGCGAGGTTGGAGCCTGAAATTTCGTGTGCGTATTCCCAGTGCCAAGGGCTATCACCTGTGTAGATTTGAAGGAAATCCGAGACAAAAAGTTTTTCCGCCCCAAAAAACGCCTGGGCTATACATCAGGCGTTTTTGCCGATTTCGGCCAAAATCTAAGGTACCCGTTTTTCACTCCTCCTTTGTGTATTCGGGGTCGCTGAGTCCGAATTTGAAGTCGGAATTTGCGTATCTCCCCCGTGAAAAAAGTTACGGCGGTTTTTTCGGGCCATGTATTCTGGGCTCTATTCGAGCTTTAAGTGGCTGCCATCTCGGTCCTAGGCGAGGTTGGAGCCTGAAATTTCGTGTGCGTATTCCCAGTGCCAAGGGCTATCACCTGTGAAAATTTGAAGGAAATCCGAGACAAAAAGTTTTTCCGTCCTAAAAAACGCCTGGGCTATACATCAGGCGTTTTTGCCGATTTCGGCCAAAATCTAAGGTACCCGTTTTTCACTCCTCCTTTGTGTATTCGGGGTCGCTGAGTCCGAATTTGAAGTCGGAATTTGCGTATCTCCCCCGTGAAAAAAGTTACGGCGGTTTTTTCGGGCCATGTATTCTGAGCTCTATTCGAGATTTAAGTGGCTGCCATCTCGGTCTTAGGCGAGGTTGGAGCCTGAAATTTCGTGTGCGTATTCCCAGTGCCAAGGGCTATCACCTGTGAAAATTTGAAGGAAATCCGAGACAAAAAGTTTTTCCGCCCCAAAAAACGCCCGGGCTATACATCAGGCGTTTTTGCCGATTTCGGCCAAAATCTAAGGTACCCGTTTTTCACTCCTCCTTTGTGTATTCTGGGTCGCTGAGTCCGAATTTGAAGTCGGAATTTGCGTATCTCCCCCGTGAAAAAGTTACGGCGGTTTTTTCGGGCCATGTATTCTGAGCTCTATTCGAACTTTAAGTGGCTGCCATCTCGGTCCTAGGCGAGGTTGGAGCCTGAAATTTCGTGTGTGTATTCCCAGTGCCAAGGGCTATCACCTGTGAAAATTTGAAGGAAATCCGAGACAAAAAGTTTTTCCGCCCCAAAAAACGCCTGGGCTATATACATCAGGCGTTTTTGCCGATTTCGGCCAAAATCTAAGGTACCCGTTTTTCACTCCTCCTTTGTGTATTCGGGGTCGCTGAGTCCGAATTTGAAGTCGGAATTTGCGTATCTCCCCCGTGAAAAAAGTTACGGCGGTTTTTTCGGGCCATGTATTCTGAGCTCTATTCGAGCTTTAAGTGGCTGCCATCTCGGTCCTAGGCGAGGTTGGAGCCTGAAATTTCGTGTGCGTATTCCCAGTGCCAAGGGCTATCACCTGTGTAAATTTGAAGGAAATCCGAGACAAAAAGTTTTTCCGCCCCAAAAAACGCCTGGGCTATACATCAGGCGTTTTTGCCGATTTCGGCCAAAATCTAAGGTACCCGTTTTTCACTCCTCCTTTGTGTATTCGGGGTCGCTGAGTCCGAATTTGAAGTCGGAATTTGCGTATCTCCCCCGTGAAAAAAGTTACGGCGGTTTTTTCTGGCCATGTATTCTGGGCTCTATTCGAGCTTTAAGTGGCTGCCATCTCGGTCCTAGGCGAGGTTGGAGCCTGAAATTTCGTGTGCGTATTCCCAGTGCCAAGTGCTATCACCTGTGGAAATTTGAAGGAAATCCGAGACAAAAAGTTTTTCCGTCCTAAAAAACGCCTGGGCTGTACATCAGGCGTTTTTGCCGATTTCGGCCAAAATCTAAGGTACCCGTTTTTCACTCCTCCTTTGTGTATTCGGGGTCGCTGAGTCCGAATTTGAAGTCGGAATTTGCGTATCTCCCCCGTGAAAAAAGTTACGGCGGTTTTTTCGGGCCATGTATTCTGAGCTCTATTCGAGCTTTAAGTGGCTGCCATCTCGGTCCTAGGCGAGGTTGGAGCCTGAAATTTCGTGTGCGTATTCCCAGTGCCAAGGGCTATCACCTGTGTAAATTTGAAGGAAATCCGAGACAAAAAGTTTTTCCGCCCCAAAAAACGCCTGGGCTATACATCAGGCGTTTTTGCCGATTTCGGCCAAAATCTAAGGTACCCGTTTTTCACTCCTCCTTTGTGTATTCGGGGTCGCTGAGTCCGAATTTGAAGTCGGAATTTGTGTATCTCCCCCGTGAAAAAAGTTACGGCGGTTTTTTCGGGCCATATATTCTGAGCTCTATTCGAGCTTTAAGTGGCTGCCATCTCGGTCCTAGGCGAGGTTGGAGCCTGAAATTTCGTGTGCGTATTCCCAGTGCCAAGGGCTATCACCTGTATAAATTTGAAGGAAATCCGAGACAAAAAGTTTTTCCGCCCCAAAAAACGCCTGGGCTATACATCAGGCGTTTTTGCCGATTTCGGCCAAAATCTAAGGTACCCGTTTTTCACTCCTCCTTTGTGTATTCGGGGTCGCTGAGTCCGAATTTGAAGTCGGAATTTGCGTATCTCTTCCGTGAAAAAAGTTACGGCGGTTTTTTCGGGCCATGTATTCTGGGCTCTATTCGAGCTTTAAGTGGCTGCCATTTCGGTCCTAGGCGAGGTTGGAGCCTGAAATTTCGTGTGCGTATTCCCAGTGCCAAGGGCTATCACCTGTGAAAATTTGAAGGAAATCCGAGACAAAAAGTTTTTCCGCCCTAAAAAACGCCTGGGCTTTCGGCCAAAATCTAAGGTACCCGTTTTTCACTCCTCCTTTGTGTATTCGGGGTCGCTGAGTCCGAATTTGAAGTCGGAATTTGCGTATCTCCCCCGTGAAAAAAGTTACGGCGGTTTTTTCGGGCCATGTATTCTGAGCTCTATTCGAGCTTTAAGTGGCTGCCATCTCGGTCCTAGGCGAGGTTGGAGCCTGAAATTTCGTGTGCGTATTCCCAGTGCCAAGGGCTATCACCTGTGAAAATTTGAAGGAAATCCGAGACAAAAAGTTTTTCCGCCCCAAAAAACGCCTGGGCTATACATCAGGCGTTTTTGCCGATTTCGGCCAAAATCTAAGGTACCCGTTTTTCACTCCTCCTTTGTGTATTCGGGGTCGCTGAGTCCGAATTTGAAGTCGGAATTTGCGTATCTCCCCCGTGAAAAAAGTTACGGCGGTTTTTTCGGGCCATGTATTCTGAGCTCTATTCGAGCTTTAAGTGGCTGCCATCTCGGTCCTAGGCGAGGTTGGAGCCTGAAATTTCGTTTGCGTATTCCCAGTGCCAAGGGCTATCACCTGTGTAAATTTGAAGGAAATCCGAGACAAAAAGTTTTTCCGCCCCAAAAAACGCCTGGGCTATACATCAGGCGTTTTTGCCGATTTCGGCCAAAATCTAAGGTACCCGTTTTTCACTCCTCCTTTGTGTATTCTGGGTCGCTGAGTCCGAATTTGAAGTCGGAATTTGCGTATCTCCCCCTTGAAAAAAGTTACGGCGGTTTTTTCGGGCCATGTATTCTGGGCTCTATTCGAGCTTTAAGTGGCTGCCATCTCGGTCCTAGGCGAGGTTGGAGCCTGAAATTTCGTGTGCGTAATCCCAGTGCCAAGGGCTATCACCTGTGAAAATTTGAAGGAAATCCGAGACAAAAAGTTTTTCCGCCCCAAAAAACGCCTGTGCTATACATCAGGCGTTTTTGCCGATTTCGGCCAAAATCTAAGGTACCCGTTTTTCACTCCTCCTTTGTGTATTCGGGGTCGCTGAGTCCGAATTTGAAGTCGGAATTTGCGTATCTCCCCCGTGAAAAAAGTTACGGCGGTTTTTTCGGGCCATGTATTCTGAGCTCTATTCGAGCTTTAAGTGGCTGCCATCTCGGTCCTAGGCGAGGTTGGAGCCTGAAATTTCGTGTGCGTATTCCCAGTGCCAAGGGCTATCACCTGTGAAAATTTGAAGGAAATCCGAGACAAAAAGTTTTTCCGCCCCAAAAAACGCCTGGGCTCATCAGGCGTTTTTGCCGATTTCGGCCAAAATCTAAGGTACCCGTTTTTCACTCCTCCTTTGTGTATTCGGGGTCGCTGAGTCCGAATTTGAAGTCGGAATTTGCGTATCTCCCCCGTGAAAAAAGTTACGTCGGTTTTTTCGGGCCATGTATTCTGAGCTCTATTCGAGCTTTAAGTGGCTGCCATCTCGGTCCTAGGCGAGGTTGGAGCCTGAAATTTCGTGTGCGTATTCCCAGTGCCAAGGGCTATCACCTGTGTAAATTTGAAGGAAATCCGAGACAAAAAGTTTTTCCGCCCCAAAAAACGCCTGGCATCAGGCGTTTTTGCCGATTTCGGACAAAATCTAAGGTACCCGTTTTTCACTCCTCCTTTGTGTATTCGGGGTCGCTGAGTCCGAATTTGAAGTCGGAATTTGCGTATCTCCCCCGTGAAAAAAGTTACGGCGGTTTTTTCGGGCCATGTATTCTGGGCTCTATTCGAGCTTTAAGTGGCTGCCATCTCGGTCCTAGGCGAGGTTGGAGCCTGAAATTTCGTGTGCGTATTCCCAGTGCCAAGGGCTATCACCTGTGTAAATTTGAAGGAAATCCGAGACAAAAGTTTTTCCGCCCCAAAAAACGCCTGGGCTATACATCAGGCGTTTTTGCCGATTTCGGCCAAAATCTAAGGTACCCGTTTTTCACTCCTCCTTTGTGTATTCGGGGTCGCTGAGTCCGAATTTGAAGTCGGAATTTGCGTATCTCCCCCGTGAAAAAAGTTACGGCGGTTTTTTCGGGCCATGTATTCTGGGCTCTATTCGAGCTTTAAGTGGCTGCCATCTCGGTCCTAGGCGAGGTTGGAGCCTGAAATTTCGTGTGCGTATTCCCAGTGCCAAGGGCTATCACCTGTGAAAATTTGAAGGAAATCCGAGACAAAAAGTTTTTCCGCCCCAAAAAACGCCTGTGCTATACATCAGGCGTTTTTGCCGATTTCGGCCAAAATCTAAGGTACCCGTTTTTCACTCCTCCTTTGTGTATTCGGGGTCGCTGAGTCCGAATTTGAAGTCGGAATTTGCGTATCTCCCCCGTGAAAAAAGTTACGGCGGTTTTTTCGGGCCATGTATTCTGAGCTCTATTCGAGCTTTAAGTGGCTGCCATCTCGGTCCTAGGCGAGGTTGGAGCCTGAAATTTCGTGTGCGTATTCCCAGTGCCAAGGGCTATCACCTGTGAAAATTTGAAGGAAATCCGAGACAAAAAGTTTTTCCGCCCCAAAAAACGCCTGGGCTCATCAGGCTGTTTTTGCCGATTTCGGCCAAAATCTAAGGTACCCGTTTTTCACTCCTCCTTTGTGTATTCGGGGTCGCTGAGTCCGAATTTGAAGTCGGAATTTGCGTATCTCCCCCGTGAAAAAAGTTACGGCGTTTTTTTCGGGCCATGTATTCTGAGCTCTATTCGAGCTTTAAGTGGCTGCCATCTCGGTCCTAGGCGAGGTTGGAGCCTGAAATTTCGTGTGCGTATTCCCAGTGCCAAGGGCTATCACCTGTATAAATTTGAAGGAAATCCGAGACAAAAAGTTTTTCCGCCCCAAAAAACGCCTGGCATCAGGCGTTTTTGCCGATTTCGGCCAAAATCTAAGGTACCCGTTTTTCACTCCTCCTTTGTGTATTCGGGGTCGCTGAGTCCGAATTTGAAGTCGGAATTTGCGTATCTCCCCCGTGAAAAAAGTTACGGCGGTTTTTTTTGGGCCATGTATTCTGGGCTCTATTCGAGCTTTAAGTGGCTGCCATCTCGGTCCTAGGCGAGGTTGGAGCCTGAAATTTCGTGTGCGTATTCCCAGTGCCAAGGGCTATCACCTGTGTAAATTTGAAGGAAATCCGAGACAAAAAGTTTTTCCGCCCCAAAAAACGCCTGGGCTATACATCAGGCGTTTTTGCCGATTTCGGCCAAAATCTAAGGTACCCGTTTTTCACTCCTCCTTTGTGTATTCGGGGTCGCTGAGTCCGAATTTGAAGTCGGAATTTGCGTATCTCCCCCGTGAAAAAAGTTACGGCGGTTTTTTCGGGCCATGTATTCTGGGCTCTATTCGAGCTTTAAGTGGCTGCCATCTCGGTCCTAGGCGAGGTTGGAGCCTGAAATTTCGTGTGCGTATTCCCAGTGCCAAGGGCTATCACCTGTGTAAATTTGAAGGAAATCCGAGACAAAAAGTTTTTCCTCCCCAAAAAAACGCCTGGGCTATACATCAGGCGTTTTTGCCGATTTCGGCCAAAATCTAAGGTACCCGTTTTTCACTCCTCCTTTGTGTATTCGGGGTCGCTGAGTCCGAAATTGAAGTCGGAATTTGCATATCTCCCCCGTGAAAAAAGTTACGGCGTTTTTTTCGGGCCATGTATTCTGAGCTCTATTTGAGCTTTAAGTGGCTGCCATCTCGGTCCTAGGCGAGGTTGGAGCCTGAAATTTCGTGTGCGTATTCCCAGTGCCAAGGGCTATCACCTGTGTAAATTTGAAGGAAATCCGAGACAAAAAAGTTTTCCGCCCCAAAAAACGCCTGGGCTATACATCAGGCGTTTTTGCCGATTTCGGCCAAAATCTAAGGTACCCGTTTTCACTCCTCCTTTGTGTATTCGGGGTCGCTGAGTCCGAATTTGAAGTCGGAATTTGCGTATCTCCCCCGTGAAAAAAGTTACGGCGGTTTTTTCGGGCCATGTATTCTGGGCTCTATTCGAGCTTTAAGTGGCTGCCATCTCGGTCCTAGGCGAGGTTGGAGCCTGAAATTTCGTGTGCGTATTCCCAGTGCCAAGGGCTATCACCTGTGTAAATGTGAAGGAAATCCGAGACAAAAAGTTTTTCCGCCCCAAAAAACGCCTGGGCTATATATACATCAGGAGTTTTTGCCGATTTCGGCCAAAATGTAAGGTACCCGTTTTTCACTCCTCCTTTGTGTGTTCGGGGTCGCTGAGTCCGAATTTGAAGTCGGAATTTGCGTATCTCCCCCGTGAAAAAAGTTACGGCGGTTTTTTCGGGCCATGTATTCTGAGCTCTATTTGAGCTTTAAGTGGCTGCCATCTCGGTCTTAGGCAAGGTTGGAGCCTGAAATTTCGTGTGCGTATTCCCAGTGCCAAGGGCTATCACCTGTCTAAATTTGAAGGAAATCCGAGACAAAAAAGTTTTCCGCCCCAAAAAACGCCTGGGCTATACATCAGGCGTTTTTGCCGATTTCGGCCAAAATCTAAGGTACCCGTTTTCACTCCTCCTTTGTGTATTCGGGGTCGCTGAGTCCGAATTTGAAGTCGGAATTTGCGTATCTCCCCCGTGAAAAAAAGTTACGGCGGTTTTTTCGGGCCATGTATTCTGGGCTCTATTCGAGCTTTAAGTGGCTGCCATCTCGGTCCTAGGCGAGGTTGGAGCCTGAAATTTCGTGTGCGTATTCCCAGTGCCAAGGGCTATCACCTGTGAAAATTTGAAGGAAATCCGAGACAAAAAGTTTTTCCGCCCTAAAAACGCCTGGGCTATCATCAGGCGTTTTTGCCGATTTCGGCCAAAATCTAAGGTACCCGTTTTTCACTCCTCCTTTGTGTATTCGGGGTCGCTGAGTCCGAATTTGAAGTCGGAATTTGCGTATCTCCCCCGTGAAAAAAGTTACGGCGGTTTTTTCGGGCCATGTATTCTGAGCTCTATTCGAGCTTTAAGTGGCTGCCATCTCGGTCCTAGGCGAGGTTGGAGCCTGAAATTTCGTGTGCGTATTCCCAGTGCCAAGGGCTATCACCTGTGTAAATTTGAAGGAAATCCGAGACAAAAAGTTTTTCCGCCCCAAAAAACGCCTGGGCTATATATACATCAGGAGTTTTTGCCGATTTCGGCCAAAATGTAAGGTACCCGTTTTTCACTCCTCCTTTGTGTGTTCGGGGTCGCTGAGTCCGAATTTGAAGTCGGAATTTGCGTATCTCCCCCGTGAAAAAAGTTACGGCGGTTTTTTCGGGCCATGTATTCTGGGCTCTATTCGAGCTTTAAGTGGTGGCCATCTCGGTCCTAGGCGAGGTTGGAGCCTGAAATTTCGTGTGCGTATTCCCAGTGCCAAGGGCTATCACCTGTGAAAATTTGAAGGAAATCCGAGACAAAAAGTTTTTCCGCCCCAAAAAACGCCTGGGCTATACATCAGGCGTTTTTTCCGATTTCGGCCAAAATCTAAGGTACCCGTTTTTCACTCCTCCTTTGTGTATTCGGGGTCGCTGAGTCCGAATTTGAAGTCGGAATTTGCGTATCTCCCCCGTGAAAAAAGTTACGGCGGTTTTTTCGGGCCATGTATTCTGAGCTCTATTTGAGCTTTAAGTGGCTGCCATCTCGGTCCTAGGCAAGGTTGGAGCCTGAAATTCCGTGTGCGTATTCCCAGTGCCAAGGGCTATCACTTGTGTAAATTTGAAGGAAATCCGAGACAAAAAGTTTTTCCGCCCCAAAAAACGCCTGGGCTATACATCAGGCGTTTTTGCCGATTTCGGCCAAAATCTAAGGTACCCGTTTTTCACTCCTCCTTTGTGTATTCGGGGTCGCTGAGTCCGAATTTGAAGTCGGAATTTGCGTATCTCCCCCGTGAAAAAAGTTACGGCGGATTTTTCGGGCCATGTATTCTGAGCTCTATTCGAGCTTTAAGTGGCTGCCATCTCGGTCCTAGGCGAGGTTGGAGCCTGAAATTTCGTGTGCGTATTCCCAGTGCCAAGGGCTATCACCTGTGAAAATTTGAAGGAAATCCGAGACAAAAAGTTTTTCCGCCCCAAAAAACGCCTGGGCTATACATCAGGCGTTTTAGCCGATTTCAGCCAAAATCTAAGGTATCCGTTTTTCACTCCTCCTTTGTGTATTCGGGGTCGCTGAGTCCGAATTTGAAGTCGGAATTTGCGTATCTCCCCCGTGAAAAAAGTTACGGCGGTTTTTTCGGGCCATGTATTCTGAGCTCTATTCGAGCTTTAAGTGGCTGCCATCTCGGTCCTAGGCGAGGTTGGAGCCTGAAATTTCGTGTGCGTATTCCCAGTGCCAAGGGCTATCACCTGTGTAAATTTGAAGGAAATCCGAGACAAAAAGTTTTTCCGCCCCAAAAAACGCCTGGGCTATACATCAGGCGTTTTTGCCGATTTCGGCCAAAATCTAAGGTACCCGTTTTTCACTCCTCCTTTGTGTATTCGGGGTCGCTGAGTCCGAATTTGAAGTCGGAATTTGCGTATCTCCCCCGTGAAAAAAGTTACGGCGGTTTTTTCGGGCCATGTATTCTGGGCTCTATTCGAGCTTTAAGTGGCTGCCATCTCGGTCCTAGGCGAGGTTGGAGCCTGAAATTTCGTGTGCGTATTCCCAGTGCCAAGGGCTATCACCTGTGAAAATTTGAAGGAAATCCGAGACAAAAAGTTTTTCCGCCCTAAAAAACGCCTGGGCTTTCGGCCAAAATCTAAGGTACCCGTTTTTCACTCCTCCTTTGTGTATTCGGGGTCGCTGAGTCCGAATTTGAAGTCGGAATTTGCGTATCTCCCCCGTGAAAAAAGTTACGGCGGTTTTTTCGGGCCATGTATTCTGAGCTCTATTCGAGCTTTAAGTGGCTGCCATCTCGGTCCTAGGCGAGGTTGGAGCCTGAAATTTCGTGTGCGTATTCCCAGTGCCAAGGGCTATCACCTGTGTAAATGTGAAGGAAATCCGAGACAAAAAGGTTTTCCGCCCCAAAAAACGCCTGGGCTATATATACATCAGGAGTTTTTGCCGATTTCGACCAAAATCTAAGGTACCCGTTTTTCACTCCTCCTTTGTGTATTCGGGGTCGCTGAGTCCGAATTTGAAGTCGGAATTTGCGTATCTCCCCCGTGAAAAAAGTTACGGCGGTTTTTTCGGGCCATGTATTCTGGGCTCTATTCGAGCTTTAAGTGGCTGCCATCTCGGTCCTAGGCGAGGTTGGAGCCTGAAATTTCGTGTGCGTATTCCCAGTGCCAAGGGCTATCACCTGTGAAAATTTGAAGGAAATCCGAGACAAAAAGTTTTTCCGCCCCAAAAAACGCCTGGGCTATACATCAGGCGTTTTTGCCGATTTCGGCCAAAATCTAAGGTACCCGTTTTTCACTCCTCCTTTGTGTATTCGGGGTCGCTGAGTCCGAATTTGAAGTCGGAATTTGCGTATCTCCCCCGTGAAAAAAGTTACGGCGGTTTTTTCGGGCCATGTATTCTGAGCTCTATTTGAGCTTTAAGTGGCTGCCATCTCGGTCCTAGGCAAGGTTAGAGCCTGAAATTTCGTGTGCGTATTCCCAGTGCCAAGGGCTATCACTTGTGTAAATTTGAAGGAAATCCGAGACAAAAAGTTTTTCCGCCCCAAAAAACGCCTGGGCTATACATCAGGCGTTTTTGCCGATTTCGGCCAAAATCTAAGGTACCCGTTTTTCACTCCTCCTTTGTGTATTCGGGGTCGCTGAGTCCGAATTTGAAGTCGGAATTTGCGTATCTCCCCCGTGAAAAAAGTTACGGCGGATTTTTCGGGCCATGTATTCTGAGCTCTATTCGAGCTTTAAGTGGCTGCCATCTCGGTCCTAGGCGAGGTTGGAGCCTGAAATTTCGTGTGCGTATTCCCAGTGCCAAGGGCTATCACCTGTGAAAATTTGAAGGAAATCCGAGACAAAAAGTTTTTCCGCCCCAAAAAACGCCTGGGCTATACATCAGGCGTTTTAGCCGATTTCAGCCAAAATCTAAGGTACCCGTTTTTCACTCCTCCTTTGTGTATTCGGGGTCGCTGAGTCCGAATTTGAAGTCGGAATTTGCGTATCTCCCCCGTGAAAAAAGTTACGGCGGTTTTTTCGGGCCATGTATTCTGAGCTCTATTCGAGCTTTAAGTGGCTGCCATCTCGGTCCTAGGCGAGGTTGGAGCCTGAAATTTCGTGTGCGTATTCCAAGTGCCAAGGGCTATCACCTGTGTAAATTTGAAGGAAATCCGAGACAAAAAGTTTTTCCGCCCCAAAAAACGCCTGGGCTATACATCAGGCGTTTTTGCCGATTTCGGCCAAAATCTAAGGTACCCGTTTTTCACTCCTCCTTTGTGTATTCGGGGTCGCTGAGTCCGAATTTGAAGTCGGAATTTGCGTATCTCCCCCGTGAAAAAAGTTACGGCGGTTTTTTCGGGCCATGTATTCTGAGCTCTATTCGAGCTTTAAGTGGCTGCCATCTCGGTCCTAGGCGAGGTTGGAGCCTGAAATTTCGTGTGCGTATTCCCAGTGCCAAGGGCTATCACCTGCGTAAATTTGAAGGAAATCCGAGACAAAAAGTTTTTCCGCCCCAAAAAACGCCTGGGCTATACATCAGGCGTTTTTGCCGATTTCGGCCAAAATCTAAGGTACCCGTTTTTCACTCCTCCTTTGTGTATTCGGGGTCGCTGAGTCCGAATTTGAAGTCGGAATTTGCGTATCTCCCCCGTGAAAAAAGTTACGGCGGTTTTTTCGGGCCATGTATTCTGGGCTCTATTCGAGCTTTAAGTGGCTGCCATCTCGGTCCTAGGCGAGGTTGGAGCCTGAAATTTCGTGTGCGTATTCCCAGTGCCAAGGGCTATCACCTGTGAAAATTTGAAGGAAATCCGAGACAAAAAGTTTTTCCGCCCTAAAAAACGCCTGGGCTTTCGGCCAAAATCTAAGGTACCCGTTTTTCACTCCTCCTTTGTGTATTCGGGGTCGCTGAGTCCGAATTTGAAGTCGGAATTTGCGTATCTCCCCCGTGAAAAAAGTTACGGCGGTTTTTTCGGGCCATGTATTCTGAGCTCTATTCGAGCTTTAAGTGGCTGCCATCTCGGTCCTAGGCGAGGTTGGAGCCTGAAATTTCGTGTGCGTATTCCCAGTGCCAAGGGCTATCACCTGTGTAAATGTGAAGGAAATCCGAGACAAAAAGGTTTTCCGCCCCAAAAAACGCCTGGGCTATATATACATCAGGAGTTTTTGCCGATTTCGACCAAAATCTAAGGTACCCGTTTTTCACTCCTCCTTTGTGTGTTCTGGGTCGCTGAGTCCGAATTTGAAGTCGGAATTTGCGTATCTCCCCCGTTAAAAAAGTTACGGCGGTTTTTTCGGGCCATGTATTCTGGGCTCTATTCGAGCTTTAAGTGGTGGCCATCTCGGTCCTAGGCGAGGTTGGAGCCTGAAATTTCGTGTGCGTATTCCCAGTGCCAAGGGCTATCACCTGTGAAAATTTGAAGGAAATCCGAGACAAAAAGTTTTTCCGCCCCAAAAAACGCCTGGGCTATACATCAGGCGTTTTTGCCGATATCGGCCAAAATCTAAGGTACCCGTTTTTCACTCCTCCTTTGTGTATTCGGGGTCGCTGAGTCCGAATTTGAAGTCGGAATTTGCGTATCTCCCCCGTGAAAAAAGTTACGGCGGTTTTTTCGGGCCATGTATTCTGAGCTCTATTTGAGCTTTAAGTGGCTGCCATCTCGGTCCTAGGCAAGGTTGGAGCCTGAAATTTCGTGTGCGTATTCCCAGTGCCATGGGCTATCACTTGTGTAAATTTGAAGGAAATCCGAGACAAAAAGTTTTTCCGCCCCAAAAAACGCCTGGGCTATACATCAGGCGTTTTTGCCGATTTCGGACAAAATCTAAGGTACCCGTTTTTCACTCCTCCTTTGTGTATTCGGGGTCGCTGAGTCCGAATTTGAAGTCGGAATTTGCGTATCTCCCCCGTGAAAAAAGTTACGGCGGTTTTTTCGGGCCATGTATTCTGGGCTCTATTCGAGCTTTAAGTGGCTGCCATCTCGGTCCTAGGCGAGGTTGGAGCCTGAAATTTCGTGTGCGTATTCCCAGTGCCAAGGGCTATCACCTGTGTAAATTTGAAGGAAATCCGAGACAAAAAGTTTTTCCGCCCCAAAAAACGCCTGGGCTATACATCAGGCGTTTTTGCCGATTTCGGCCAAAATCTAAGGTACCCGTTTTTCACTCCTCCTTTGTGTATTCGGGGTCGCTGAGTCCGAATTTGAAGTCGGAATTTGCGTATCTCCCCCGTGAAAAAAGTTACGGCGGTTTTTTCGGGCCATGTATTCTGAGCTCTATTCGAGCTTTAAGTGGCTGCCATCTCGGTCCTAGGCGAGGTTGGAGCCTGAAATTTCGTGTGCGTATTCCCAGTGCCAAGGGCTATCACCTGTGTAAATTTGAAGGAAATCCGAGACAAAAAAGTTTTCCGCCCCAAAAAACGCCTGGGCTATACATCAGGCGTTTTTGCCGATTTCGGCCAAAATCTAAGGTACCCGTTTTTCACTCCTCCTTTGTGTATTCGGGGTCGCTGAGTCCGAATTTGAAGTCGGAATTTGCGTATCTCCCCCGTGAAAAAAGTTACGGCGGTTTTTTCGGGCCATGTATTCTGAGCTCTATTCGAGCTTTAAGTGGCTGCCATCTCGGTCCTAGGCGAGGTTGGAGCCTGAAATTTCGTGTGCGTATTCCCAGTGCCAAGGGCTATCACCTGTGTAAATGTGAAGGAAATCCGAGACAAAAAGTTTTTCCGCCCCAAAAAACGCCTGGGCTATATATACATCAGGAGTTTTTGCCGATTTCGGCCAAAATCTAAGGTACCCGTTTTTCACTCCTCCTTTGTGTATTCGGGGTCGCTGAGTCCGAATTTGAAGTCGGAATTTGCGTATCTCCCCCGTGAAAAAAGTTACGGCGGTTTTTTCGGGCCATGTATTCTGGGCTCTATTCGAGCTTTAAGTGGTGGCCATCTCGGTCCTAGGCGAGGTTGGAGCCTGAAATTTCGTGTGCGTATTCCCAGTGCCAAGGGCTATCACCTGTGAAAATTTGAAGGAAATCCGAGACAAAAAGTTTTTCCGCCCCAAAAAACGCCTGGGCTATATACATCAGGCGTTTTTGCCGATTTCGGCCAAAATCTAAGGTACCCGTTTTTCACTCCTCCTTTGTGTATTCGGGGTCGCTGAGTCCGAATTTGAAGTCGGAATTTGCGTATCTCCCCCGTTAAAAAAGTTACGGCGGTTTTTTCGGGCCATGTATTCTGGGCTCTATTCGAGCTTTAAGTGGCTGCCATCTCGGTCCTAGGCAAGGTTGGAGCCTGAAATTTCGTGTGCGTATTCCCAGTGCCAAGGGCTATCACCTGTGAAAATTTGAAGGAAATCCGAGACAAAAAGTTTTTCCGCCCCAAAAAACGCCTGGGCTATACATCAGGCGTTTTTGCCGATATCGGCCAAAATCTAAGGTACCCGTTTTTCACTCCTCCTTTGTGTATTCGGGGTCGCTGAGTCCGAATTTGAAGTCGGAATTTGCGTATCTCCCCCGTGAAAAAAGTTACGGCGGTTTTTTCGGGCCATGTATTCTGAGCTCTATTTGAGCTTTTAGTGGCTGCCATCTCGGTCCTAGGCAAGGTTGGAGCCTGAAATTTCGTGTGCGTATTCCCAGTGCTATGGGCTATCACTTGTGTAAATTTGAAGGAAATCCGAGACAAAAAGTTTTTCCGCCCCAAAAAACGCCTGGGCTATACATCAGGCGTTTTTGCCGATTTCGGCCAAAATCTAAGGTACCCGTTTTTCACTCCTCCTTTGTGTATTCGGGGTCGCTGAGTCCGAATTTGAAGTCGGAATTTGCGTATCTCCCCCGTGAAAAAAGTTACGGCGGTTTTTTCGGGCCATGTATTCTGGGCTCTATTCGAGCTTTAAGTGGCTGCCATCTCGGTCCTAGGCGAGGTTGGAGCCTGAAATTTCGTGTGCGTATTCCCAGTGCCAAGGGCTATCACCTGTGTAAATTTGAAGGAAATCCGAGACAAAAAGTTTTTCCGCCCCAAAAAACGCCTGGGCTATACATCAGGCGTTTTTGCCGATTTCGGCCAAAATCTAAGGTACCCGTTTTTCACTCCTCCTTTGTGTATTCGGGGTCGCTGAGTCCGAATTTGAAGTCGGAATTTGCGTATCTCCCCCGTGAAAAAAGTTACGCCGGTTTTTTCGGGCCATGTATTCTGGGCTCTATTCGAGATTTAAGTGGCTGCCATCTCGGTCCTAGGCGAGGTTGGAGCCTGAAATTTCGTGTGCGTATTCCCAGTGCCAAGGGCTATCACCTGTGTAAATTTGAAGGAAATCCGAGACAAAAAGTTTTTCCTCCCCAAAAAAACGCCTGGGCTATACATCAGGCGTTTTTGCCGATTTCGGCCAAAATCTAAGGTACCCGTTTTTCACTCCTCCTTTGTGTATTCGGGGTCGCTGAGTCCGAATTTGAAGTCGGAATTTGCGTATCTCCCCCGTGAAAAAAGTTACGGCGGTTTTTTCGGGCCATGTATTCTGAGCTCTTTTCGAGCTTTAAGTGGCTGCCATCTCGGTCCTAGGCGAGGTTGGAGCCTGAAATTTCGTGTGCGTATTCCCAGTGCCAAGGGCTATCACCTGTGTAAATTTGAAGGAAATCCGAGACAAAAAAGTTTTCCGCCCCAAAAAACGCCTGGGCTATACATCAGGCGTTTTTGCCGATTTCGGCCAAAATCTAAGGTACCCGTTTTTCACTCCTCCTTTGTGTATTCGGGGTCGCTGAGTCCGAATTTGAAGTCGGAATTTGCGTATCTCCCCCGTGAAAAAAGTTACGGCGGTTTTTTCGGGCCATGTATTCTGAGCTCTATTCGAGCTTTAAGTGGCTGCCATCTCGGTCCTAGGCGAGGTTGGAGCCTGAAATTTCGTGTGCGTATTCCCAGTGCCAAGGGCTATCACCTGTGTAAATGTGAAGGAAATCCGAGACAAAAAGTTTTTCCGCCCCAAAAAACGCCTGGGCTATATATACATCAGGAGTTTTTGCCGATTTCGGCCAAAATCTAAGGTACCCGTTTTTCACTCCTCCTTTGTGTATTCGGGGTCGCTGAGTCCGAATTTGAAGTCGGAATTTGCGTATCTCCCCCGTGAAAAAAGTTACGGCGGTTTTTTCGGGCCATGTATTCTGGGCTCTATTCGAGCTTTAAGTGGTGGCCATCTCGGTCCTAGGCGAGGTTGGAGCCTGAAATTTCGTGTGCGTATTCCCAGTGCCAAGGGCTATCACCTGTGAAAATTTGAAGGAAATCCGAGACAAAAAGTTTTTCCGCCCCAAAAAACGCCTGGGCTATATACATCAGGCGTTTTTGCCGATTTCGGCCAAAATCTAAGGTACCCGTTTTTCACTCCTCCTTTGTGTATTCGGGGTCGCTGAGTCCGAATTTGAAGTCGGAATTTGCGTATCTCCCCCGTGAAAAAAGTTACGGCGGTTTTTTCGGGCCATGTATTCTGAGCTCTATTTGAGCTTTAAGTGGCTGCCATCTCGGTCCTAGGCAAGGTTGGAGCCTGAAATTTCGTGTGCGTATTCCCAGTGCCAAGGGCTATCACCTGTGTAAATTTGAAGGAAATCCGAGACAAAAAGTTTTTCCGCCCCAAAAAACGCCTGGGCTATACATCAGGCGTTTTTGCCGATTTCGGCCAAAATCTAAGGTACCCGTTTTTCACTCCTCCTTTGTGTATTCGGGGTCGCTGAGTCCGAATTTGAAGTCGGAATTTGCGTATCTCCCCCGTGAAAAAAGTTACGGCGGTTTTTTTGGGCCATGTATTCTGAGCTCTATTCGAGCTTTAAGTGGCTGCCATCTCGGTCCTAGGCGAGGTTGGAGCCTGAAATTTCGTGTGCGTATTCCCAGTGCCAAGGGCTATCACCTGTGAAAATTTGAAGGAAATCCGAGACAAAAAGTTTTTCCGCCCCAAAAAACGCCTGGGCTATACATCAGGCGTTTTAGCCGATTTCAGCCAAAATCTAAGGTACCCGTTTTTCACTCCTCCTTTGTGTATTCGGGGTCGCTGAGTCCGAATTTGAAGTCGGAATTTGCGTATCTCCCCCGTGAAAAAAGTTACGGCGGTTTTTTCGGGCCATGTATTCTGAGCTCTATTCGAGCTTTAAGTGGCTGCCATCTCGGTCCTAGGCGAGGTTGGAGCCTGAAATTTCGTGTGCGTATTCCCAGTGCCAAGGGCTATCACCTGTGTAAATTTGAAGGAAATCCGAGACAAAAAGTTTTTCCGCCCCAAAAAACGCCTGGGCTATACATCAGGCGTTTTTGCCGATTTCGGCCAAAATCTAAGGTACCGGTTTTTCACTCCTCCTTTGTGTATTCGGGGTCGCTGAGTCCGAATTTGAAGTCGGAATTTGCGTATATCCCCCGTGAAAAAAGTTACGGTGGTTTTTTCGGGCCATGTATTCTGGGCTCTATTCGAGATTTAAGTGGCTGCCATCTCGGTCCTAGGCGAGGTTGGAGCCTGAAATTTCGTGTGCGTATTCCCAGTGCCAAGGGCTATCACCTGTGAAAATTTGAAGGAAATCCGAGACAAAAATTTTTTCCGCCCTAAAAAACGCCTTGACTATACATCAGGCGTTTTTGCCGATTTCGGCCAAAATCTAAGGTACCCGTTTTTCACTCCTCCTTTGTGTATTCGGGGTCGCTGAGTCCGAATTTGAAGTCGGAATTTGCGTATCTCCCCCGTGAAAAAAGTTACGGCGGTTTTTTCGGGCCATGTATTCTGAGCTCAATTCGAGCTTTAAGTGGCTGCCATCTCGGTCCTAGGCGAGGTTGGAGCCTGAAATTTCGTGTGCGTATTCCCAGTGCCAAGGGCTATCACCTGTGTAAATTTGAAGGAAATCCGAGACAAAAAAGTTTTCCGCCCCAAAAAACGCCTGGGCTATACATCAGGCGTTTTTGCCGATTTCGGCCAAAATCTAAGGTACCCGTTTTCACTCCTCCTTTGAGTATTCGGGGTCGCTGAGTCCGAATTTGAAGTCGGAATTTGCGTATCTCCCCCGTGAAAAAAGTTACGGCGGTTTTTTCGGGCCATGTATTCTGGGCTCTATTCGAGCTTTAAGTGGCTGCCATCTCGGTCCTAGGCGAGGTTGGAGCCTGAAATTTGTGTGCGTATTCCCAGTGCCAAGGGCTATCACCTGTGAAAAATTGAAGGAAATCCGAGACAAAAGGTTTTTCCGCCCTAAAAAACGCCTGGGCTATACATCAGGCGTTTTTGCCGATTTCGGCCAAAATCTAAGGTACCCGTTTTCACTCCTCCTTTGTGTATTCGGGGTCGCTGAGTCCGAATTTGAAGTCGGAATTTGCGTATCTCCCCCGTGAAAAAAGTTACGGCGGTTTTTTCGGGCCATGTATTCTGGGCTCTATTTGAGCTTTAAGTGGCTGCCATCTCGGTCCTAGGCGAGGTTGGAGCCTGAAATTTGTGTGCGTATTCCCAGTGCCAAGGGCTATCACCTGTGAAAAATTGAAGGAAATCCGAGACAAAAAGTTTTTCCGCCCTAAAAAACGCCTGGACTATACATCAGGCGTTTTTGCCGATTTCGGCCAACATCTAAGGTACCCGTTTTTCACTCCTCCTTTGTGTATTCGGGGTCGCTGAGTCCGAAATTGAAGTCGGAATTTGCGTATCTCCCCCGTGAAAAAAGTTACGGCGGTTTTTTCGGGCCATGTATTCTGAGCTCTATTCGAGCTTTAAGTGGCTGCCATCTCGGTCCTAGGCGAGGTTGGAGCCTGAAATTTCGTGTGCGTATTCCCAGTGCCAAGGGCTATCACCTGTGTAAATTTGAAGGAAATCCGAGACAAAAAGTTTTTCCGCCCTAAAAAACGCCTGGGCTATACATCAGGCGTTTTTGCCGATTTCGGCCAAAATCTAAGGTACCCGTTTTCACTCCTCCTTTGTGTATTCGGGGTCGCTGAGTCCGAATTTGAAGTCGGAATTTGCGTATCTCCCCCGTGAAAAAAGTTACGGCGGTTTTTTCGGGCCATGTATTCTGGGCTCTATTCGAGCTTTAAGTGGCTGCCATCTCGGTCCTAGGCGAGGTTGGAGCCTGAAATTTGTGTGCGTATTCCCAGTGCCAAGGGCTATCACCTGTGAAAAATTGAAGGAAATCCGAGACAAAAAGTTTTTCCGCCCTAAAAAACGCCTGGACTATACATCAGGCGTTTTTGCCGATTTCGGCCAACATCTAAGGTACCCGTTTTTCACTCCTCCTTTGTGTATTCGGGGTCGCTGAGTCCGAAATTGAAGTCGGAATTTGCGTATCTCCCCCGTGAAAAAAGTTACGGCGGTTTTTTCGGGCCATGTATTCTGAGCTCTATTCGAGCTTTAAGTGGCTGCCATCTCGGTCCTAGGCGAGGTTGGAGCCTGAAATTTCGTGTGCGTATTCCCAGTGCCAAGGGCTATCACCTGTGTAAATTTGAAGGAAATCCGAGACAAAAAGTTTTTCCGCCCCAAAAAACGCCTGGGCTATATATACATCAGGCGTTTTTGCCGATTTCGGCCAAAATCTAAGGTACCGGTTTTTCACTCCTCCTTTGTGTATTCGGGGTCGCTGAGTCCGAATTTGAAGTCGGAATTTGCGTATCTCTCCCGTGAAAAAAGTTACGGCGGTTTTTTCGGGCCATGTATTCTGGGCTCTATTCGAGCTTTAAGTGGCTGCCATCTCGGTCCTAGGCGAGGTTGGAGCCTGAAATTTCGTGTGCGTATTCCCAGTGCCAAGGGCTATCACCTGTGAAAATTTGAAGGAAATCCGAGACAAAAAGTTTTTCCGCCTTAAAAAACGCCTGGACTATACATCAGGCGTTTTTGCCGATTTCGGCCAAAATCTAAGGTACCCGTTTTTCACTCCTCCTTTGTGTATTCGGGGTCGCTGAGTCCGAAATTGAAGTCGGAATTTGCGTATCTCCCCCGTGAAAAAAGTTACGGCGGTTTTTTTTGGGCCATGTATTCTGAGCTCTATTCGAGCTTTAAGTGGCTGCCATCTCGGTCCTAGGCGAGGTTGGAGCCTGAAATTTCGTGTGCGTATTCCCAGTGCCAAGGGCTATCACCTGTGTAAATTTGAAGGAAATCCGAGACAAAAAGTTTTTCCGCCCCAAAAAACGCCTGGGCTTATACATCAGGCGTTTTTGCCGATTTCGGCCAAAATCTAAGGTACCCGTTTTTCACTCCTCCTTTGTGTATTCGGGGTCGCTGAGTCCGAATTTGAAGTCGGAATTTGCGTATCTCCCCCGTGAAAAAAGCTACGGCGGTTTTTTCGGGCCATGTATTCTGGGCTCTATTCGAGCTTTAAGTGGCTGCCATCTCGGTCCTAGGCGAGGTTGGAGCCTGAAATTTCGTGTGCGTATTCCCAGTGCCAAGGGCTATCACCTGTGAAAATTTGAAGGAAATCCGAGACAAAAAGTTTTTCCGCCCTAAAAAACGCCTGGGCTATACATCAGGCGTTTTTGCCGATTTCGGCCAATATCTAAGGTACCCGTTTTTCACTCCTCCTTTGTGTATTCGGGGTCGCTGAGTCCGAAATTGAAGTCGGAATTTGCGTATCTCCCCCGTGAAAAAAGTTACGGCGGTTTTTTCGGGCCATGTATTCTGGGCTCTATTCGAGCTTTAAGTGGCTGCCATCTCGGTCCTAGGCGAGGTTGGAGCCTGAAATTTCGTGTGCGTATTCCCAGTGCCAAGGGCTATCACCTGTGAAAATTTGAAGGAAATCCGAGACAAAAAGTTTTTCCGCCCCAAAAAACGCCTGGGCTATACATCAGGCGTTTTTGCCGATTTCGGCCAAAATCTAAGGTACCCGTTTTTCACTCCTCCTTTGTGTATTCGGGGTCGCTGAGTCCGAATTTGAAGTCGGAATTTGCGTATCTCCCCCGTGAAAAAAGTTACGGCGGTTTTTTCGGGCCATGTATTCTGGGCTCTATTCGAGCTTTAAGTGGCTGCCATCTCGGTCCTAGGCGAGGTTGGAGCCTGAAATTTCGTGTGCGTATTCCCAGTGCCAAGGGCTATCACCTGTGAAAATTTGAAGGAAATCCGAGACAAAAAGTTTTTCTGTCCCAAAAAACGCCTGGGCTATACATCAGGCGTTTTTGCCAATTTCGGCCAAAATCTAAGGTACCCGTTTTTCACTCCTCCTTTGTGTATTCGGGGTCGCTGAGTCCGAATTTGAAGTCGGAATTTGCGTATCTCCCCCTTGAAAAAAGTTACGGCGGTTTTTTCGGGCCATGTATTCTGAGCTCTATTCGAGCTTTAAGTGGCTGCCATCTCGGTCCTAGGCGAGGTTGGAGCCTGAAATTTCGTGTGCGTATTCCCAGTGCCAAGGACTATCACCTGTGTAAATTTGAAGGAAATCCGAGACAAAAAGTTTTTCCGCCCCAAAAAACGCCTGGGCTATACATCAGGCGTTTTTGCCGATTTCGGCCAAAATCTAAGGTACCCGTTTTTCACTCCTCCTTTGTGTATTCGGGGTCGCTGAGTCCGAATTTGAAGTCGGAATTTGCGTATCTCCCCCATGAAAAAAGTTACGGCGGTTTTTTCGGGCCATGTATTCTGGGCTCTATTCGAGCTTTAAGTGGCTGCCATCTCGGTCCTAGGCGAGGTTGGAGCCTGAAATTTGTGTGCGTATTCCCAGTGCCAAGGGCTATCACCTGTGAAAAATTGAAGGAAATCCGAGACAAAAAGTTTTTCCGCCGGCGTTTTTGCCGATTTCGGCCAAAATCTAAGGTACCCGTTTTTCACTCCTCCTTTGTGTATTCGGGGTCGCTGAGTCCGAATTTGAAGTCGGAATTTGCGTATCTCCCCCGTGAAAAAAGTTACGGCGGTTTTTTCGGGCCATGTATTCTGAGCTCTATTCGAGCTTTAAGTGGCTGCCATCTCGGTCCTAGGCGAGGTTGGAGCCTGAAATTTCGTGTGCGTATTCCCAGTGCCAAGGGCTATCACCTGTGTAAATTTGAAGGAAATCCGAGACAAAAAGTTTTTTCCGCCCCAAAAAACGCCTGGGCTATACATCAGGCGTTTTTGCCGATTTCGGCCAAAATCTAAGGTACCCGTTTTTCACTCCTCATTTGTGTATTCGGGGTCGCTGAGTCCGAATTTGAAGTCGGAATTTGCGTATCTCCCCCATGAAAAAAGTTACGGCGGTTTTTTCGGGCCATGTATTCTGGGCTCTATTCGAGCTTTAAGTGGCTGCCATCTCGGTCCTAGGCGAGGTTGGAGCCTGAAATTTCGTGTGCGTATTCCCAGTGCCAAGGGCTATCACCTGTGAAAATTTGAAGGAAATCCGAGACAAAAAGTTTTTCCGCCGGCGTTTTTGCCGATTTCGGCCAAAATCTAAGGTACCCGTTTTTCACTCCTCCTTTGTGTATTCGGGGTCGCTGAGTCCGAATTTGAAGTCGGAATTTGCGTATCTCCCCCGTGAAAAAAGTTACGGTGGTTTTTTCGGGCCATGTATTCTGAGCTCTATTCGAGCTTTAAGTGGCTGCCATCTCGGTCCTATGCGAGGTTGGAGCCTGAAATTTCGTGTGCGTATTCCCAGTGCCAAGGGCTATCACCTGTGTAAATTTGAAGGAAATCCGAGACAAAAAGTTTTTCCGCCCCAAAAAACGCCTGGGCTATATATACATCAGGCGTTTTTGCCGATTTCGGCCAAAATCTAAGGTACCCGTTTTTCACTCCTCCTTTGTGTATTCGGGGTCGCTGAGTCCGAAATTGAAGTCGGAATTTGCGTATCTCCCCCGTGAAAAAAGTTACGGCGGTTTTTTCGGGCCATGTATTCTGGGCTCTATTCGAGCTTTAAGTGGCTGCCATCTCGGTCCTAGGCGAGGTTGGAGCCTGAAATTTCGTGTGCGTATTCCCAGTGCCAAGGGCTATCACCTGTGAAAATTTGAAGGAAATCCGAGACAAAAAGTTTTTCCGCCCCAAAAAACGCCTGGGCTATACATCAGGCGTTTTTTCCGATTTCGGCCAAAATCTAAGGTACCCGTTTTTCACTCCTCCTTTGTGTATTCGGGGTCGCTGAGTCCGAATTTGAAGTCGGAATTTGCGTATCTCCCCCGTGAAAAAAGTTACGGCGGTTTTTTCGGGCCATGTATTCTGGGCTCTATTCGAGCTTTAAGTGGCTGCCATCTCGGTCCTAGGCGAGGTTGGAGCCTGAAATTTCGTGTGCGTATTCCCAGTGCCAAGGGCTATCACCTGTGAAAATTTGAAGGAAATCCGAGACAAAAAGTTTTTCTGTCCCAAAAAACGCCTGGGCTATACATCAGGCGTTTTTGCCAATTTCGGCCAAAATCTAAGGTACCCGTTTTTCACTCCTCCTTTGTGTATTCGGGGTCGCTGAGTCCGAATTTGAAGTCGGAATTTGCGTATCTCCCCCTTGAAAAAAGTTACGGCGGTTTTTTCGGGCCATGTATTCTGAGCTCTATTCGAGCTTTAAGTGGCTGCCATCTCGGTCCTAGGCGAGGTTGGAGCCTGAAATTTCGTGTGCGTATTCCCAGTGCCAAGGACTATCACCTGTGTAAATTTGAAGGAAATCCGAGACAAAAAGTTTTTCCGCCCCAAAAAACGCCTGGGCTATACATCAGGCGTTTTTGCCGATTTCGGCCAAAATCTAAGGTACCCGTTTTTCACTCCTCCTTTGTGTATTCGGGGTCGCTGAGTCCGAATTTGAAGTCGGAATTTGCGTATCTCCCCCATGAAAAAAGTTACGACGGTTTTTTCGGGCCATGTATTCTGGGCTCTATTCGAGCTTTAAGTGGCTGCCATCTCGGTCCTAGGCGAGGTTGGAGCCTGAAATTTCGTGTGCGTATTCCCAGTGCCAAGGGCTATCACCTGTGAAAATTTGAAGGAAATCCGAGACAAAAAGTTTTTCCGCCGGCGTTTTTGCCGATTTCGGCCAAAATCTAAGGTACCCGTTTTTCACTCCTCCTTTGTGTATTCGGGGTCGCTGAGTCCGAATTTGAAGTCGGAATTTGCGTATCTCCCCCGTGAAAAAAGTTACGGCGGTTTTTTCGGGCCATGTATTCTGAGCTCTATTCGAGCTTTAAGTGGCTGCCATCGCGGTCCTAGGCGAGGTTGGAGCCTGAAATTTCGTGTGCGTATTCCCAGTGCCAAGGGCTATCACCTGTGTAAATTTGAAGGAAATCCGAGACAAAAAGTTTTTTCCGCCCCAAAAAACGCCTGGGCTATACATCAGGCGTTTTTGCCGATTTCGGCCAAAATCTAAGGTACCCGTTTTTCACTCCTCATTTGTGTATTCGGGGTCGCTGAGTCCGAATTTGAAGTCGGAATTTGCGTATCTCCCCCATGAAAAAAGTTACGGCGGTTTTTTCGGGCCATGTATTCTGGGCTCTATTCGAGCTTTAAGTGGCTGCCATCTCGGTCCTAGGCGAGGTTGGAGCCTGAAATTTCGTGTGCGTATTCCCAGTGCCAAGGGCTATCACCTGTGAAAATTTGAAGGAAATCCGAGACAAAAAGTTTTTCCGCCGGCCTTTTTGCCGATTTCGGCCAAAATCTAAGGTACCCGTTTTTCACTCCTCCTTTGTGTATTCGGGGTCGCTGAGTCCGAATTTGAAGTCGGAATTTGCGTATCTCCCCCGTGAAAAAAGTTACGGTGGTTTTTTCGGGCCATGTATTCTGAGCTCTATTCGAGCTTTAAGTGGCTGCCATCTCGGTCCTATGCGAGGTTGGAGCCTGAAATTTCGTGTGCGTATTCCCAGTGCCAAGGGCTATCACCTGTGTAAATTTGAAGGAAATCCGAGACAAAAAGTTTTTCCGCCCCAAAAAACGCCTGGGCTATATATACATCAGGCGTTTTTGCCGATTTCGGCCAAAATCTAAGGTACCCGTTTTTCACTCCTCCTTTGTGTATTCGGAGTCGCTGAGTCCGAATTTGAAGTCGGAATTTGCGTATCTCCCCCGTGAAAAAAGTTACGGCGGTTTTTTCGGGCCATGTATTCTGGGCTCTATTCGAGCTTTAAGTGGCTGCCATCTCGGTCCTAGGCGAGGTTGGAGCCTGAAATTTCGTGTGCGTATTCCCAGTGCCAAGGGCTATCACCTGTGAAAATTTGAAGGAAATCCGAGACAAAAAGATTTTCCGCCCCAAAATATACATCAGGCGTTTTTGCCGATTTCGGCCAAAATCTAAGGTACCCGTTTTTCACTTCTCCTTTGTGTATTCGGGGTCGCTGAGTCCGAATTTGAAGTCGGAATTTGCGTATCTCCCCCGTGAAAAAAGTTACGGCGGTTTTTTCGGGCCATGTATTCTGAGCTCTATTCGAGCTTTAAGTGGCTGCCATCTCGGTCCTAGGCGAGGTTGGAGCCTGAAATTTCGTGTGCGTATTCCCAGTGCCAAGGCTTATCAGCTGTGAAAATTTGAAGGAAATCCGAGACAAAAAGTTTTTCCGCCCCAAAAAACGCCTGGGCTATACATCAGGCGTTTTTGCCGATTTCGGCCAAAATCTAAGGTACCCGTTTTTCACTCCTCCTTTGTGTATTCGGGGTCGCTGAGTCCGAATTTGAAGTCGGAATTTGCGTATCTCCCCCGTGAAAAAAGTTACGGCGGTTTTTTCGGGCCATGTATTCTGAGCTCTATTCGAGCTTTAAGTGGCTGCCATCTCGGTCCTAGGCGAGGTTGGAGCCTGAAATTTCGTGTGCATATTCCCAGTGCCAAGGGCTATCACCTGTGTAAATTTGAAGGAAATCCGAGACAAAAAGTTTTTCCGCCCCAAAAAACGCCTGGGCTATACATCAGGCGTTTTTGCCGATTTCGGCCAAAATCTAAGGTACCCGTTTTTCACTCCTCCTTTGTGTATTCGGGGTCGCTGAGTCCGAATTTGAAGTCGGAATTTGCGTATCTCCCCCGTGAAAAAAGTTACGGCGGTTTTTTCGGGCCATGTATTCTGGGCTCTATTCGAGCTTTAAGTGGCTGCCATCTCGGTCCTAGGCGAGGTTGGAGCCTGAAATTTCGTGTGCGTATTCCCAGTGCCAAGGGCTATCACCTGTGAAAATTTGAAGGAAATCCGAGACAAAAAGTTTTTCCGCCGGCGTTTTTGCCGATTTCGGCCAAAATCTAAGGTACCCGTTTTTCACTCCTCCTTTGTGTATTCGGGGTCGCTGAGTCCGAATTTGAAGTCGGAATTTGCGTATCTCCCCGTGAAAAAAGTTACGGCGGTTTTTTCGGGCCATGTATTCTGAGCTCTATTCGATCTTTAAGTGGCTGCCATCTCGGTCCTAGGCAAGGTTGGAGCCTGAAATTTCGTGTGCGTATTTCCAGTGCCAAGGGCTATCACCCGTGTAAATTTGAAGGAAATCCGAGACAAAAAGTTTTTCCGCCCCAAAAAACGCCTGGGCTATACATCAGGCGTTTTTGCCGATTTCGGCCAAAATCTAAGGTACCCGTTTTTCACTCCTCCTTTGTGTATTCGGGGTCGCTGAGTCCGAATTTGAAGTCGGAATTTGCGTATCTCCCCCGTGAAAAAAGTTACGGCGGTTTTTTCGGGCCATGTATTCTGGGCTCTATTCGAGCTTTAAGTGGCTGCCATCTCGGTCCTAGGCGAGGTTGGAGCCTGAAATTTCGTGTGCGTATTCCCAGTGCCAAGGGCTATCACCTGTGTAAATTTGAAGGAAATCCGAGACAAAAAGTTTTTCCGCCCCAAAAAACGCCTGGGCTATACATCAGGCGTTTTTGCCGATTTCGGCCAAAATCTAAGGTACCCGTTTTTCACTCCTCCTTTGTGTATTCGGGGTCGCTGAGTCCGAATTTGAAGTCGGAATTTGCGTATCTCCCCCGTGAAAAAAGTTACAGCGGTTTTTTCGGGCCATGTATTCTGAGCTCTATTCGAGCTTTAAGTGGCTGCCATCTCGGTCCTAGGCGAGGTTGGAGCCTGAAATTTCGTGTGCGTATTCCCAGTGCCAAGTGCTATCACCTGTGTAAATTTGAAGGAAATCCGAGACAAAAAGTTTTTCCGCCCCAAAAAACGCCTGGGCTATACATCAGGCGTTTTTGCCGATTTCGGCCAAAATCTAAGGTACCCGTTTTTCACTCCTCCTTTGTGTATTCGGGGTCGCTGAGTCCGAATTTGAAGTCGGAATTTGCGTATCTCCCCCGTGAAAAAAGTTACGGCGGTTTTTTCGGGCCATGTATTCTGAGCTCTATTCGAGCTTTAAGTGGCTGCCATCTCGGTCCTAGGCGAGGTTGGAGCCTGAAATTTCGTGTGCGTATTCCCAGTGCCAAGGGCTATCACCTGTGTAAATTTAAAGGAAATCCGAGACAAAAAGTTTTTCCGCCCCAAAAAACGCCTGGGCTATACATCAGGCGTTTTTGCCGATTTCGGCCAAAATCTAAGGTACCCGTTTTTCACTCCTCCTTTGTGTATTCGGGGTCGCTGAGTCCGAATTTGAAGTCGGAATTTGCGTATCTCCCCCGTGAAAAAAGTTACGGCGGTTTTTTCGGGCCATGTATTCTGAGCTCTATTCGAGCTTTAAGTGGCTGCCATCTCGGTCCTAGGCGAGGTTGGAGCCTGAAATTTCGTGTGCGTATTCCCAGTGCCATGGGCTATCACCTGTGTAAATTTGAAGGAAATCCGAGACAAAAAGTTTTTCCGCCCCAAAAAACGCCTGGGCTATACATCAGGCGTTTTTGCCGATTTCGGCCAAAATCTAAGGTACCCGTTTTTCACTCCTCCTTTGTGTATTCGGGGTCGCTGAGTCCGAATTTGAAGTCGGAATTTGCGTATCTCCCCCGTGAAAAAAGTTACGGCGGTTTTTTTCGTTCCATGTATTCTGGGCTCTATTCGAGCTTTAAGTGGCTGCCATCTCGGTCCTAGGCGAGTTTGGAGCCTGAAATTTCGTGTGCGTATTCCCAGTGCCAAGGGCTATCACCTGTGAAAATTTGAAGGAAATCCGAGACAAAAAGTTTTTCCGCCCCAAAAAACGCCTGGGCTATACATCAGGCGTTTTTGCCGATTTCGGCCAAAATCTAAGGTACCCGTTTTTCACTCCTCCTTTGTGTATTCGGGGTCGCTGAGTCCGAATTTGAAGTCGGAATTTGCGTATCTCCCCCGTGAAAAAAGTTACGGCGGTTTTTTCGGGCCATGTATTCTGAGCTCTATTCGAGCTTTAAGTGGCTGCCATCTCGGTCCTAGGCGAGGTTGGAGCCTGAAATTTCGTGTGCGTATTCCCAGTGCCAAGGGCTATCACCTGTGTAAATTTGAAGGAAATCCGAGACAAAAAGTTTTTCCGCCCCAAAAAACGCCTGGGCTATACATCAGGCGTTTTTGCCGATTTCGGCCAAAATCTAAGGTACCCGTTTTTCACTCCTCCTTTGTGTATTCGGGGTCGCTGAGTCCGAATTTGAAGTCGGAATTTGCGTATCTCCCCCGTGAAAAAAGTTACGGCGGTTTTTTCGGGCCATGTATTCTGGGCTCTATTCGAGCTTTAAGTGGCTGCCATCTCGGTCCTAGGCGAGGTTGGAGCCTGAAATTTCGTGTGCGTATTCCCAGTGCCAAGGGCTATCACCTGTGAAAATTTGAAGGAAATCCGAGACAAAAAGTTTTTCCGCCCCAAAAAACGCCTGGGCTATACATCAGGCGTTTTTGCCGATTTCGGCCAAAATCTAAGGTACCCGTTTTTCACTCCTCCTTTGTGTATTCGGGGTCGCTGAGTCCGAATTTGAAGTCGGAATTTGCGTATCTCCCCCGTGAAAAAAGTTACGGCGGTTTTTTCGGGCCATGTATTCTGAGCTCTATTCGAGCTTTAAGTGGCTGCCATCTCGGTCCTAGGCGAGGTTGGAGCCTGAAATTTCGTGTGCGTATTCCCAGTGCCAAGTGCTATCACCTGTGTAAATTTGAAGGAAATCTGAGACAAAAAGTTTTTCCGCCCCAAAAAACGCCTGGGCTATACATCAGGCGTTTTTGCCGATTTCGGCTAAAATCTAAGGTACCCGTTTTTCACTCCTCCTTTGTGTATTCGGGGTCGATGAGTCCGAATTTGAAGTCGGAATTTGCGTATCTCCCCCGTGAAAAAAGTTACGGCGGTTTTTTCGGGCCATGTATTCTGGGCTCTATTCGAGCTTTAAGTGGCTGCCATCTCGGTCCTAGGCGAGGTTGGAGCCTGAAATTTCGTGTGCGTATTCCCAGTGCCAAGGGCTATCACCTGTGAAAATTTGAAGGAAATCCGAGACAAAAAGTTTTTCCTCCCCAAAAAACGCCTGGGCTATACATCAGGCGTTTTTGCCGATTTCGGCCAAAATCTAAGGTACCCGTTTTTCACTCCTCCTTTGTGTATTCGGGGTCGCTGAGTCCGAATTTGAAGTCGGAATTTGCGTATCTCCCCCGTGAAAAAAGTTACGGCGGTTTTTTCGGGCCATGTATTCTGAGCTCTATTCGAGCTTTAAGTGGCTGCCATCTCGGTCCTAGGCGAGGTTGGAGCCTGAAATTTCGTGTGCGTATTCCCAGTGCCAAGGGCTATCACCTGTGTAAATTTGAAGGAAATCCGAGACAAAAAGTTTTTCCGCCCCAAAAAACGCCTGGGCTATACATCAGGCGTTTTTGCCGATTTCGGCCAAAATCTAAGGTACCCGTTTTTCACTCCTCCTTTGTGTATTCGGGGTCGCTGAGTCCGAATTTGAAGTCGGAATTTGCGTATCTCCCCCGTGAAAAAAGTTACGGCGGTTTTTTCGGGCCATGTATTCTGGGCTCTATTCGAGCTTTAAGTGGCTGCCATCTCGGTCCTAGGCAAGGTTGGAGCCTGAAATTTCGTGTGCGTATTCCCAGTGCCAAGGGCTATCACCTGTGAAAATTTGAAGGAAATCCGAGACAAAAAGTTTTTCCGCCCTAAAAAACGCCTGGGCTATACATCAGGCGTTTTTGCCGATTTCGGCCAAAATCTAAGGTACCCGTTTTTCACTCCTCCTTTGTGTATTCGGGGTCGCTGAGTCCGAATTTGAAGTCGGAATTTGCGTATCTCCCCCGTGAAAAAAGTTACGGCGGTTTTTTCGGGCCATGTATTCTGAGCTCTATTCGAGCTTTAAGTGGCTGCCATCTCGGTCCTAGGCGAGGTTGGAGCCTGAAATTTCGTGTGCGTATTCCCAGTGCCAAGGGCTATCACCTGTGTAAATTTGAAGGAAATCCGAGACAAAAAGTTTTTCCGCCCCAAAAAACGCCTGGGCTATACATCAGGCGTTTTTGCCGATTTCGGCCAAAATCTAAGGTACCCGTTTTTCACTCCTCCTTTGTGTATTCGGGGTCGCTGAGTCCGAATTTGAAGTCGGAATTTGCGTATCTCCCCCGTGAAAAAAGTTACGGCGGTTTTTTCGGGCCATGTATTCTGGGCTCTATTCGAGCTTTAAGTGGCTGCCATCTCGGTCCTAGGCGAGGTTGGAGCCTGAAATTTCGTGTGCGTATTCCCAGTGCCAAGGGCTATCACCTGTGAAAATTTGAAGGAAATCCGAGACAAAAAGTTTTTCCGCCCCAAAAAACGCCTGGGCTATACATCAGGCGTTTTTGCCGATTTCGGCCAAAATCTAAGGTACCCGTTTTTCACTCCTCCTTTGTGTATTCGGGGTCGCTGGGTCCGAATTTGAAGTCGGAATTTGCGTATCTCCCCCGTGAAAAAAGTTACGGCGGTTTTTTCGGGCCATGTATTCTGAGCTCTATTCGAGCTTTAAGTGGCTGCCATCTCGGTCCTAAGCGAGGTTGGAGCCTGAAATTTCGTGTGCGTATTCCCAGTGCCAAGGGCTATCACCTGTGTAAATTTGAAGGAAATCCGAGACAAAAAGTTTTTCCGCCCCAAAAAATGCCTGGGCTATACATCAGGCGTTTTTGCCAATTTCGGCCAAAATCTAAGGTACCCGTTTTTCACTCCTCCTTTGTGTATTCGGGGTCGCTGAGTCCGAATTTGAAGTCGGAATTTGCGTATCTCCCCCGTGAAAAAAGTTACGGCGGTTTTTTCGGGCCATGTATTCTGAGCTCTATTCGAGCTTTAAGTGGCTGCCATCTCGGTCCTAGGCGAGGTTGGAGCCTGAAATTTCGTGTGCGTATTCCCAGTGCCAAGGGCTATCACCTGTGAAAATTTGAAGGAAATCCGAGACAAAAAGTTTTTCCGCCCCAAAAAACGCCTGGGCTATACATCAGGCGTTTTTGCCGATTTCGGCCAAAATCTAAGGTACCCGTTTTTCACTCCTCCTTTGTGTATTCGGGGTCGCTGAGTCCGAATTTGAAGTCGGAATTTGCGTATCTCCCCGTGAAAAAAGTTACGGCGGTTTTTTCGGGCCATGTATTCTGAGCTCTATTCGAGCTTTAAGTGGCTGCCATCTCGGTCCTAGGCAAAGTTGGAGCCTGAAATTTCGTGTGCGTATTTCCAGTGCCAAGGGCTATCACCTGTGTAAATTTGAAGGAAATCCGAGACAAAAAGTTTTTCCGCCCCAAAAAACGCCTGGGCTATACATCAGGCGTTTTTGCCGATTTCGGCCAAAATCTAAGGTACCCGTTTTTCACTCCTCCTTTGTGTATTCGGGGTCGCTGAGTCCGAATTTGAAGTCGGAATTTGCGTATCTCCCCCGTGAAAAAAGTTACGGCGGTTTTTTCGGGCCATGTATTCTGGGCTCTATTCGAGCTTTAAGTGGCTGCCATCTCGGTCCTAGGCGAGGTTGGAGCCTGAAATTTCGTGTGCGTATTCCCAGTGCCAAGGGCTATCACCTGTGTAAATTTGAAGGAAATCCGAGACAAAAAGTTTTTCCGCCCCAAAAAACGCCTGGGCTATACATCAGGCGTTTTTGCCGATTTCGGCCAAAATCTAAGGTACCCGTTTTTCACTCCTCCTTTGTGTATTCGGGGTCGCTGAGTCCGAATTTGAAGTCGGAATTTGCGTATCTCCCCCGTGAAAAAAGTTACGGCGGTTTTTTCGGGCCTTGTATTCTGAGCTCTATTCGAGCTTTAAGTGGCTGCCATCTCGGTCCTAGGCGAGGTTGGAGCCTGAAATTTCGTGTGCGTATTCCCAGTGCCAAGGGATATCACCTGTGTAAATTTGAAGGAAATCCGAGACAAAAAGTTTTTCCGCCCCAAAAAACGCCTGGGCAGGCGTTTTTGCCGATTTCGGCCAAAATCTAAGGTACCCGTTTTTCACTCTTCCTTTGTGTATTCGGGGTCGCTGAGTCCGAATTTGAAGTCGGAATTTGCGTATCTCCCCCGTGAAAAAAGTTACGGCGGTTTTTTCGGGCCATGTATTCTGAGCTCTATTCGAGCTTTAAGTGGCTGCCATCTCGGTCCTAGGCGAGGTTGGAGCCTGAAATTTCGTGTGCGTATTCCCAGTGCCAAGGGCTATCACCTGTGTAAATTTGAAGGAAATCCGAGACAAAAAGTTTTTCCGCCCCAAAAAACGCCTGGGCTATACATCAGGCATTTTTGCCGATTTCGGCCAAAATCTAAGGTACCCGTTTTTCACTCCTCCTTTGTGTATTCGGGGTCGCTGAGTCCGAATTTGAAGTCGGAATTTGCGTATCTCCCCCGTGAAAAAAGTTACGGCGGTTTTTTCGGGCCATGTATTCTGAGCTCTATTCGAGCTTTAAGTGGCTGCCATCTCGGTCCTAGGCGAGGTTGGAGCCTGAAATTTCGTGTGCGTATTCCCAGTGCCAAGGGCTATCACCTGTGTAAATTTGAAGGAAATCCGAGACAAAAAGTTTTTCCGCCCCAAAAAACGCCTGGGCTATACATCAGGCGTTTTTGCCGATTTCGGCCAAAATCTAAGGTACCCGTTTTTCACTCCTCCTTTGTGTATTCGGGGTCGCTGAGTCCGAATTTGAAGTCGGAATTTGCGTATCTCCCCCGTGAAAAAAGTTACGGCGGTTTTTTCGGGCCATGTATTCTGGGCTCTATTCGAGCTTTAAGTGGCTGCCATCTCGGTCCTAGGCGAGTTTGGAGCCTGAAATTTCGTGTGCGTATTCCCAGTGCCAAGGGCTATCATCTGTGAAAATTTGAAGGAAATCCGAGACAAAAAGTTTTTCCGCCCCAAAAAACGCCTGGGCTATACATCAGGCGTTTTTGCCGATTTCGGCCAAAATCTAAGGTACCCGTTTTTCACTCCTCCTTTGTGTATTCGGGGTCGCTGAGTCCGAATTTGAAGTCGGAATTTGCGTATCTCCCCCGTGAAAAAAGTTACGGCGGTTTTTTCGGGCCATGTATTCTGAGCTCTATTCGAGCTTTAAGTGGCTGCCATCTCGGTCCTAGGCGAGGTTGGAGCCTGAAATTTCGTGTGCGTATTCCCAGTGCCAAGGGCTATCACCTGTGTAAATTTGAAGGAAATCCGAGACAAAAAGTTTTTCCGCCCCAAAAAACGCCTGGGCTATACATCAGGCGTTTTTGCCGATTTCGGCCAAAATCTAAGGTACCCGTTTTTCACTCCTCCTTTGTGTATTCGGGGTCGCTGAGTCCGAATTTGAAGTCGGAATTTGCGTATCTCCCCCGTGAAAAAAGTTACGGCGGTTTTTTCGGGCCATGTATTCTGGGCTCTATTCGAGCTTTAAGTGGCTGCCATCTCGGTCCTAGGCGAGGTTGGAGCCTGAAATTTCGTGTGCGTATTCCCAGTGCCAAGGGCTATCACCTGTGAAAATTTGAAGGAAATCCGAGACAAAAAGTTTTTCCGCCCCAAAAAACGCCTGGGCTATACATCAGGCGTTTTTGCCGATTTCGGCCAAAATCTAAGGTACCCGTTTTTCACTCCTCCTTTGTGTATTCGGGGTCGCTGAGTCCGAATTTGAAGTCGGAATTTGCGTATCTCCCCCGTGAAAAAAGTTACGGCGGTTTTTTCGGGCCATGTATTCTGAGCTCTATTCGAGCTTTAAGTGGCTGCCATCTCGGTCCTAGGCGAGGTTGGAGCCTGAAATTTCGTGTGCGTATTCCCAGTGCCAAGGGCTATCACCTGTGTAAATTTGAAGGAAATCCGAGACAAAAAGTTTTTCCGCCCCAAAAAACGCCTGGGCTATACATCAGGCGTTTTTGCCGATTTCGGCCAAAATCTAAGGTACCCGTTTTTCACTCCTCCTTTGTGTATTCGGGGTCGCTGAGTCCGAATTTGAAGTCGGAATTTGCGTATCTCCCCCGTGAAAAAAGTTACGGCGGTTTTTTCGGGCCATGTCTTCTGAGCTCTATTCGAGCTTTAAGTGGCTGCCATCTCGGTCCTAGGCGAGGTTGGAGCCTGAAATTTCGTGTGCGTATTCCCAGTGCCAAGGGCTATCACCTGTGTAAATTTGAAGGAAATCCGAGACAAAAAGTTTTTCCGCCCCAAAAAACGCCTGGGCTATACATCAGGCGTTTTTGCCGATTTCGGCCAAAATCTAAGGTACCCGTTTTTCACTCCTCCTTTGTGTATTCGGGGTCGCTGAGTCCGAATTTGAAGTCGGAATTTGCGTATCTCCCCCGTGAAAAAAGTTACGGCGGTTTTTTCGGGCCATGTATTCTGGGCTCTATTCGAGCTTTAAGTGGCTGCCATCTCGGTCCTAGGCGAGGTTGGAGCCTGAAATTTCGTGTGCGTATTCCCAGTGCCAAGGGCTATCACCTGTGAAAATTTGAAGGAAATCCGAGACAAAAAGTTTTTCCGCCCTAAAAAACGCCTGGGCTATACATCAGGCGTTTTTGCCGATTTCGGCCAAAATCTAAGGTACCCGTTTTTCACTCCTCCTTTGTGTATTCGGGGTCGCTGAGTCCGAATTTGAAGTCGGAATTTGCGTATCTCCCCCGTGAAAAAAGTTACGGCGGTTTTTTCCGGCCATGTATTCTGAGCTCTATTCGAGCTTTAAGTGGCTGCCATCTCGGTCCTAGGCGAGGTTGGAGCCTGAAATTTCGTGTGCGTATTCCCAGTGCCAAGGGCTATCACCTGTGTAAATTTGAAGGAAATCCGAGACAAAAAGTTTTTCCGCCCCAAAAAACGCCTGGGCTATACATCAGGCGTTTTTGCCGATTTCGGCCAAAATCTAAGGTACCCGTTTTTCACTCCTCCTTTGTGTATTCGGGGTCGCTGAGTCCGAATTTGAAGTCGGAATTTGCGTATCTCCCCCGTGAAAAAAGTTACGGCGGTTTTTTCGGGCCATGTATTCTGAGCTCTATTCGAGCTTTAAGTGGCTGCCATCTCGGTCCTAGGCGAGGTTGGAGCCTGAAATTTCGTGTGCGTATTCCCAGTGCCAAGGGCTATCACCTGTGTAAATTTGAAGGAAATCCGAGACAAAAAGTTTTTCCGCCCCAAAAAACGCCTGGGCTATACATCAGGCGTTTTTGCCGATTTCGGCCAAAATCTAAGGTACCCGTTTTTCACTCCTCCTTTGTGTATTCGGGGTCGTTGAGTCCGAATTTGAAGTCGGAATTTGCGTATCTCCCCCGTGAAAAAAGTTACGGTGGTTTTTTCGGGCCATGTATTCTGGGCTCTATTCGAGCTTTAAGTGGCTGCCATCTCGGTCCTAGGCAAGGTTGGAGCCTGAAATTTCGTGTGCGTATTCCCAGTGCCAAGGGCTATCACCTGTGAAAATTTGAAGGAAATCCGAGACAAAAAGTTTTTCCGCCCCAAAAAACGCCAGGCGTTTTTGCCGATTTCGGCCAAAATCTAAGGTACCCGTTTTTCACTCCTCCTTTGTGTATTCGGGGTCGCTGAGTCCGAATTTGAAGTCGGAATTTGCGTATCTCCCCCGTGAAAAAAGTTACGGCGGTTTTTTCGGGCCATGTATTCTGAGCTCTATTCGAGCTTTAAGTGGCTGCCATCTCGGTCCTAGGCGAGGTTGGAGCCTGAAATTTCGTGTGCGTATTCCCAGTGCCAAGGGCTATCACCTGTGTAAATTTGAAGGAAATCCGAGACAAAAAGTTTTTTCCGCCCCAAAAAACGCCTGGGCTATACATCAGGCGTTTTTGCCGATTTCGGCCAAAATCTAAGGTACCCGTTTTTCACTCCTCATTTGTGTATTCGGGGTCGCTGAGTCCGAATTTGAAGTCGGAATTTGCGTATCTCCCCCATGAAAAAAGTTACGGCGGTTTTTTCGGGCCATGTATTCTGGGCTCTATTCGAGCTTTAAGTGGCTGCCATCTCAGTCCTAGGCGAGGTTGGAGCCTGAAATTTCGTGTGCGTATTCCCAGTGCCAAGGGCTATCACCTGTGAAAATTTGAAGGAAATCCGAGACAAAAAGTTTTTCCGCCGGCGTTTTTGCCGATTTCGGCCAAAATCTAAGGTACCCGTTTTTCACTCCTCCTTTGTGTATTCGGGGTCGCTGAGTCCGAATTTGAAGTCGGAATTTGCGTATCTCCCCCTCGAAAAAAGTTACGGTGGTTTTTTCGGGCCATGTATTCTGAGCTCTATTCGAGCTTTAAGTGGCTGCCATCTCGGTCCTATGCGAGGTTGGAGCCTGAAATTTCGTGTGCGTATTCCCAGTGCCAAGGGCTATCACCTGTGTAAATTTGAAGGAAATCCGAGACAAAAAGTTTTTCCGCCCCAAAAAACGCCTGGGCTATATATACATCAGGCGTTTTTGCCGATTTCGGCCAAAATCTAAGGTACCGGTTTTTCACTCCTCCTTTGTGTATTCGGAATCGCTGAGTCCGAATTTGAAGTCGGAATTTGCGTATCTCCCCCGTGAAAAAAGTTACGGCGGTTTTTTCGGGCCATGTATTCTGGGCTCTATTCGAGCTTTAAGTGGCTGCCATCTCGGTCCTAGGCGAGGTTGGAGCCTGAAATTTCGTGTGCGTATTCCCAGTGCCAAGGGCTATCACCTGTGAAAATTTGAAGGAAATCCGAGACAAAAAGTTTTTCCGCCCCAAAATATACATCAGGCGTTTTTGCCGATTTCGGCCAAAATCTAAGGTACCCGTTTTTCACTCCTCCTTTGTGTATTCGGGGTCGCTGAGTCCGAATTTGAAGTCGGAATTTGCGTATCTCCCCCGTGAAAAAAGTTACGGCGGTTTTTTCGGGCCATGTATTCTGAGCTCTATTCGAGCTTTAAGTGGCTGCCATCTCGGTCCTAGGCGAGGTTGGAGCCTGAAATTTCGTGTGCGTATTCCCAGTGCCAAGGGCTATCACCTGTGAAAAATTGAAGGAAATCCGAGACAAAAAGTTTTTCCGCCCCAAAAAACGCCTGGGCTATACATCAGGCGTTTTTGCCGATTTCGGCCAAAATCTAAGGTACCCGTTTTTCACTCCTCCTTTGTGTATTCGGGGTCGCTGAGTCCGAATTTGAAGTCGGAATTTGCGTATCTCCCCCGTGAAAAAAGTTACGGCGGTTTTTTCGGGCCATGTATTCTGAGCTCTGTTCGAGCTTTAAGTGGCTGCCATCTCGGTCCTAGGCGAGGTTGGAGCCTGAAATTTCGTGTGCATATTCCCAGTGCCAAGGGCTATCACCTGTGTAAATTTGAAGGAAATCCGAGACAAAAAGTTTTTCCGCCCCAAAAAACGCCTTGGCTATACATCAGGCGTTTTTGCCGATTTCGGCCAAAATCTAAGGTACCCGTTTTTCACTCCTCCTTTGTGTATTCGGGGTCGCTGAGTCCGAATTTGAAGTCGGAATTTGCGTATCTCCCCCGTGAAAAAAGTTACGGCGGTTTTTTTGGGCCATGTATTCTGGGCTCTATTCGAGCTTTAAGTGGCTGCCATCTCGGTCCTAGGCGAGGTTGGAGCCTGAAATTTCGTGTGCGTATTCCCAGTGCCAAGGGCTATCACCTGTGTAAATTTGAAGGAAATCCGAGACAAAAAGTTTTTCCGCCCCAAAAAACGCCTGGGCTATACATCAGGCGTTTTTGCCGATTTCGGCCAAAATCTAAGGTACCCGTTTTTCACTCCTCCTTTGTGTATTCGGGGTCGCTGAGTCCGAATTTGAAGTCGGAATTTGCGTATCTCCCCCGTGAAAAAAGTTACGGCGGTTTTTTCGGGCCATGTATTCTGAGCTCTATTCGAGCTTTAAGTGGCTGCCATCTCGGTCCTAGGCAAGGTTGGAGCCTGAAATTTCGTGTGCGTATTCCCAGTGCTAAGGGCTATCACCTATGTAAATTTGAAGGAAATCCGAGACAAAAAGTTTTTCCGCCCCAAAATATACATCAGGCGTTTTTGCCGATTTCGGCCAAAATCTAAGGTACCCGTTTTTCACTCCTCCTTTGTGTATTCGGGGTCGCTGAGTCCGAATTTGAAGTCGGAATTTGCGTATCTCCCCCGTGAAAAAAGTTACGGCGGTTTTTTCGGGCCATGTATTCTGAGCTCTATTCGAGCTTTAAGTGGCTGCCATCTCGGTCCTAGGCGAGGTTGGAGCCTGAAATTTCGTGTGCGTATTCCCAGTGCCAAGGGCTATCACCTGTGAAAATTTGAAGGAAATCCGAGACAAAAAGTTTTTCCGCCCCAAAAAACGCCAGGCGTTTTTGCCGATTTCGGCCAAAATCTAAGGTACCCGTTTTTCACTCCTCCTTTGTGTATTCGGGGTCGCTGAGTCCGAATTTGAAGTCGGAATTTGCGTATCTCCCCCGTGAAAAAAGTTACGGCGGTTTTTTCGGGCCATGTATTCTGAGCTCTATTCGAGCTTTAAGTGGCTGCCATCTCGGTCCTAGGCGAGGTTGGAGCCTGAAATTTCGTGTGCGTATTCCCAGTGCCAAGGGCTATCACCTGTGTAAATTTGAAGGAAATCCGAGACAAAAAGTTTTTCCGCCCCAAAAAACGCCTGGGCTATACATCAGGCGTTTTTGCCGATTTCGGCCAAAATCTAAGGTACCCGTTTTTCACTCCTCCTTTGTGTATTCGGGGTCGCTGAGTCCGAATTTGAAGTCGGAATTTGCGTATCTCCCCCGTGAAAAAATTTACGGCGGTTTTTTCGGGCCATGTATTCTGAGCTCTATTCGAGCTTTAAGTGGCTGCCATCTCGGTCCTAGGCGAGGTTGGAGCCTGAAATTTCGTGTGCGTATTCCCAGTGCCAAGGGCTATCACCTGTGTAAATTTGAAGGAAATCCGAGACAAAAAGTTTTTCCGCCCCAAAAAACGCCTGGGCTATACATCAGGCGTTTTTGCCGATTTCGGCCAAAATCTAAGGTACCCGTTTTTCACTCCTCCTTTGTGTATTCGGGGTCGCTGAGTCCGAATTTGAAGTCGGAATTTGCGTATCTCCCCCGTGAAAAAAGTTACGGCGGTTTTTTCGGGCCATGTATTCTGGGCTCTATTCGAGCTTTAAGTGGCTGCCATCTCGGTCCTAGGCGAGGTTGGAGCCTGAAATTTCGTGTGCGTATTCCCAGTGCCAAGGACTATCACCTGTGAAAATTTGAAGGAAATCCGAGACAAAAAGTTTTTCCGCCCCAAAAAACGCCTGGGCTATACATCAGGCGTTTTTGCCGATTTCGGCCAAAATCTAAGGTACCCGTTTTTCACTCCTCCTTTGTGTATTCGGGGTCGCTGAGTCCGAATTTGAAGTCGGAATTTGCGTATCTCCCCCGTGAAAAAAGTTACGGCGGTTTTTTCGGGCCATGTATTCTGAGCTCTATTCGAGCTTTAAGTGGCTGCCATCTCGGTCCTAGGCGAGGTTGGAGCCTGAAATTTCGTGTGCGTATTCCCAGTGCCAAGGGCTATCACCTGTGTAAATTTGAAGGAAATCCGAGACAAAAAGTTTTTCCGCCCCAAAAAATGCCTGGGCTATACATCAGGCGTTTTTGCCAATTTCGGCCAAAATCTAAGGTACCCGTTTTTCACTCCTCCTTTGTGTATTCGGGGTCGCTGAGTCCGAATTTGAAGTCGGAATTTGCGTATCTCCCCCGTGAAAAAAGTTACGGCGGTTTTTTCGGGCCATGTATTCTGAGCTCTATTCGAGCTTTAAGTGGCTGCCATCTCGGTCCTAGGCGAGGTTGGAGCCTGAAATTTCGTGTGCGTATTCCCAGTGCCAAGGGCTATCACCTGTGAAAATTTGAAGGAAATCCGAGACAAAAAGTTTTTCCGCCCCAAAAAACGCCTGGGCTATACATCAGGCGTTTTTGCCGATTTCGGCCAAAATCTAAGGTACCCGTTTTTCACTCCTCCTTTGTGTATTCGGGGTCGCTGAGTCCGAATTTGAAGTCGGAATTTGCGTATCTCCCCGTGAAAAAAGTTACGGCGGTTTTTTCGGGCCATGTATTCTGAGCTCTATTCGAGCTTTAAGTGGCTGCCATCTCGGTCCTAGGCAAGGTTGGAGCCTGAAATTTCGTGTGCGTATTTCCAGTGCCAAGGGCTATCACCTGTGTAAATTTGAAGGAAATCCGAGACAAAAAGTTTTTCCGCCCCAAAAAACGCCTGGGCTATACATCAGGCGTTTTTGCCGATTTCGGCCAAAATCTAAGGTACCCGTTTTTCACTCCTCCTTTGTGTATTCGGGGTCGCTGAGTCCGAATTTGAAGTCGGAATTTGCGTATCTCCCCCGTGAAAAAAGTTACGGCGGTTTTTTCGGGCCATGTATTCTGGGCTCTATTCGAGCTTTAAGTGGCTGCCATCTCGGTCCTAGGCGAGGTTGGAGCCTGAAATTTCGTGTGCGTATTCCCAGTGCCAAGTGCTATCACCTGTGTAAATTTGAAGGAAATCCGAGACAAAAAGTTTTTCCGCCCCAAAAAACGCCTGGGCTATACATCAGGCGTTTTTGCCGATTTCGGCCAAAATCTAAGGTACCCGTTTTTCACTCCTCCTTTGTGTATTCGGTTTCGCTGAGTCCGAATTTGAAGTCGGAATTTGCGTATCTCCCCCGTGAAAAAAGTTACGGCGGTTTTTTCGGGCCATGTATTCTGAGCTCTATTCGAGCTTTAAGTGGCTGCCATCTCGGTCCTAGGCGAGGTTGGAGCCTGAAATTTCGTGTGCGTATTCCCAGTGCCAAGGGCTATCACCTGTGTAAATTTGAAGGAAATCCGAGACAAAAAGTTTTTCCGCCCCAAAAAACGCCTGGGCTATACATCAGGCGTTTTTGCCGATTTCGGCCAAAATCTAAGGTACCCGTTTTTCACTCCTCCTTTGTGTATTCGGGATCGCTGAGTCCGAATTTGAAGTCGGAATTTGCGTATCTCCCCCGTGAAAAAAGTTACGGCGGTTTTTTCGGGCCATGTATTCTGAGCTCTATTTGAGCTTTAAGTGGCTGCCATCTCGGTCCTAGGCAAGGTTGGAGCCTGAAATTTCGTGTGCGTATTCCCAGTGCCAAGGGCTATCACCTGTGTAAATTTGAAGGAAATCCGAGACAAAAAGTTTTTCCGCCCCAAAAAACGCATGGGCTATACATCAGGCGTTTTTGCCGATTTCGGCCAAAATCTAAGGTACCCGTTTTTCACTCCTCCTTTGTGTATTCGGGGTCGCTGAGTCCGAATTTGAAGTCGGAATTTGCGTATCTCCCCCGTGAAAAAAGTTACGGCGGTTTTTTCGGGCCATGTATTCTGAGCTCTATTCGAGCTTTAAGTGGCTGCCATCTCGGTCCTAGGCGAGGTTGGAGCCTGAAATTTCGTGTGCGTATTCCCAGTGCCAAGGGCTATCACCTGTGTAAATTTGAAGGAAATCCGAGACAAAAAGTTTTTCCGCCCCAAAAAACGCCTGGGCTATACATCAGGCGTTTTAGCCGATTTCAGCCAAAATCTAAGGTACCGGTTTTTCACTCCTCCTTTGTGTATTCGGGGTCGCTGAGTCCGAATTTGAAGTCGGAATTTGCGTATATCCCCCGTGAAAAAAGTTACGGCGGTTTTTTCGGGCCATGTATTCTGGGCTCTATTCGAGCTTTAAGTGGCTGCCATCTCGGTCCTAGGCGAGGTTGGAGCCTGAAATTTCGTGTGTGTATTCCCAGTGCCAAAGGCTATCACCTGTGTAAATGTGAAGGAAATCCGAGACAAAAAGTTTTTCCGCCCCAAAAAAACGCCTGGGCTATATATACATCAGGAGTTTTTGCCGATTTCGGCCAAAATCTAAGGTACCCGTTTTTTACTCCTCCTTTGTGTATTCGGGGTCGCTGAGTCCGAATTTGAAGTCGGAATTTGCGTATCTCCCCCGTGCAAAAAGTTACGGCAGTTTTTTCGGGCCATGTATTCTGGGCTCTATTCGAGCTTTAAGTGGTGACCCTCTCGGTCCTAGGCGAGGTTGGAGCCTGAAATTTCGTGTGCGTATTCCCAGTGCCAAGGGCTATCACCTGTGAAAATTTGAAGGAAATCCGAGACAAAAAGTTTTTCCGCCCCAAAAAACGCCTGGGCTATACATCAGGCGTTTTTGCCGATTTCGGCCAAAATCTAAGGTACCCGTTTTTCACTCCTCCTTTGTGTATTCGGGGTCGCTGAGTCCGAATTTGAAGTCGGAATTTGCGTATCTCCCCCGTGAAAAAAGTTACGGTGGTTTTTTCGGGCCATGTATTCTGAGCTCTATTCGAGCTTTAAGTGGCTGCCATCTCGGTCCTAGGCAAGGTTGGAGCCCGAAATTTCGTGTGCGTATTCCCAGTGCCAAGGGCTATCACCTGTGTAAATTTGAAGGAAATCCGAGACAAAAAGTTTTTCCGCCCCAAAAAACGCCTGGGCTATACATCAGGCGTTTTTGCCGATTTCGGCCAAAATCTAAGGTACCCGTTTTTCACTCCTCCTTTGTGTATTCGGGGTCGCTGAGTCCGAATTTGAAGTCGGAATTTGCGTATCTCCCCCGTGAAAAAAGTTACGGCGGTTTTTTCGGGCCATGTATTCTGGGCTCTATTCGAGCTTTAAGTTGCTGCCATCTCGGTCCTAGGCGAGGTTGGAGCCTGAAATTTCGTGTGCGTATTCCCAGTGCCAAGGGCTATCACCTGTGAAAATTTGAAGGAAATCCGAGACAAAAAGTTTTTCCGCCCCAAAAAACGCCTGGGCTATACATCAGGCGTTTTTGCCGATTTCGGCCAAAATCTAAGGTACCCGTTTTTCACTCCTCCTTTGTGTATTCGGGGTCGCTGAGTCCGAATTTGAAGTCGGAATTTGCGTATATCCCCCGTGAAAAAAGTTACGGCGGTTTTTTCGGGCCATGTATTCTGGGCTCTATTCGAGCATTAAGTGGCTGCCATCTCGGTCCTAGGCGAGGTTGGAGCCTGAAATTTCGTGTGCGTATTCCCAGTGCTAAGGGCTATCACCTGTGAAAATTTGAAGGAAATCCGAGACAAAAAGTTTTTCCGCCCTAAAAAACGCCTGGACTATACATCAGGCGTTTTTGCCGATTTCGGCCAAAATCTAAGGTACCCGTTTTTCACTCCTCCTTTGTGTATTCGGGGTCGCTGAGTCCGAATTTGAAGTCGGAATTTGCGTATCTCCCCCGTGAAAAAAGTTACGGCGGTTTTTTCGGGCCATGTATTCTGAGCTCTATTCGAGCTTTAAGTGGCTGCCATCTCGGTCCTAGGCGAGGTTGGAGCCTGAAATTTCGTGTGCGTATTCCCAGTGCCAAGGGCTATCACCTGTGTAAATTTGAAGGAAATCCGAGACAAAAAGTTTTTCCGCCCCAAAAAACGCCTGGGCTATATATACATCAGGCGTTTTTGCCGATTTCGGCCAAAATCTAAGGTACCCGTTTTTCACTCCTCCTTTGTGTATTCGGGGTCGCTGAGTCCGAATTTGAAGTCGGAATTTGCGTATCTCCCCCGTGAAAAAAGTTACGGCGGTTTTTTCGGGCCATGTATTCTGGGCTCTATTCGAGCTTTAAGTGGCTGCCATCTCGGTCCTAGGCGAGGTTGGAGCCTGAAATTTCGTGTGCGTATTCCCAGTGCCAAGGGCTATCACCTGTGAAAATTTGAAGGAAATCCGAGACAAAAAGTTTTTCCGCCCTAAAAAACGCCTGGGCTATACATCAGGCGTTTTTGCCGATTTCGGCCAATATCTAAGGTACCCGTTTTTCACTCCTCCTTTGTGTATTCGGGGTCGCTGAGTCCGAAATTGAAGTCGGAATTTGCGTATCTCCCCCGTGAAAAAAGTTACGGCGGTTTTTTCGGGCCATGTATTCTGGGCTCTATTCGAGCTTTAAGTTGCTGCCATCTCGGTCCTAGGCGAGGTTGGAGCCTGAAATTTCGTGTGCGTATTCCCAGTGCCAAGGGCTATCACCTGTGAAAATTTGAAGGAAATCCGAGACAAAAAGTTTTTCCGCCCCAAAAAACGCCTGGGCTATACATCAGGCGTTTTTGCCGATTTCGGCCAAAATCTAAGGTACCCGTTTTTCACTCCTCCTTTGTGTATTCGGGGTCGCTGAGTCCGAATTTGAAGTCGGAATTTGCGTATATCCCCCGTGAAAAAAGTTACGGCGGTTTTTTCGGGCCATGTATTCTGGGCTCTATTCGAGCATTAAGTGGCTGCCATCTCGGTCCTAGGCGAGGTTGGAGCCTGAAATTTCGTGTGCCTATTCCCAGTGCTAAGGGCTATCACCTGTGAAAATTTGAAGGAAATCCGAGACAAAAAGTTTTTCCGCCCTAAAAAACGCCTGGACTATACATCAGGCGTTTTTGCCGATTTCGGCCAAAATCTAAGGTACCCGTTTTTCACTCCTCCTTTGTGTATTCGGGGTCGCTGAGTCCGAATTTGAAGTCGGAATTTGCGTATCTCCCCCGTGAAAAAAGTTACGGCGGTTTTTTCGGGCCATGTATTCTGAGCTCTATTCGAGCTTTAAGTGGCTGCCATCTCGGTCCTAGGCGAGGTTGGAGCCTGAAATTTCGTGTGCGTATTCCCAGTGCCAAGGGCTATCACCTGTGTAAATTTGAAGGAAATCCGAGACAAAAAGTTTTTCCGCCCCAAAAAACGCCTGGGCTATACATCAGGCGTTTTTGCCGATTTCGGCCAAAATCTAAGGTACCGGTTTTTCACTCCTCCTTTGTGTATTCGGGGTCGCTGAGTCCGAATTTGAAGTCGGAATTTGCGTATCTCCCCCGTGAAAAAAGTTACGGCGGTTTTTTCGGGCCATGTATTCTGGGCTCTATTCGAGCTTTAAGTGGCTGCCATCTCGGTCCTAGGCGAGGTTGGAGCCTGAAATTTCGTGTGCGTATTCCCAGTGCCAAGGGCTATCACCTGTGAAAATTTGAAGGAAATCCGAGACAAAAAGTTTTTCCGCCCTAAAAAACGCCTGGACTATACATCAGGCGTTTTTGCCGATTTCGGCCAAAATCTAAGGTACCCGTTTTTCACTCCTCCTTTGTGTATTCGGGGTCGCTGAGTCCGAAATTGAAGTCGGAATTTGCGTATCTCCCCCGTGAAAAAAGTTACGGCGGTTTTTTCGGGCCATGTATTCTGAGCTCTATTCGAGCTTTAAGTGGCTGCCATCTCGGTCCTAGGCGAGGTTGGAGCCTGAAATTTCGTGTGCGTATTCCCAGTGCCAAGGGCTATCACCTGTGAAAATTTGAAGGAAATCCGAGACAAAAAGTTTTTCTGTCCCAAAAAACGCCTGGGCTATACATCAGGCGTTTTTGCCAATTTCGGCCAAAATCTAAGGTACCCGTTTTTCACTCCTCCTTTGTGTATTCGGGGTCGCTGAGTCCGAATTTGAAGTCGGAATTTGCGTATCTCCCCCGTGAAAAAAGTTACGGCGGTTTTTTCGGGCCATGTATTCTGAGCTCTATTCGAGCTTTAAGTGGCTGCCATCTCGGTCCTAGGCGAGGTTGGAGCCTGAAATTTCGTGTGCGTATTCCCAGTGCCAAGGGCTATCACCTGTGAAAATTTGAAGGAAATCCGAGACAAAAAGTTTTTCCGCCCTAAAAAACGCCTGGACTATACATCAGGCGTTTTTGCCGATTTCGGCCAAAATCTAAGGTACCCGTTTTTCACTCCTCCTTTGTGTATTCGGGGTCGCTGAGTCCGAAATTGAAGTCGGAATTTGCGTATCTCCCCCGTGAAAAAAGTTACGGCGGTTTTTTCGGGCCATGTATTCTGAGCTCTATTCGAGCTTTAAGTGGCTGCCATCTCGGTCCTAGGCGAGGTTGGAGCCTGAAATTTCGTGTGCGTATTCCCAGTGCCAAGGGCTATCACCTGTGTAAATTTGAAGGAAATCCGAGACAAAAAGTTTTTCCGCCCCAAAAAACGCCTGGGCTATATATACATCAGGCGTTTTTGCCGATTTCGGCCAAAATCTAAGGTACCCGTTTTTCACTCCTCCTTTGTGTATTCGGGGTCGCTGAGTCCGAATTTGAAGTCGGAATTTGCGTATCTCCCCCGTGAAAAAAGTTACGGCGGTTTTTTCGGGCCATGTATTCTGGGCTCTATTCGAGCTTTAAGTGGCTGCCATCTCGGTCCTAGGCGAGGTTGGAGCCTGAAATTTCGTGTGCGTATTCCCAGTGCCAAGGGCTATCACCTGTGAAAATTTGAAGGAAATCCGAGACAAAAAGTTTTTCCGCCCCAAAAAACGCCTGGGCTATACATCAGGCGTTTTTGCCGATTTCGGCCAAAATCTAAGGTACCCGTTTTTCACTCCTCCTTTGTGTATTCGGGGTCGCTGAGTCCGAATTTGAAGTCGGAATTTGCGTATCTCCCCCGTGAAAAAAGTTACGGCGGTTTTTTCGGGCCATGTATTCTGGGCTCTATTCGAGCTTTAAGTGGCTGCCATCTCGGTCCTAGGCGAGGTTGGAGCCTGAAATTTCGTGTGCGTATTCCCAGTGCCAAGGGCTATCACCTGTGAAAATTTGAAGGAAATCCGAGACAAAAAGTTTTTCTGTCCCAAAAAACGCCTGGGCTATACATCAGGCGTTTTTGCCAATTTCGGCCAAAATCTAAGGTACCCGTTTTTCACTCCTCCTTTGTGTATTCGGGGTCGCTGAGTCCGAATTTGAAGTCGGAATTTGCGTATCTCCCCCGTGAAAAAAGTTACGGCGGTTTTTTCGGGCCATGTATTCTGAGCTCTATTCGAGCTTTAAGTGGCTGCCATCTCGGTCCTAGGCAAGGTTGGAGCCTGAAATTTCGTGTGCGTATTCCCAGTGCCAAGGGCTATCCACTGTGTAAATTTGAAGGAAATCCGAGACAAAAAGTTTTTCCGCCCCAAAAAACGCCTGGGCTATACATCAGGCGTTTTTGCCGATTTCGGCCAAAATCTAAGGTACCCGTTTTTCACTCCTCCTTTGTGTATTCGGGGTCGCTGAGTCCGAATTTGAAGTCGGAATTTGCGTATCTCCCCCGTGAAAACAGTTACGGCGGTTTTTTCGGGCCATGTATTCTGGGCTCTATTCGAGCTTTAAGTGGCTGCCATCTCGGTCCTAGGCGAGGTTGGAGCCTGAAATTTCGTGTGCGTATTCCCAGTGCCAAGGGCTATCACCTGTGAAAATTTGAAGGAAATCCGAGACAAAAAGTTTTTCCGCCCCAAAAAACGCCTGGGCTATACATCAGGCGTTTTTGCCGATTTCGGCCAAAATCTAAGGTACCCGTTTTTCACTCCTCCTTTGTGTATTCGGGGTCGCTGAGTCCGAATTTGAAGTCGGAATTTGCATATCTCCCCCGTGAAAAAAGTTACGGCGGTTTTTTCGGGCCATGTATTCTGAGCTCTATTCGAGCTTTAAGTGGCTGCCATCTCGGTCCTATGCGAGGTTGGAGCCTGAAATTTCGTGTGCGTATTCCCAGTGCCAAGGGCTATCACCTGTGTAAATTTGAAGGAAATCCGAGACAAAAAGTTTTTCCGCCCCAAAAAACGCCTGGGCTATACATCAGGCGTTTTTGCCGATTTCGGCCAAAATCTAAGGTACCCGTTTTTCACTCCTCCTTTGTGTATTCGGAGTCGCTGAGTCCGAATTTGAAGTCGGAATTTGCGTATCTCCCCCGTGAAAAAAGTTACGGCGGTTTTTTCGGGCCATGTATTCTGGGCTCTATTCGAGCTTTAAGTGGCTGCCATCTCGGTCCTAGGCGAGGTTGGAGCCTGAAATTTCGTGTGCGTATTCCCAGTGCCAAGGGCTATCACCTGTGAAAATTTGAAGGAAATCCGAGACAAAAAGTTTTTCCGCCCCAAAATATACATCAGGCGTTTTTGCCGATTTCGGCCAAAATCTAAGGTACCCGTTTTTCACTCCTCCTTTGTGTATTCGGGGTCGCTGAGTCCGAATTTGAAGTCGGAATTTGCGTATCTCCCCCGTGAAAAAAGTTACGGCGGTTTTTTCGGGCCATGTATTCTGAGCTCTATTCGAGCTTTAAGTGGCTGCCATCTCGGTCCTAGGCGAGGTTGGAGCCTGAAATTTCGTGTGCGTATTCCCAGTGCCAAGGGCTATCACCTGTGAAAATTTGAAGGAAATCCGAGACAAAAAGTTTTTCCGCCCCAAAAAACGCCTGGGCTATACATCAGGCGTTTTTGCCGATTTCGGCCAAAATCTAAGGTACCCGTTTTTCACTCCTCCTTTGTGTATTCGGGGTCGCTGAGTCCGAATTTGAAGTCGGAATTTGCGTATCTCCCCCGTGAAAAAAGTTACGGCGGTTTTTTCGGGCCATGTATTCTGAGCTCTATTCGAGCTTTAAGTGGCTGCCATCTCGGTCCTAGGCGAGGTTGGAGCCTGAAATTTCGTGTGCGTATTCCCAGTGCCAAGGGCTATCACCTGTGTAAATTTGAAGGAAATCCGAGACAAAAAGTTTTTCCGCCCCAAAAAACGCCTGGGCTATACATCAGGCGTTTTTGCCGATTTCGGCCAAAATCTAAGGTACCGGTTTTTCACTCCTCCTTTGTGTATTCGGGGTCGCTGAGTCCGAATTTGAAGTCGGAATTTGCGTATCTCCCCCGTGAAAAAAGTTACGGCGGTTTTTTCGGGCCATGTATTCTGGGCTCTATTCGAGCTTTAAGTGGCTGCCATCTCGGTCCTAGGCGAGGTTGGAGCCTGAAATTTCGTGTGCGTATTCCCAGTGCCAAGGGCTATCACCTGTGAAAATTTGAAGGAAATCCGAGACAAAAAGTTTTTCCGCCCCAAAATATACATCACGCGTTTTTGCCGATTTCGGCCAAAATCTAAGGTACCCGTTTTTCACTCCTCCTTTGTGTATTCGGGGTCGCTGAGTCCGAATTTGAAGTCGGAATTTGCGTATCTCCCCCGTGAAAAAAGTTACGGCGGTTTTTTCGGGCCATGTATTCTGAGCTCTATTCGAGCTTTAAGTGGCTGCCATCTCGGTCCTAGGCGAGGTTGGAGCCTGAAATTTCGTGTGCGTATTCCCAGTGCCAAGGGCTATCACCTGTGAAAATTTGAAGGAAATCCGAGACAAAAAGTTTTTCCGCCCCAAAAAACGCCTGGGCTATACATCAGGCGTTTTTGCCGATTTCGGCCAAAATCTAAGGTACCCGTTTTTCACTCCTCCTTTGTGTATTCGGGGTCGCTGAGTCCGAATTTGAAGTCGGAATTTGCGTATCTCCCCCGTGAAAAAAGTTACGGCGGTTTTTTCGGGCCATGTATTCTGGGCTCTATTCGAGCTTTAAGTGGCTGCCATCTCGGTCCTAGGCGAGGTTGGAGCCTGAAATTTCGTGTGCGTATTCCCAGTGCCAAGGGCTATCACCTGTGAAAATTTGAAGGAAATCCGAGACAAAAAGTTTTTCCGCCCCAAAATATACATCAGGCGTTTTTGCCGATTTCGGCCAAAATCTAAGGTACCCGTTTTTCACTCCTCCTTTGTGTATTCGGGGTCGCTGAGTCCGAATTTGAAGTCGGAATTTGCGTATCTCCCCCGTGAAAAAAGTTACGGCGGTTTTTTCGGGCCATGTATTCTGAGCTCTATTCGAGCTTTAAGTGGCTGCCATCTCGGTCCTAGGCGAGGTTGGAGCCTGAAATTTCGTGTGCGTATTCCCAGTGCCAAGGGCTATCACCGGTGTAAATTTGAAGGAAATCCGAGACAAAAAGTTTTTCCGCCCCAAATAACGCCTGGGCTATACATCAGGCGTTTTTGCCGATTTCGGCCAAAATCTAAGGTACCCGTTTTTCACTCCTCCTTTGTGTATTCGGGGTCGCTGAGTCCGAATTTGAAGTCGGAATTTGCGTATCTCCCCCGTGAAAAAAGTTACGGCGGTTTTTTCGGGCCATGTATTCTGGGCTCTATTCGAGCTTTAAGTTGCTGCCATCTCGGTCCTAGGCGAGGTTGGAGCCTGAAATTTCGTGTGCGTATTCCCAGTGCCAAGGGCTGTCACCTGTGAAAATTTGAAGGAAATCCGAGACAAAAAGTTTTTCCGCCCCAAAAAACGCCTGGGCTATACATCAGGCGTTTTTGCCGATTTCGGCCAAAATCTAAGGTACCCGTTTTTCACTCCTCCTTTGTGTATTCGGGGTCGCTGAGTCCGAATTTGAAGTCGGAATTTGCGTATCTCCCCCGTGAAAAAAGTTACGGCGGTTTTTTCGGGCCATGTATTCTGAGCTCTATTCGAGCTTTAAGTGGCTGCCATCTCGGTCCTAGGCGAGGTTGGAGCCTGAAATTTCGTGTGCGTATTCCCAGTGCCAAGGGCTATCACCTGTGTAAATTTGAAGGAAATCCGAGACAAAAAGTTTTTCCGCCCCAAAAAACGCCTGGGCTATACATCAGGCGTTTTTGCCGATTTCGGCCAAAATCTAAGGTACCCGTTTTTCACTCCTCCTTTGTGTATTCGGGGTCGCTGAGTCCGAATTTGAAGTCGGAATTTGCGTATCTCCCCCGTGAAAAAAGTTACGGCGGTTTTTTCGGGCCATGTATTCTGGGCTCTATTCGAGCTTTAAGTGGCTGCCATCTCGGTCCTAGGCGAGGTTGGAGCCTGAAATTTCGTGTGCGTATTCCCAGTGCCAAGGGCTATCACCTGTGAAAATTTGAAGGAAATCCGAGACAAAAAAGTTTCCGCCCTAAAAAACGCCTGGACTATACATCAGGCGTTTTTGCCGATTTCGGCCAAAATCTAAGGTACCCGTTTTTCACTCCTCCTTTGTGTATTCGGGGTCGCTGAGTCCGAAATTGAAGTCGGAATTTGCGTATCTCCCCCGTGAAAAAAGTTACGGCGGTTTTTTCGGGCCATGTATTCTGAGCTCTATTCGAGCTTTAAGTGGCTGCCATCTCGGTCCTAGGCGAGGTTGGAGCCTGAAATTTCGTGTGCGTATTCCCAGTGCCAAGGGCTATCACCTGTGTAAATTTGAAGGAAATCCGAGACAAAAAGTTTTTCCGCCCCAAAAAACGCCTGGGCTATATATACATCAGGCGTTTTTGCCGATTTCGGCCAAAATCTAAGGTACCCGTTTTTCACTCCTCCTTTGTGTATTCGGGGTCGCTGAGTCCGAATTTGAAGTCGGAATTTGCGTATCTCCCCCGTGAAAAAAGTTACGGCGGTTTTTTCGGGCCATGTATTCTGGGCTCTATTCGAGCTTTAAGTGGCTGCCATCTCGGTCCTAGGCGAGGTTGGAGCCTGAAATTTCGTGTGCGTATTCCCAGTGCCAAGGGCTATCACCTGTGAAAATTTGAAGGAAATCCGAGACAAAAAGTTTTTCCGCCCTAAAAAACGCCTGGGCTATACATCAGGCGTTTTTGCCGATTTCGGCCAATATCTAAGGTACCCGTTTTTCACTGCTCCTTTGTGTATTCGGGGTCGCTGAGTCCGAAATTGAAGTCGGAATTTGCGTATCTCCCCCGTGAAAAAAGTTACGGCGGTTTTTTCGGGCCATGTATTCTGAGCTCTATTCGAGCTTTAAGTGGCTGCCATCTCGGTCCTAGGCGAGGTTGGAGCCTGAAATTTCGTGTGCGTATTCCCAGTGCCAAGGGCTATCACCTGTGTAAATTTGAAGGAAATCCGAGACAAAAAGTTTTTCCGCCCCAAAAAACGCCTGGGCTATACATCAGGCGTTTTTGCCGATTTCGGCCAAAATCTAAGGTACCCGTTTTTCACTCCTCCTTTGTGTATTCGGGGTCGCTGAGTCCGAATTTGAAGTCGGAATTTGCGTATCTCCCCCGTGAAAAAAGTTACGGCGGTTTTTTCGGGCCATGTATTCTGGGCTCTATTCGAGCTTTAAGTGGCTGCCATCTCGGTCCTAGGCGAGGTTGGAGCCTGAAATTTCGTGTGCGTATTCCCAGTGCCAAGGGCTATCACCTGTGTAAATTTGAAGGAAATCCGAGACAAAAAGTTTTTCTGTCCCAAAAAACGCCTGGGCTATACATCAGGCGTTTTTGCCAATTTCGGCCAAAATCTAAGGTACCCGTTTTTCACTCCTCCTTTGTGTATTCGGGGTCGCTGAGTCCGAATTTGAAGTCGGAATTTACGTATCTCCCCCGTGAAAAAAGTTACGGCGGTTTTTTCGGGCCATGTATTCTGAGCTCTATTCGAGCTTTAAGTGGCTGCCATCTCGGTCCTAGGCGAGGTTGGAGCCTGAAATTTCGTGTGCGTATTCCCAGTGCCAAGGGCTATCACCTGTGAAAATTTGAAGGAAATCCGAGACAAAAAGTTTTTCCGCCCTAAAAAACGCCTGGACTATACATCAGGCGTTTTTGCCGATTTCGGCCAAAATCTAAGGTACCCGTTTTTCACTCCTCCTTTGTGTATTCGGGGTCGCTGAGTCCGAAATTGAAGTCGGAATTTGCGTATCTCCCCCGTGAAAAAAGTTACGGCGGTTTTTTCGGGCCATGTATTCTGAGCTCTATTCGAGCTTTAAGTGGCTGCCATCTCGGTCCTAGGCGAGGTTGGAGCCTGAAATTTCGTGTGCGTATTCCCAGTGCCAAGGGCTATCACCTGTGTAAATTTGAAGGAAATCCGAGACAAAAAGTTTTTCCGCCCCAAAAAACGCCTGGGCTATATATACATCAGGCGTTTTTGCCGATTTCGGCCAAAATCTAAGGTACCCGTTTTTCACTCCTCCTTTGTGTATTCGGGGTCGCTGAGTCCGAATTTGAAGTCGGAATTTGCGTATCTCCCCCGTGAAAAAAGTTACGGCGGTTTTTTCGGGCCATGTATTCTGGGCTCTATTCGAGCTTTAAGTGGCTGCCATCTCGGTCCTAGGCGAGGTTGGAGCCTGAAATTTCGTGTGCGTATTCCCAGTGCCAAGGGCTATCACCTGTGAAAATTTGAAGGAAATCCGAGACAAAAAGTTTTTCCGCCCTAAAAAACGCCTGGGCTATATATACATCAGGCGTTTTTGCCGATTTCGGCCAATATCTAAGGTACCCGTTTTTCACTCCTCCTTTGTGTATTCGGGGTCGCTGAGTCCGAAATTGAAGTCGGAATTTGCGTATCTCCCCCGTGAAAAAAGTTACGGCGGTTTTTTCGGGCCATGTATTCTGAGCTCTATTCGAGCTTTAAGTGGCTGCCATCTCGGTCCTAGGCGAGGTTGGAGCCTGAAATTTCGTGTGCGTATTCCCAGTGCCAAGGGCTATCACCTGTGTAAATTTGAAGGAAATCCGAGACAAAAAGTTTTTCCGCCCCAAAAAACGCCTGGGCTATACATCAGGCGTTTTTGCCGATTTCGGCCAAAATCTAAGGTACCCGTTTTTCACTCCTCCTTTGTGTATTCGGGGTCGCTGAGTCCGAATTTGAAGTCGGAATTTGCGTATCTCCCCCGTGAAAAAAGTTACGGCGGTTTTTTCGGGCCATGTATTCTGGGCTCTATTCGAGCTTTAAGTGGCTGCCATCTCGGTCCTAGGCGAGGTTGGAGCCTGAAATTTCGTGTGCGTATTCCCAGTGCCAAGGGCTATCACCTGTGAAAATTTGAAGGAAATCCGAGACAAAAAGTTTTTCCGCCCCAAAAAACGCCTGGGCTATATGGCGTTTTTGCCGATTTCGGCCAAAATCTAAGGTACCCGTTTTTCACTCCTCCTTTGTGTATTCGGGGTCGCTGAGTCCGAATTTGAAGTCGGAATTTGCGTATCTCCCCCGTGAAAAAAGTTACGGCGGTTTTTTCGGGCCATGTATTCTGGGCTCTATTCGAGCTTTAAGTGGCTGCCATCTCGGTCCTAGGCGAGGTTGGAGCCTGAAATTTCGTGTGCGTATTCCCAGTGCCAAGGGCTATCACCTGTGAAAATTTGAAGGAAATCCGAGACAAAAAGTTTTTCCGCCCCAAAAAACGCCTGGGCTATACATCAGGCGTTTTTGCCAATTTCGGCCAAAATCTAAGGTACCCGTTTTTCACTCCTCCTTTGTGTATTCGGGGTCGCTGAGTCCGAATTTGAAGTCGGAATTTGCGTATCTCCCCCGTGAAAAAAGTTACGGCGGTTTTTTCGGGCCATGTATTCTGAGCTCTATTCGAGCTTTAAGTGGCTGCCATCTCGGTCCTAGGCATGGTTGGAGCCTGAAATTTCGTGTGCGTATTCCCAGTGCCAAGGGCTATCCACTGTGTAAATTTGAAGGAAATCCGAGACAAAAAGTTTTTCCGCCCCAAAAAACGCCTGGGCTATACATCAGGCGTTTTTGCCGATTTCGGCCAAAATCTAAGGTACCCGTTTTTCACTCCTCCTTTGTGTATTCGGGGTCGCTGAGTCCGAATTTGAAGTCGGAATTTGCGTATCTCCCCCGTGAAAAAAGTTACGGCGGTTTTTTCGGGCCATGTATTCTGGGCTCTATTCGAGCTTTAAGTGGCTGCCATCTCGGTCCTAGGCGAGGTTGGAGCCTGAAATTTCGTGTGCGTATTCCCAGTGCCAAGGGCTATCACCTGTGAAAATTTGAAGGAAATCCGAGACAAAAAGTTTTTCCGCCCCAAAAAACGCCTGGGCTATACATCAGGCGTTTTTGCCAATTTCGGCCAAAATCTAAGGTACCCGTTTTTCACTCCTCCTTTGTGTATTCGGGGTCGCTGAGTCCGAATTTGAAGTCGGAATTTGCGTATCTCCCCCGTGAAAAAAGTTACGGCGGTTTTTTCGGGCCATGTATTCTGAGCTCTATTCGAGCTTTAAGTGGCTGCCATCTCGGTCCTAGGCATGGTTGGAGCCTGAAATTTCGTGTGCGTATTCCCAGTGCCAAGGGCTATCCACTGTGTAAATTTGAAGGAAATCCGAGACAAAAAGTTTTTCCGCCCCAAAAAACGCCTGGGCTATACATCAGGCGTTTTTGCCGATTTCGGCCAAAATCTAAGGTACCCGTTTTTCACTCCTCCTTTGTGTATTCGGGGTCGCTGAGTCCGAATTTGAAGTCGGAATTTGCGTATCTCCCCCGTGAAAAAAGTTACGGCGGTTTTTTCGGGCCATGTATTCTGGGCTCTATTCGAGCTTTAAGTGGCTGCCATCTCGGTCCTATGCGAGGTTGGAGCCTGAAATTTCGTGTGCGTATTCCCAGTGCCAAGGGCTATCACCTGTGTAAATTTGAAGGAAATCCGAGACAAAAAGTTTTTCCGCCCCAAAAAACGCCTGGGCTATACATCAGGCGTTTTTGCCGATTTCGGCCAAAATCTAAGGTACCCGTTTTTCACTCCTCCTTTGTGTATTCGGAGTCGCTGAGTCCGAATTTGAAGTCGGAATTTGCGTATCTCCCCCGTGAAAAAAGTTACGGCGGTTTTTTCGGGCCATGTATTCTGGGCTCTATTCGAGCTTTAAGTGGCTGCCATCTCGGTCCTAGGCGAGGTTGGAGCCTGAAATTTCGTGTGCGTATTCCCAGTGCCAAGGGCTATCACCTGTGAAAATTTGAAGGAAATCCGAGACAAAAAGTTTTTCCGCCCAAAAATATACATCAGGCGTTTTTGCCGATTTCGGCCAAAATCTAAGGTACCCGTTTTTCACTCCTCCTTTGTGTATTCGGGGTCGCTGAGTCCGAATTTGGAGTCGGAATTTGCGTATCTCCCTCGTGAAAAAAGTTACGGCGGTTTTTTCGGGCCATGTATTCTGAGCTCTATTCGAGCTTTAAGTGGCTGCCATCTCGGTCCTAGGCGAGGTTAGAGCCTGAAATTTCGTGTGCGTATTCCCAGTGCCAAGGGCTATCACCTGTGAAAATTTGAAGGAAATCCGAGACAAAAAGTTTTTCCGCCCCAAAAAACGCCTGGGCTATACATCAGGCGTTTTTGCCGATTTCGGCCAAAATCTAAGGTACCCGTTTTTCACTCCTCCTTTGTGTATTCGGGGTCGCTGAGTCCGAATTTGAAGTCGGAATTTGCGTATCTCCCCCGTGAAAAAAGTTACGGCGGTTTTTTCGGGCCATGTATTCTGAGCTCTATTCGAGCTTTAAGTGGCTGCCATCTCGGTCCTAGGCGAGGTTGGAGCCTGAAATTTCGTGTGCGTATTCCCAGTGCCAAGGGCTATCACCTGTGTAAATTTGAAGGAAATCCGAGACAAAAAGTTTTTCCGCCCCAAAAAACGCCTGGGCTATACATCAGGCGTTTTTGCCGATTTCGGCCAAAATCTAAGGTACCCGTTTTTCACTCCTCCTTTGTGTATTCGGGGTCGCTGAGTCCGAATTTGAAGTCGGAATTTGCGTATCTCCCCCGTGAAAAAAGTTACGGAGGTTTTTTCGGGCCATGTATTCTGGGCTCTAATCGAGCTTTAAGTGGCTGCCATCTCGGTCCTAGGCGAGGTTGGAGCCTGAAATTTCGTGTGCGTATTCCCAGTGCCAAGGGCTATCACCTGTGAAAATTTGAAGGAAATCCGAGACAAAAAGTTTTTCCGCCCCAAAATATACATCAGGCGTTTTTGCCGATTTCGGCCAAAATCTAAGGTACCCGTTTTTCACTCCTCCTTTGTGTATTCGGGGTCGCTGAGTCCAAATTTGAAGTCGGAATTTGCGTATCTCCCCCGTGAAAAAAGTTACGGCGGTTTTTTCGGGCCATGTATTCTGAGCTCTATTCGAGCTTTAAGTGGCTGCCATCTCGGTCCTAGGCGAGGTTGGAGCCTGAAATTTCGTGTACGTATTCCCAGTGCCAAGGGCTATCACCGGTGTAAATTTGAAGGAAATCCGAGACAAAAAGTTTTTCCGCCCCAAAAAACGCCTGGGCTATACATCAGGCGTTTTTGCCGATTTCGGCCAAAATCTAAGGTACCCGTTTTTCACTCCTCCTTTGTGTATTCGGGGTCGCTGAGTCCGAATTTGAAGTCGGAATTTGCGTATCTCCCCCGTGAAAAAAGTTACGGCGGTTTTTTCGGGCCATGTATTCTGGGCTCTATTCGAGCTTTAAGTGGCTGCCATCTCGGTCCTAGGCGAGGTTGGAGTCTGAAATTTCGTGTGCGTATTCCCAGTGCCAAGGGCTATCACCTGTGAAAATTTGAAGGAAATCCGAGACAAAAAGTTTTTCCGCCCCAAAAAACGCCTGGGCTATACAATCAGGCGTTTTTGCCGATTTCGGCCAAAATCTAAGGTACCCGTTTTTCACTCTTCCTTTGTGTATTCGGGGTCGCTGAGTCCGAATTTGAAGTCGGAATTTGCGTATCTCCCCGTGAAAAAAGTTACGGCGGTTTTTTCGGGCCATGTATTCTGAGCTCTATTCGAGCTTTAAGTGGCTGCCATCTCGGTCCTAGGCGAGGTTGGAGCCTGAAATTTCGTGTGCGTATTCCCAGTGCCAAGGGCTATCACCTGTGAAAATTTGAAGGAAATACGAGACAAAAAGTTTTTCCGCCCCAAAAAACGCCTGGGCTATACATCAGGCGTTTTTGCCGATTTCGGCCAAAATCTAAGGTACCCGTTTTTCACTCCTCCTTTGTGTATTCGGGGTCGCTGAGTCCGAATTTGAAGTCGGAATTTGCGTATCTCCCCCGTGAAAAAAGTTACGGCGTTCTTTTCGGGCCATGTATTCTGAGCTCTATTCGAGCTTTAAGTGGCTGCCATCTCGGTCCTAGGCGAGGTTGGAGCCTGAAATTTCGTGTGCGTATTCCCAGTGCCAAGGGCTATCACCTGTGTAAATTTGAAGGAAATCCGAGACAAAAAGTTTTTCCGCCCCAAAAAACGCCTGGGCTATACATCAGGCGTTTTTGCCGATTTCGGCCAAAATCTAAGGTACCCGTTTTTCACTCCTCCTTTGTGTATTCGGGGTCGCTGAGTCCGAATTTGAAGTCGGAATTTGCGTATCTCCCCCGTGAAAAAAGTTACGATGGTTTTTTCGGGCCATGTATTCTGGGCTCTATTCGAGCTTTAAGTGGCTGTCATCTCGGTCCTAGGCGAGGTTGGAGCCTGAAATTTCGTGTGCGTATTCCCAGTGCCAAGGGCTATCACCTGTGAAAATTTGAAGGAAATCCGAGACAAAAAGTTTTTCCGCCCCAAAAAACGCCTGGGCTATACATCAGGCGTTTTTGCCGATTTCGGCCAAAATCTAAGGTACCCGTTTTTCACTCCTCCTTTGTGTATTCGGGGTCGCTGAGTCCGAATTTGAAGTCGGAATTTGCGTATCTCCCCCGTGAAAAAAGTTACGGCGGTTTTTTCGGGCCATGTATTCTGAGCTCTATTCGAGCTTTAAGTGGCTGCCATCTAGGTCCTAGGCAAGGTTGGAGCCTGAAATTTCGTGTGCGTATTTCCAGTGCCAAGGGCTATCACCTGTGTAAATTTGAAGGAAATCCGAGACAAAAAGTTTTTCCGCCCCAAAAAACGCCTGGGCTATACATCAGGCGTTTTTGCCGATTTCGGCCAAAATCTAAGGTACCCGTTTTTCACTCCTCCTTTGTGTATTCGGGGTCGCTGAGTCCGAATTTGAAGTCGGAATTTGCGTATCTCCCCCGTGAAAAAAGTTACGGCGGTTTTTTCGGGCCATGTATTCTGGGCTCTATTCGAGCTTTAAGTGGCTGCCATCTCTGTCCTAGGCGAGGTTGGAGCCTGAAATTTCGTGTGCGTATTCCCAGTGCCAAGGGCTATCACCTGTGTAAATTTGAAGGAAATCCGAGACAAAAAGGTTTTCCGCCCCAAAAAACGCCTGGGCTATACATCAGGCGTTTTTGCCGATTTCGGCCAAAATCTAAGGTACCCGTTTTTCACTCCTCCTTTGTGTATTCGGGGTCGCTGAGTCCGAATTTGAAGTCGGAATTTGCGTATCTCCCCCGTGAAAAAAGTTACGGCGGTTTTTTCGGGCCATGTATTCTGAGCTCTATTCGAGCTTTAAGTGGCTGCCATCTCGGTCCTAGGCGAGGTTGGAGCCTGAAATTTCGTGTGCTTATTCCCAGTGCCAAGGGCTATCACCTGTGTAAATTTGAAGGAAATCCGAGACAAAAAGTTTTTCCGCCCCAAAAAACGCCTGGGCTATACATCAGGCGTTTTTGCCGATTTCGGCCAAAATCTAAGGTACCCGTTTTTCACTCCTCCTTTGTGTATTCGGGGTCGCTGAGTCCGAAT
>OY804609.1:40805152-40995196 GCA_963680895.1 Fragum sueziense | reverse complement strand
GCCGCATATTGGCAATTAACCACATTCAAAGCATTCATTATGATTTAAAGGTTAATTTGTAAACCCAGAAAGCATAATGGGTTGGATTGAAGAGAATTCAGACAACCATTCATAACGCAACATCTTGGACGATCTGTATCATGTTGTTACTCACGAATGGATAAAAATATCAAGGAAATACTGTCTTGTATGTGAAAGAATCATTACAAAGCAATCACAAGCCATGGCGAATTTTTGCCCGGAGAAAATAAGTCACTTGCCTCTGTTTGTGACTTTCCATTCGTAGGGGTGTTTATACTCGTAATGCCATTGTTTTGATAATGTTTTGTAAAAAAGAAGCTATTGAAACTGTTTAAATAATGAACAATGAATATGTAAACTGGTGATATTAAAATGATTATGTTTTGAACACAGTTGTAGTCTGTACATCCCAAAATATTAGGTGGCCAATTAGAACTTTTGCATAGTGTAGGTCTATCAACAATTATTTGCCTGATTGTATGTCTTCACTTTCAAAGGAAAGTAATAAGAAAAATCTTAGGTCTTGAACTAATAAAACTTTAGAACTACCCAAACCAAGAATTGAATTCTATAGAAAATCTTTCAAACTTATTCAGGTCCAAAATTATGGAACCAGATCCCCATCTGCATAAGAGAAAGTTAAAATGTACAAAGGTTCAAATCTGCCTACTTAGCATGGTGGTATTCTAGTGGGAAAACACTTGCCCGAATGTACATCAATAACAATGGAAGTTTATCATATCGTCGGCAGTGTTGGCATATGTTGTTACTAAAGCTTTGATTAGCTGTTTGTTAAAGTGTTTTCCATTACAGCCGACAATATGTCATTTGTTCTGTTATCTTCTTTCAAAAATCTAAACTGTATATTTTCATTACAATAAGTACTATTTTCTTCATTCCAATTGTGATCCTATATCAAACTATACATTGCCATACAATATGAATGATGTACTGTGGTTATGGCTGAGGAACAAATTGTATTAAATGTCCAATTTGCTCATTGTCTATACTTCCTGTCGATATACGTATATATATATATATATATATATATATATATATATATATATATATATATATATATATATATATATATATATATATATATATATATATATATATATATATATATATATATATATATATATATATATATATATATATATATATATATATATATATATATATATATATATATATATATATATATATATATATATATATATATATATATATATATATATATATATATATATATATATATATATATATATATATATATATATATATATATATATATATATATATATATATATATATATATATATATATATATATATATATATATATATTCATATAAATATATTCATATAAATATACATGTATATTTTTCTCTTTCGTATCCATTTTAAAGGAAAACATGCTGAATACAACTTTTCTCTTACCTCAATGCTTACCAAATCCTTTTTTTTTCATTGTGCTTCACAACTGGTCTTGTTTGAGGAAGAGTGTATGGGTTACATCCACAAAAATTGCATAGCACATAGATTCTACTTTCTCTTTTGTTGTACATATTTACATATGTTTTATGCTTTGTCTTTGTTAATATTTGTAGAGGCCCACAGGGAAGACTGTGTATTATCCCAACTTTGTAGCCTCGTAAAATAAACATATTTTGACCCCAGTAAACAACAGGTATGGCGACCAATAATTCGCAAGTTTCTCTGAACGATAGTATTCTCGCTGATGACGATGATGACGACTATAATCCTAGATCTTCTATAGTCCCGTCCCAAACCAAAAGGCCGCAACGTTTCTATCAGGATCTGGATCACGCACTTGATAATCAGCCAAAAGATGTGTATATTACGGACTTAATTAGACTATGCAGAAACGATCCAGATCTTATTAATGATTATAGAGAGCGGCTCGCTGAGCGAGCTAAACGTCTACACTCGTGCCCACAGACAAAGCTTCTCAATAGACGCAACTCGCCTAACTCAACTAAGGCCCAGAGCCTAGTTATTGACTGTTACGTGTTGTACATGTTTATAAACGGAAATAACACACGTGAAATACAGGATGTGTTTGTAAATACTGGCACCAGCAACAACGATATCGCCGCCAACATAACGATCACCGTAGATGACCCACAACAAGAGCCACAAACGCCAGCGCGCAGTAAGTGTACTTCTAAATTGGAACTCCCGGATGTAACAACAATTGTGTTAAATACACAATCAGACCGTGCAGCTTTGTTTAATGAGGCCAAATATAATAACGCTATTCTGTTGGATATCAGCAGTGATATGAAAACCGTCGCCTGCAATACCAGACTAACATTAGCGGTAGTAAACGGACTACGCAGTAGAAGCGACGACAACACTCATATTGAACAAATACAAAACGACATCAAACAGATAAGTTCCAATATTGGCCGCATAAACAAGAAAGTTGATGACGCAGTAGTGAAATCAAACACGTTAATTGAAAACAAGAGCTCTGCATTAGATAATACGAGATCTTTTGCACAAGTGGTCATCGATACTCCCCATGTTGAACAGCAAAAAGGAAAGGTTGCTCCAAAAACCAAACAAAATCTTTCGAAATCGAATGAAACGGAAACGTCATCTGCTACAATTTATGTGAAAACAAACGAAAAAAAAAGACAAAAATAGCAGTGATCGTGATGAAGATAGTATCCACATCGAGATTCGCCCAAACAAAGTCACTAAACAAAGTACCAATGTTAATCAACATGCGACAAAATCTACAGATAGACCAAAACATTCAAACTTCGCAAAAAATGTAGATCGCGATCAGCGCAAACCAGCTAGGGATAAATTCACCGCCGTTAAAAAGCGAAATATCACCTCCTTTTACATCGGTAATATTGATCCCGATGCATATGAACAAGACATAGTTCAGTATTTGACAGATAATGAAGTGAGATGTACATTTATTAGAATGTTTCGTGGAAAATACGGCTCAGCGGCAAAGGTGAATATTCCCGATGATTATCTTCATATTGTTGAAAATGACCAGTTTTGGCCTTCTGAGATAGTGATCCGAAAATGGAAAGACAAAAGTGATTGGGATCAGACTCAAAGTGAAAGGCAATACTCAAAAAACGACCGAAATAATCGATATCGTGGTAATCGTAGGTACAATCATTGATACAACAGAAATAGAGGGTATACACACAATAGTAAAACCTACGACTACGACCGCGACACATACTACGACAAATCGGGAAATGATCACCATGACGACAAACCGACAAACTCAGACTGATCCGAAACCAAAGATGACTGGAATGATGATGCCGAGAATTGGGGGAACCCTTTCCCTTGATTTATTTACGTACTACTTAAACCATAACATTCATGTAAAATAAAACATACAATAAGACTAGTGATAAACTATATACAGTACGTCTAACATCCATCTTCATCATTATGAGCCTAACTATCATGTGCTGGAATGTGAGGGGTGTCATGTCCTCGGCATAAGTTCTCTAAGAACTATTGGACAAAAATAATGTTGATATCTGTGTAATTACAGAACATAAACTAATGAAGCATTCGATACGATTTATAGACTCAATAAATAACAAATACCACTCGTTTACCGTCGTTGACACATCTATCGACCAATATGGGCCTGCTAGATGTGGCAAAGGCGGGGTATCAATATTGTTTAAAAGGAGCATAGCCAAACGAATAGTCAAATTAGAGTATACAGAGACTGATCGTATTTTAGGTATTCAAGTTCTGAGACGTAAATTAACACCATTATATATTGTTGGTACTTATATGCATGCAGATAGTAATATTGAATTATACACAGAAACGCTTGGTTGTCTGCAGGCGATATGTTCGAATTGCTCCAAAAATGGTGATCTAATTGTTTTGGGAGATTTCAATGTGAAGTTATTAACGCAAAGAAATACAAAAACCGACAAAGATCGATTATTTAATAAATTCATCAGCGCTGCAAGAGTTATCTCCCTTTGCATCGATAGTATTGATAATACAAATATAAAAAACCGTACAATACTTGATCATGTTCTTGTTGAAAAATCATTTAAGCAGTATTGCGTGGATATTCGCACAATCCCAGAAAAAGATGTAGTCACATCCGATCATCTGCCCCTAATGTTGAAAATTATCGACAATATCGTCCCGATTCAGTCAGCTAATTTTAGCATGCGCGATCAAGTGGCGTGGAACAAATGTACACGTGATCATATTCAAGTATACAATGATATACTAGAGAATAAACTTGCTCGTATATCCGAATATAAAAATGCAAGCCCAAACGAAATTTCCGACTTTATCACCCATTCTGTCATCCATACTGCAATTAATTGTTTACCAAAGCGTACGTTTAACATCCATACCAAACATTATTGGTATAAAGATTTGAAAGACGCGCACTCTAAATCCCGCGAAAAACGTCGCGTTTGGATTGAACAGGGTAGACCACGCGGAAATGACAATGCTTCATACCGCATTTATAAAGCCGCGAAAAATAATTTCAGAAAATTGCAACGGATTGCTTCGAATAGGTATTTGAACGATATAACCGAAAAATTAGACGAAAGTGCCCATTTAGACCCACGAGTATTTTGGAACCTCGTTAAAAGGCAGAAAAAAGCTTCGCCTACATTTACACAAGACTTTTACTACAGTGGCAAACAATACGGCCACGAAGACGTCGCATCTGGGTTCGAAACGTTTTTCCACGATGTATTCAATGAACCGCAAACCGATCAGCACCTTGACGCATTCGAGTTGCAAATCAATAGAGCGGTTAATGAATACGAGAGGGCTTCTGTCCCTGAAAATTGTACTTTTGAACGTAAATTTAGGTTCAATGAAATCTTTAATGTATGTAAAGATCTAAAAACCGGCAAGACACCATCGCACGATAACGTAACAAATGAACACATAATTTACGCTAAAACCGTTATTGTAGAATCCGTTGTTGTATTGTTCAACAGTATATTAGAGTACAAATGTACACCGGACGCATGGCGCGCGAGATACATTATTACATATTATATACAAAGGTAACGGGAAAGCGAAAAATGACCCAACCAGTTATAGACCAATTTCTCTAATACCCACATTTTGCAAGATTTTTGAAAATATTATTGTTAAAAGAATCCATTCTGTTGTCTTAAATTGTCATTTTCCTTCGCCCTAGCAACAAGGGTTTCAAACAGGACTTAGTTGTATAACCACTGCATTCTGTCTCCAAGAAACAGTGTATGAATTGACAGATCTTAGTAGTAAAGCTTTTGTCGCTTTTATTGACTTTAAAAGCGCATTTGATAGTGTCTGGTATAATGCATTATTCTATAAACTCTACAACCGAGGCATAGTCGGTAAGCTGTGGAGAATCATTCGCGATTCATATAAACGCTTAACTTGTACAGTAGTTGTCAATGGTAACAAATCTCTTCCGGTTCCGGTTACGCGAGGTGTCAGACAAGGCGGGGTAGCCTCAACTTTTTACTATCTCGTCTTCATTGACGATTTATTAAAACAGTTAGAAACTTCAGCGTCTAGTTTGTTACTATATCAATCTATTAATGCAAAATTTTGTAACCAGGCGTTCGCAGACGACTTATCTATTGTGTCACTGACACCCGATAACCTACAAAACCTGCTCGACATTGTGTATAGATACACTTATAAGTGGAAATTTCAAGTGAATTGTGATAAATCGGCTGTAGTTATTTTTAACAATGAAAGGGTCAGAGACCCTCTACAATTCATGATGGGAGATACTTACATAAACCAGAGTGACACAGCTGTGCATCTTGGTATCCGTCAAGATTCTAGTATGAAGCTGTCTAATCGTATTTTGGAGCGTTGCCAAAAAGCGAAAAACGCTTTTTACGCAATGTCCGATCTACGACTGAGATCAGATAAGTTAAATCCGCTAACATGTATAAAACTTTATGTATCTGTCATCATACCAATTCTTCTGTATGGTTGTGAATTACGGAATAACATGAGCAAATCTGACGTAAATAAGCTTAACTGCCTACAGCACTTTATAGTAAAGAAAATACAATGTTTTGATATACGCGTAAGGTCTGACATGTGTGAATCCATGTTAGGCCTTAATCGTATAACAGCGGGAATAGAACAAAAGAAATTTATGTTCCTAAATAAAATTCTTTCTCTTAGTAATTCTGCTCTTTGTAAGCAATTATTTCTGCAAAAGCTGCTACAGTACATGTACAATCCAACCAGACTCATGCTCGATTTTGTTCCAGACATTTGCAAGCTTTTAGCAAAATATGAGTTAACATTTCTGCTTAATATGTATTTAAATGATAATTGTTTCTTGCCACCAAACTATGTTTGGAAACACTTTGTTTACACTTCTGTCCAGCTTAAGGAAAAATCAGAGCTTTTGACCAGAATGCAAGATTTAAGTTTCAGCAGATTCAGCACTCTCTATAAATCTATTAGTCCATGCTCACTATATCGCTTGTATGGCAAAGGTATACTACCCCATAAATTAGCTTTTGTAGCCAAATTATGGGTTACTATTCCTTCGCACGAACCTAAAATCTGCGAACTGTGTAATCGAATAACGATTGACGAAGTGAAACACAAGGTAGTGGAATGTCCGTCAAACCTTTATAACAAAATGATATTTATTGACAGGCTTAAATTAAACGTAAATATGTACGTCTTAACAGAACTGACGCTGGCTCCAAGCGACAAATTTCTTTCCTTTGTGCTCGGAACCAGCCCCAGTTCGGAAATGTCAGAAAGAGAAGAAGTTTTCTTAAGAAAGCTCTGTATTAACTTTCTGTACAAATGTTTCCACTAAAAAACAATGACATACATTTAGTATAGCTCGCGATGGTTGAACTGGCGGAGCAGCCCTAGCCAATAGGCTGGGTTGCCCTGCCAGGTCACTTATCGTGAGGTATAGACTGGCCTCAATTTGTACGATAACTTTTCCTATGCATGCTTTGTTTATAATTGATTGTAATTGTTAGTTAATTGTAAAATTGTAATGCATTTATTTATTAATCTCCAAAAGGAGGAATTAAAATGAATGAATGAATGAATGAATATTAGTATTATTATTATTATTAGTATTATTATTATTATTAGTATTATTATTATTAGTATTATTATTATTATTTATCGCTATATCCATAGTGTTTAGTATTGAACAGTCCGATACAAACATTACTTCTCTTTAGAATGGGCAATATATAACGATACGAGGTTAAGACGTAGCTTTACACATTATATCGGTGGGTTAGATGTTTCGAAGGAGGTAAATGAACGTTGTTTGCAATGTTTAAATGCTGATTTACTATTCCACCAAATCGACCGAGGGGTAATAAAGCCGCAAGCTACCAGGCACTTTTACACTCACAAACTGCCATCTGAGGTATTTTTTACCCCGGATACATTTTTAATAATAAAACTTTGTTTTTGCCAGGAAATGACGTTTTTCCAACATTAATACGCAGGATAACATACAAGAGAGGAAATTAGCAACTGTTCTTGTCTGTCGGGCAATGTTAAAGTAACAACCCTTCACTCTGATATGCATAACTCACTATGAACTGTTTATTTTTCATGGTTTTGTTAACTGTCCATGTAATAATAAGAACAACGTTTTTTTTTTATCATTTCGAGCCTCAAGGCAAGAAAGAAGGCCCGTCGATGCAACGCTTAAGCTCAAACCGAGAGGTGGTTTACCCGCTATATAACAAACCATCCTTCATAAATTCAATGGTCTACCTCATTTAAATATTGCACTATGCACGACGTTCCATTAACATCAAACGATTCCTAACTCCGATAAGTTTTGACCCGTTTCTTGGCCTGAGAATACATTAGTAAGGCAACTCCGTTGTGGCAGTTGATATTATATTACCGCTGACACCAAATGTAATATGCCGAGACTCAAGGCAAGAAAAAAAGTCCGTCGATGCAAAGCTTAAGCTCACACCATTAGGCGTTTATTTACGGCTATATAATATAACGAACCATCAATGACAAATCTTTTAATTAAAGTAACAGGCCTCCGGCCCGAAATATACTGAGTCAAAAAAGAAAGTGTGCATACTTCTACTTAATATATCTACGTAACGGCTGCGATTAACTCCAACAAACTTCTACACGGAGTTAAGCTATCAACTTTGTCATGTCTATTGACACGGGAAGCAACTTTGGATGATTACATTACCTGGCAAATCGCCAAACGCTTATAGCACCTTTTGCACAAACGTTCCATGGTAAAGTTTATTGTCTAAAATCTGCATTCAAAGTGCATAACAGCTAAATCAAACATAAAATTTCAAATTGCTGAATAGCCAAAGATGATACGTCCTAGTAAACACGACAGATTTCACACGTAAGTTTTGCTAGTCTCTGGAACCGGCGTAAAATGTGTCGTTTTCGTCTAAATGACATCGTTCTTAGATTAGGCGTTTGCAATCTTGTTTCCAAAACAAAGGATACATTTTTGATAGGCTTTGGTCTGATATCCAGACTGCAGCATTGACTAGACAAGACCGTTATATGATGTTGACGCCCTTACGTCAACGTTTCAAAACTACACCAATTATGGCGATTCAGTAAAGCAAACATGTGTAAGCAACACTGGAAATCGACCAAGGCAGATAGACAGCTCATAAGAGATTGGAGACCATATGTTTATCACATTATCATAATGCCTAAATCTTACGTTACGCCTACATTAGGCACATCGTCATCGGCAAGGGACGCGTGAAAATACGGTCATGAGGGCGGTGTAGGGCCGAACATCTCTTCCGCTTGAGTTTCGCACAATTAAGGAGTCAGTTAAAGAATTTGCAGGACGTGGAATACGTCTTGCAATATGAACACAATAGAATTTCAAACGATAAAATGAAACGTTATGTTCGAACAGTGAGGCCACAGATGTTTGCCGCCATTCATTGAAGACATGTCACAATAGAAATTGAAGCAGAAATCCCAAGAAATTAGCATTATTTAATCTCCTCACGTTCGTCAGCAAGTTCTGTGAATTTCGAAATTGACCCCTATCTCAAACATCTTAAAAAAACACAGGTAAAATTCCATTTCCCACAATTTAAAAAGATACCTACATAAAGGCAATTGAATTGTCTTTAATTTGATACCAATATCATAATATCAGTATTCAAAATTACGATAGAAATTCCAGTTATTCTCTGTGCACACTTTCTTTTTTGACTCAGCATACAATAGAACATAATGTTTCCAAACATATACATGTATACATCACAATTGGTTAGTCCCTATGTATCCTTCATGATAAGATGTAAGTAATGAGCAATATTACGTAAGTCTGAATCGTGTTTAGTTTGTAAAAGTTTATAGAAATGGTCAAGGGTGGTTCCAGATTTATAACAGTTATATAAGATTGTGTTACGAATTTCAGTATGTTTTGGACAATGAAAAAATGCATGGAGTTCACATTCTAGATGATTTTCAGTAGACTTTTCGAAGAAAAATGAGCATATTCTCTGTTCTCTTGGGATATTATTGCATTCCAGTTTCAAAAGTTAGCTTGTGACTCGAATATCTGGATCTAGACATTGCGATTCTGTACTAATATGGCATTTCAATGAGGAGATATTGTTCAGTGTTTCTTTAAATGTTATAATGCCTACATCTACTAGATTCGTTTATATTTATATTGCAATTCTGTTTGAAGCAATTCATTATACGCTGTTTAAACAATGTTTTGAATTTGTTAACATTACCTATTTCCTGTGAAACCCAGACGTAGTCAATACCATGGTCGCACTTGATTCGACCAACTCCGTCCACTCTGCGTTGTAAGTGAACTATGTATTCCAATCAATGATTTTGGAGTATAAAACAAATAATTATTGCATTTTATAATAATTTATTTATCTCAAAATCGCCAAGAAACATGTCAAAGATGGTTGTTTAGTTCCTTCAGTAAATTTTGATGTCTTTTCAGTTGTATGTTTGTCTTTCATAACTGTTTAATTGATTGATAGAAAACTATACCAAACTATTTCTATTTTTATCGTCTATCAGAAACCATGTTGATGACGTCACACTCTCAAACGCCCCAGCTTGGTAGGTGGAGTACTCTGAAAAGATTCGAGAGTGGATTTTCGGCAATTGATTGGGTTCTGGAGTGAAAAGTGTACTCCGAGTAAAACGGAGTGACCCAATCAAGTCCACCCCATGTGTAACAAGAGCAACGCTGGGCGTGGCATTATACGCCCGAAGCTTAGAAATAAATGGGTGTGTTCTTTTCTAAAAGTCTCTTGCAAGTATCCGATAAAACAAAATTCACCGAGTACTAAAATATTCACGAAGTGTTGCAAGTACCTGAGTACTACTAAAATATTCACAAATTCAATCGGATTGGGAGAATGTAATCAAACAACCTGGCTATGAGTGTTACACACATGTGAAGTTTCAACATAGTAGGCCTTGTATTTTGAAAGTTATGGACAGGACACGAAATTGCAAACTGAATCAAACAAAGGACAATAAGTCATAAATTATAAACGGTAGAATTATGGTTCTTGCGCTCTGCACATCCTAGCTTTGAGATCTGTACACCTGTAAAGTTTCAAGACTATAGGCCATATAGTTTGAAAGTTATGGACCGGAAACGAATTTGCTAAATGAATCAAACAATATCAAACAAAGGGCAGTAACTCAAAATTCACAAACGGTAGAGTTGTGGTCTTTGCGCTCTGCACACCCTAGCTATGAGATCTATACACCTGGGAAGTTTCAAGACTATATCCTTATATACTGAAGGAAACTTCTAACGCAAGATGCTTTTTTGTGCGCATTATTTTTCTGCCCCAATTTTTGACAACAATATTTATTGCAATTGTGATCCCTACACATGCACTATAATTTTTCAATGAAAACTTGAGTGTCCGGTCATGCATCATTACGCACGTGCGGCTGTTCAAAAATATCCAATTTTGTGTTGCACGTGCAACTCGAACACCGATTTCAACCTTTTTGTAAGCATGGATATTCTTAAACGATAGCTAAGTTAAGGTACAACCATTTTTTCAAAGGTCCTCTTCACAATATGCCAAGATTGAGCACCGAAGTCAGAGCGCGCGCCATTGGAAAGCACCAGGCGGGAATGAAATTCATAACTACGGCCGTTTTGTCGAATTGTGCAATATCTACTGTCCTCAGACTTTGGCAAAAGTTTAAAACGTCAGATAGGAGCACACCATTATGAAATTCTGATTAGCTGATCAAAACATTAAAAACAAAATACTGCCCTATTATTCCCTACACCCCCACCCACCACGAAATACCTTAGACCCATTTTCTGCCCTTGCAGGTCACGTGGCTGATTTGCAAAGGTAGAGTAACTACTGCAGCACAAGATAACATACTTAGAACTCAATGTGATACTGAAACATGGGGATCTCAAAATTGACCCCTTGTGTGTTTCGGCGCCTTTGGCTGTGCGATACGGTGCATTTCAGTAATTCCATTATTGCCATTTGCAGTATAATGAATTATTCTTTGCATGTACCATTTTGGTTACGATTTATACAACCACAAATGAAACATACAACATTGAAGCTGGTTTTGCGTTGGAAGTTTCTTTCAGTATATTTTCAAAGTTATGGACCGGACACGAAAGTGCTAACTGAATTAAACAAAGGGAAATGACTCAAAAATTACAAATGGTAGAGTTGTGATTCTTGTTCTCTGCACACCATAGCTATGAGATCTATACACCTGTGAAGTTTCAAGACCATAGGCTTTATATACTGAAAGAAAAATTTCTTAAAATAATTGAAAGGCAAGTCATAAACATTCATTTGAAACACTTTTGATATATGCATGAATTCCACAAATATTTATTTGAAAAAAAAATAATATGGTTAGGGGTTAAAGATAAGGGTTACAGCCAAAAATCCTAAACGACCTGGGTACAAACAACGCCCATCTTGTAGCATTTCTTATAAGCTTTCAGAAGATCATATCCTTCAAATTTCCCCGGGGGGGGAAAGCAGAGGTAATTGGTGACTCAAGGACTTATAACGGTAACTCCAAACTTGTTGTTTTAAAAAGATCAAAGAGATCCAGTAGGATTAGGAAAAAGTTGGAGAAAAACAGAGAATTACGTGTAACATGCATTTTTTTGCATTCCCAACATTTTTATGTCGCCTGTTACATATTTGAATTTACACAAATCCACAATTTTGCTACCTCGCAATTGGTTTAGACAGGTGATGATCATTTTCCCAATAAATGGAAAATAATAGATTTAATAGTAAAACCATTTCACCAAACCTTTTTCCAAACGATAGAGTTTTAGATCACTAAAATTTCAAATCTGCAGAATATGATGAAGTTAAGGTAAGCAAAAATAAAACTTGCGTAGATCCATGTTATTTGTGAAAAACATACCGGAAAAAGAAAAAGTGACAAACATTTAAACTGTTCTAATTTGAAACCTATCGCATACATTTAAATACATGTAGGTGTACAATGTGTAATATAGCCCAGAAAAAATCTATGTGTTTTCCTATTTTAAATTTTTCCGTCAGAACAGGACATTGTTTAGGAAAAACTTCAATACCGCTGAATGTACACTTTTCGACATTTCTATATTTTTTCGGGATTCATGAACGGAAAAAGAGACATTTCAATTTAGCGATTTATCTCTATAAGTGACCTATCAAACAAAACGAAATGAAAGTATGCTTTTAAGAGAGATCTATCGCTTTTTTACGTTGCGAATCAATATAGTGAATAAAAATTGCCACGCCTACTTTCAAATGTTATATCAAAATTAAAATATTCAATCAGCATAATTGTTTACCATCTGACACGCCCAATCGTCAATGAAATTGATTAACACAACTTGCCACATTCGTAACCGTTATTATGTACTCATGTAGATGTGTTAATCCTATTGTAAGTGTAATCGTAAGTGTTTGGCAGTTACAGAACCAGCAATATTTCTAAATTTACATGTAAAATGTACAATATAAAACTTTATATATATATTTACGTTCGGTAGAATGGTTGTTTTTCTTTTCTTGAGAAAGTGTTTGCCTCTTGACATTTTCATAGCCATTTTCGATTTTTTTTGCGTTAACACTAAAAAGATATTTGTGTATTTCCAAAATTACCTCTGCTTTTTGTTCTTATTTATCCAAAATGTTATATAAACAATGCTAGAACTGAATGGTGGGTATATTTTTCTTCTTCAAAATAATTTAATTTAGTTTGACAATGTATCATTTTACATTTCGACAGTTAATCATCGATAGCCACTTTATATCAATTTGGTAACGTCACGCCGACCTATCGTGGTTAAGCGACATTTAGGTAAACTCTCTTTATCGGAAAATTTTACAGGTAAATTATAATCATTTTGGGACATATTTTTTCAAATGTAAGCATCGAATGACATTCGGAACTATTTTATTGTTATCTTAGCCCTACTCCGGACTATTGGGGTCAATTGGGCCCCAATGGGTATTTGGTATATCTACGGTGTCGGTTAAAAAGCTACAGGATTTATATTTTATGTAATCTATACCAGTCCATCGATGGTTCCTCGCACAAAATATTTTCCATGAACACCGAACGGTTTTCATACGGGCGTAAAGGTCACGAAGCGACCTTTCGTCCGTCTATAGATTGAAATTTAAACGGAAATAAAAATGTCGGAAACCCTCTGATTTTTTCAATGTTAATTGAATGGAAAAATCAGAGGGTTTCCGTGAAATTTCGGGCGGGGGGGGAGGGTAATTTCGCATTTTCGGACACGCGTGCCCCCGGCTTTTAACGTCATTTTTACAGCAATAAACTGATAATTCCCTTCCTGAACGCTATCAAAACGACCTGACAGAAGCAGTCGATCAATTGATATCGATATAAACAAAGTGCTTGAATTGTGTGTGAATTAAAGAAATAGAACAACAAAGCTAAATTTTTACCAAAGACCTAAGCGAAGTCGACCTAGGCTAGCTCACGTGTTATTGTTCTTGGTTCAATACATGATTTATGACTGATCAACGGCCATCTTGTTTCGTCTTCACAATGAAAATTGCACGGAAAATTTGAAGTGGTGTGACACCAACAAGTCAACGGAAGTGACATACGATATTAACCGGAAATCTTAAAAAGAATTTGTGCTAGAATAAAAGTTGTAAATCTTGTAGACTATGCACTTACAGTGTAATCGGCTTCGAGAACGGAGTAAGTGTTTTAAAGTCTAAGCCTATAGATTTTCAATATCTCAGTTTTAACTCGAAACTAATGTAGAGATCTATTGGTTTCCAGTAGCAAAGGAGTTTCGTACCAAATAAATCTCGATTAATCAACAATGTTGTAGTTTGGACTTAACTCTTTCCTGAATAAGACCTAGTTTTGACGTTCCGAAACTGAAAGTCTATGGTAAATATTTGTATCCAGCATCTGGGGCAGATCAAGGATATCTGTGAGGGGGGAATAATTGGGATCGAACATACCAATAGAGGGGTTCGATTTCCTATTATTACCCAATTGTGACTGAATTTCTGCATGAAAATGAAATAATTAGGTTGTCGCTACATCTAGGCGGATTTGTTTGAACCCCCCCCCCCCCTCAATCGCCAACATGGGCTGAGTAAGGGTGGTATGGGCTAAAAGTAAGAAATGATGAGTTAAACATTTTAAGAAAGATAAGGAAAAATAGACAAGGTAGATTACTGACCACTTTTCCATAGGAACTGTTATTGACTGTGACCTCGCAATTGACATTCTGATTGGCCGACCTCTAGCCTTCCAACCATTCCGATGTGCTGTCAATAGGGTCCTTCCAGCAGTGATTTTTTTTACAATTTAAAGACTGTGAGTCCTGGGGACTCGCTAGATTCCATATCAATGAGTCCAGCTACTTGCTAAGTGAGTCCAGTACACTATTTTATATAGGAAATCTGTAAAAAAAATTCATCCTGGGACTCGCTAGAATTAAAACTTTGCATCCCAGAGACCAAATTATGAGTAAAAGTTGCAGGATGCATAGGTAAAAAAATCACTGTTCCAGAAAGTTTTTAGCTCCACTGGCCGTCAGGCCAGCAGGCTATTGTCATGGCGGTGTGTCTGTCGTGTGTGCATCCAAGCGTGCGTCCCTCCGTAAACTTTTTCTTTAAAAATCTTCTCAGAAACTACAGGATAGTAGGTTTTTTTACTAAGAAATTGGGGCCGAATCATAGATTTCAATCTAACTTCACAGGAGTGATCCTTGGGTGACCCTTTCTCAGATTCTTTCAAAGCATCTTGATTGAATCTGAATAACCGTAGTTATCTGCCCTTGAATGTCAAAAATAGCTGGTTTTGACCTTAGCTTTCTTCTAAAATCTACAAATATTGATCAATCAGGACAAAACTTTTACAGAATGATGGTGACTTATAAGATCTTGCCTTGGTATAATTTTCAGCTTGACCTGAATTTTTTATCATGAGTAATGTGCCCTTGAAATTGACAAAATTGCCATTTTCGACTCTATTTTGACATTGTTTTCACTCCAGCAACTACAAGTATTGACTTGTCAAGACAAAACTAGGACAGAATGATGGTGACTATAAGTACTTGCCTTGGTATAATTTTCAGCTTGATCTGAATTTTACACCATGATTTATGTGCCCTTGAAATTGACAAAATTGCCATTTTCGGCTTTATTTTCACTTTTACAACCATTAGTTACTAATCAATACAGACAGAACTTTCACAGAATCTTACTGATCATAGTATTACGACCGCACTTGCTTTAACTTTCAGCTTGCTTGTTTGTGCAGCCTGAACAGTTGAAATTGCATTCAACAAGACAAACAATCAGGCCTGTGGAGCGCTTCCAGACCACCAGGGCTGTCTAGTTTTTTTCAGCGCTGTAAATTGAATTTTGAGTTAACTCATATTTTGGACTAAATTCAGTTGTTGGTTTTGGACTAAATTCAGTGTATCTGCCCCATTACAGCTTCATGTAAATCAGTGTAATGTCCTTACAGCTACAAAAGTACCCCACAGCTTAATTTCTTCAAAATGGTCTTCAAAGAGAGGCATTTAGAGGTATTTCTTGTCAAATGATGATAAATGGTGCATTCTTATATATACTAAAATGTACTTATTCTGTATAAAAAACTTGAGAAAAGAAGAAATTGCTCAAATTGAGCAATTTCTTTTCCCATTATGGCTTTTTCACAGTTATTTGCATGAATACAATGTGTTTCAAGGTTTACCAATGCCACTACAGCTTCAAAATATTCTGGGGAAACCCTGCTATGTGCACTGATCTTATCCATGCATCTCGAACTAGTCTTGCTTTACGTGTGCAAGTTCCATTGCGAGCTGACGGTCGACTAAATTTTCTGTATCGAAGTGGTCATCAACCTTGTCTATTATTCTAGTATCATGTAAAACTTTTGTGTAACTCGAATTACTACACTGACCCAGCCCGTGTTGGCTACCTGTGCCTCACCCCCTCTGGATCTGTCACTGAGGATCTTCTCCTTTGTCCCAATATTTTCTTGCCCATTTTGTACACAATTTGTGACAAATCATACCTTTATCAACGTTCATTTTGTTGTTTGCAGCAGCACCAGATTGTGAATGTTGTAATATTTTGTCGTTTGGGAAAGTGTTAACTGGTAAATCCAAATTCTGAGGCGCATTCTTCAGAGCGAGATTTTTTTAAAATTTCTTGAGATGTTTTAGATAAAGCGTTTTTAAGAAAAAGTTTCTGATCGATGTGTTCCAAATGCTCCATACTTCATATAAATACTTTGAAGTATTGAGTATTACCATGGTACCATGGGGCAGTCGGAACAACTCGGTCAGTTCTCTTTGATATATAATTGTTTCTACAGAGTTAACCGAGGGGTTCTGCACAAAGAATAGGGTAATGTCACCTCCCATTGAGCGTCTTAAAAATCTTGCTCTAAAGAACGCTTTATCCTAAAAATCTTAAGAAATCTCAAGAAATCTCGCTTTAAAGAATGCGCATCTGTATTGCACAAGTGGAATCCTTCTTTTTGCACATTACTTTCTCAAATTATATCATTCTAGGCAGTATGTAGAAACACCGATACGCATGAAACAATAAAAAACATTAATTAGTACTTACCAGAATGTTCTTAGAATATATACTAGGCAAATAAAAAAGTTTTAACACTTTATTTTGGAAACGTTTGAATGTGTTTCAGTTTTGATAGAACATATCCATTAACCCTTTCCCACACAAGATCTGGTCTTGACATATCAAACTTGACATGTCAAACGGTAATATCATGGGAAAACATTGAGGCATCTGTGCTATATTGTACACAAACCCAATCTTATTCTGTATCAACATCCAATTTGTTGTCTGAAGAAATTTTGGAATTGGTGCTTTCTCAAATTTTGTCGTTTGGGAGAGAGTTAACTGAAATTACTAAGGATACACCAGGATTTAAAAAAGGTGTGTTTCAGGTTTTATGAAGATCTATAAAAAATTAACATTTAATTAAGCTGTTCCCAAATTTTAAAAGAAATATTATTTGACCATTCTCATTCTAAACTACTGCAAATGACAAAAAATGGGTTAAAATTTCATATTTGGATCTAAAGGCATGACCTGAATGGAAGGTGACGTGACACAAACATTTGCGACACGTCTCCTCCCAGGCAGTGCTGGCCTATATACCTCTAGTATAAAAAGCCAAAAATAATGTCTTCTGTTTATGACATATTCTATTATTTCCTTCTTGTAACCTTGTCTACATGTTATTTTGTTCCTTTGACCATCACTGTACAATTGTTTATATATCATGTTTGTAATATGTATGTACAATAGGCTGGAGGCCTGAAATGTATAAATAAACGAATTGAATTGAATTGACAAAAAAAATATAAACATAAAATTGATTTAAAATTGATTTAATTTATTTAACAGAAAATATTGAGACAAAGGGATGAAATGCATTTTCACAAGCATTTTCTATCAGAATTATAGATTTTATGTTTGAAAGGGATAAGTCTGTTTCGTTTTTATGGCAGATGGTCTATGAAAGATGATCATGCAGACAACAAATTTGACATTAAAAATGTCGGGAAATTATGTACATGTATATTCTAGCCCAGAAAATAATTACAATTTCTAATGAAAGAGTTTTCCTTTATTTTGGTCTTCTTGGACAGAAAATATTGTGAACAATGAAGTAATTGTTTGTCACAAGCAGTTTCATCATTTTCCACAATGTTTTCAAAAGGCTTTATTTTGTTGGACATCATAAAGCGCCGATGTGTGGCAACAGGTTAATGTAGAGTAGTTGCGCAAATTTTTGTAATCTTTTTAAATTTTGATCTGGGTTTCATAAACCTAAAAACCTTCATCAAGTTTGTGGCTATGATATGTCAGCTAGGATGAATGGGGTTTTCATTTTCTAAGATTTGCCATAATGGCATTGATGACACAAAATAAAAGGGTAACTTCAACACTGTTCTAATTTCATGATGTTTTGTATTACATTCTATAACAAAACAAATGAGCCATGATCTGGACCAAGATCAGACTATTGCAAAGTGCAGGTTGATCAGGACCCATGATGCTCTATAATAGTTGCTACAGATCATGGAAATGCTATTGAGGACAACATGGGTCCTGATCACACTATGCATATGCACTGGCCAGGTGCAGTTTTCCTATATGCTTTTTGCGCCACAGGAAAATGGTGTCGTTTCCAAAGCAAAGGGTTTTGTTCACAAAGAAAATTTTCTTCCATTTTTCCCAGTCAAAAAGCAGTACAAATTTAGAACACTAGTTATCCTGGAAAATGGGTGTTTACTTTTATGCCCAAAATGATCTATTTGGCATTTAAAAAAGCACAATTTGGCCAGACTCCTTTTCCAAATGGCTAGGAAAACCCTTGCAGGCTGAACTGGGTCCATGTTTTTCTCAAATGCAACAAAGATTACTTTTCTACAACTCAGCTTTACATTTCAGCAATAAAACAAGAATCTACATGGGTCCAAGTTAGTTAAAAGTAATTGTGAGTAGGCCTAATTGTGAGGCCAAGTACCAGACACATTTCAGGTGAGTTGATTTGTTGTTTTCCATTTTAGTGTATCATTCCTTAAAGTATGTATAATTTTGTCAGATGATAACATTAAGATTTTAACATATATTTAACCATTAAGTCAATGAGTTTCTCAAAAATGTGTATGTTGTCTTGATAGCATAAAATTGTATTTTCAATGATTTTTGGGGAAAACACATTCTGCTGTCTTATTATCTCTTTGAATGGCAACACAATATATCATCTTGCCTTAATCGGGAATATCCTGCTGTCCACCATTAGCCATTGTTCAAAACCCCTGTATCTAAATGATTTTAGTGAGTGAGTATTTTATGTATAGATTCAATGGGTGCGTTCAGGGTTCTCCCATCGGTAACCGAGTGTATTTACCGTCGATGGCACCGTCGGCAACCAACGAACTCTGAACGAAAATTGTACTGATCGGTAAAAAAAGGCGGATAATCAATTACCAAGAGCGTATTCTTCCCGCAGAGTGATCGTTCGTTTTCAAAAATTATGAATAAAAAGATATTTTCAGAAATAAATGGCTAAATAAAATAACTGTAGCTTCAACTATTACAATAAATTCTATCAAGAACGGTTAGAATGCTATTCGCTTGCTATTGAAGAAAATATATGATTAGGATCGCCGTAGTTGGATTGTTATCCGCCATCTTACTGTAATGAAAACGAGGCTACCGATGCTACCCGACTTGTCTACTCTCGGGACAATTGGTTACCAACAAAATATCCATCGGTATGCCGACGGTTACCGATGGCTACCGATGGTTACCGACGGCACCGATGGCTACCGATGGGAGAACCCTGAACGCACCCAATAATTCAGATAAAATAGCACCAGGTTTGTTCAATCACTAACTGCACTGTCAAATTGTTGTTGGTTGTAAGCCAAGAAGGAAATAGTGTTTGAAACGAATATCACATTAGATTAAAGATTATGTTAAATGCACAGGTTTGATGCTAACCACAACACATACTGATCACCAGTGATCAGGGAACATTTTGGTTGTTTTCACAGGAGTAAGTAAGTAAGTAATTATTTTTTTTTAGAGTGACATGTCTTATACAATCATGTACAATAACCAATATGATACTATCAACACCCAGCCTCAAGGGCCTATAAGTCTCTTTTGGGTATGATAATTAAAGCAAAATACAAAAAAGCAGATGATGAAATGTAGAATAAGGTCTTTCGGTACATATTGGCAGCCTGATCTGCTTCTGTATTACCTCCTACCATAATATTTTTAGGTGTAATTCATCATGAAAAGGGTTATGTTGTGGCTACTTACTTATTTAATCATATATTGAATAAGACATTACAATGCTGAACCTATAATTGTGTAAAAGTTTTACTTTGCGTTATGACGCTATTAAGTATTGAAATACATATATGCATTTGACAGTTTTGTACATTTTCATGTTATAAATTTGATATGCATCTAAATTATAAAATATATTCAAGTATGTCAATAATCATTTTTGCAGGCATGGTGAAAACAATGGTATGTGGATCGGCCATATAAAGTCTGGTGGAATGGGTTGTATTTCAGAATGGTATGCATTTACTCTTCATCCCTAATACAGTATAGATTTCATTATATCAAAACAAAGTTTGTTCTTTTCTAAATCACAAAATATGACAAAAACAACTTTCTGAATGAAAATTGACTTCTGCTTTAAACATAATGTTTTCTTCACCATAAAGTGCATGTAATTGTCTGCAAGCTGTTTCAGTATAGATCAGTTTGAAATGTTGCTGTTTATATATTGCTGTTTATAAAAGGTGTCACATTATGATTTATACATTTACATGTATGTGTCCGTCTGGAATGTGTCAATTTTAATTATCAATATACAGTTTACATGTTTTATTTACCCAGACAAAGAAGCTCTGAATGAAAAACATAATGGACATATGATAGAACAGTTAACATTGTGTAAATTGTTTTTTCCAGTAGCATGAATTTGACTTACAATTTTGACATATGTTAAAATTTTGTCAATGTTCAATAACTGAATACTGATTTATCATTAAATGTGAAGGGCCTTATTATACACGTACACATTTGAACAGTACATCATCCAATATAGATTGTTTTGTATGAAATTTCACTTGTCTAAAAGCTTGTCCTTTGGGGAAAGTGAGCACAATGTAGAAACTAGAAACAAAATTATGACATAAATTTGTAATTTGTTTCATTACAGATAAATGAAGTTAGCTGCTGAATACCAGTGATAGAATGTTTTACAAAATGGACAAACTTGCTGAAACCCATGAAGGACTTATTTATTTGTGCATTTGAGATGTTAAGCAAAACATATATGAGTCAAGAAAAAGGTCCCATAAACCTTCCAAGAACAACACTTTTCTAGGCTGCTCCAAGTTTATAGCTAGCTGTTGTAGAACACAACATTAACACTTTCCCAAACAATAGTCTTGATTTTGACATCCCTTATAGAATTGTCTTGGAAAAAATGATGGAAAAGAAGATGCTGATAACCAGCATTTTCTTCTTTTGCCTCAATGTTTTCTAAGCTACATTAATCTGAAATTTTACCTTTGGGTCAACACTTAAAAAATGATATTGAAAGATTATAGTGTGGTTATGATTTATGGAAATATAGAAAATGCTAGATGTCAGTGTTTGTCTTTACCCTCAATGCTTTCCAAAGCCTTATATTTAAGAGACGTTTTAACCAGGTATTGTTTGGAAAAGAGTTATGGCATTTGAAAACACTATGGGTCCAGATCAGCATGTGCATGCACACATTTTGATCCAGATCCACATTATTCTCCATTATTAATAGCTGCAAAGAGTATAATTACATGTATATAAGCAGAATGGGTCCTTATCAGAATACATTTGATCGCAGTCTCGTCTTGGAAACACGTTTTTCCCCTATAATGTTATCAGTATTCTTTTTGCAGATCCTAGTTCAAACGGATTACTTTATTTGGGCTTTATTGTTCAAATGTTATGGTAAACTTCTTTTCATTTTCAGAATGAACGCATTTTTGTGCTTAACTTTTCTTTTACAAACTTTTCTTTTACAATGCAATTTTGGCTTACTGCAATTACTTTGACATATAAACGATACTAAGATATGAAGTTGATAAAATTTTGCAAACAAAGCCTTGAGAGAAAGGAAGAACTGCTTTTCATCAGTATTTTCTTCTTTTTGCTTAATGCTCTGGAAAGCCCTTTGTTCTGAAAATTAAAATGAGTTACTGTTTTTGAAAGGGTTAAGACTTAACCACACAGTCTGCACGAGCAGACTTGAGTTTCCTCGTGACACTAATACCTCTTTTTCTCTATTATAAATTCTTGTCTACTGTCTGATACTCTAACCATTGTACTTGGTGTTAACACATTACCACACAGTGAACTTTGTCTTTCCACAAAAAATGACCATAGAAAACATCATGGAAAATGAAGAAATTTGCTTTTGAGAAAAATTTCATTTACTTGAGAATGTCGTAAGCATGATATTTCACCCTAAAATTTGGTTGCTTGGAAATGGGTTAAGTATAATGCTAGCTAAACAAATAAACAACTTGTATATGGGGTTAGCGTTAAAAACTTAATTTTTCAGGTCATAGTATCAGTGATTGAAGAAAATCTTTTTTTATGAAAATGTATTAGATTATATGAAATAATTTTTGCTGATTGTTTTTCATTGTTTCATTGTCTTATGTTCCATTTTGGAAAAATGTCCATCTATTGGTAATGACAAAAACTGGTCCTCCTTTTACTAATCATCGTATTAGGCTTTTTCGAAACAAGATTGCTATCACTCCTTCAGTGAAGGACAAGGAATACATACATGAAAAATTAAGAAGAAAATGCTGAAAATCTGCAATTTATAGATATAAACATACATGTTCCTAGGGCAGCTTGCAATCTTAATACAACCTGCGTCTTGTACCCTGTACACAAGCCTTACGTTTGCCAACTACTGCGGAGAATCACGTAAATACTAAGGGGAATCACGCGAAACAGCAAGATCAACAGTTGCAGAAAATCATTAATAAATCTGTTAGTGCTTGACCGATTTGAATTTGATTTGAAGCAGAGAATGTATACTTGATATCAAGGTTTTGTTGTGTATGGTGCATCTTGTAAACAGTAACCGTTTCAAAAAAATGAAGACAAACAAACAAAATTGTGTTTGCTCGTCAATACTTTTTTATCAGATGATGTTTATAAGATCTGCGATATCTAGAAAATCAAGTCGATTTCTCGTCTTCTTTGCTCCAAAGGATTTTCAAATCGATCACGTTTTGATATAATTTTTTAAGTTTTTCTGTAATCATTGTTGTTGTGTCGTCTAATTCTCTAGCTAAAAGAGAATAGGACGATGTGAACATGCCTTCAGACAATCGACAAACATCGAGTTTGAGGTTGAATTTTCTAAAAAAATCCTCTTTTTGCACATGGTGAGGCTTTTAATGACCCTCAAGGTAAATAGGCTTGAAAATACATGGTGGAAATGCATTAAATGCTTGAAACAAGAATTTTCTATATTTCCCCAAATAAAAAAGATGCATCCGTTTAAAATTGTCGTCTTAAACATTTTTATATTAGAAACAATCTAATTTGTGCTCATGGAGAAATTGTAAAGAGTGTTAGCTCCATTTGCCGTCAGGCCAGAGAGCTATTGTCATGGCAATGTGTCTGTCGCGCGTCCGTTTGTGAGTGCGTATTTTTTTCTTTCAAAATCTGTTTAAAACTACTCAGTGGATTTCAACTTAACTTCAAAGGAAATATCCTTAGGTGAGCCTCTCTCAGATTCCTTAAAATAATTCGGAAAGATGAAGAGAGTAAGGTGTTTTATCCTGCCACATGATGTAATATCGACCGTAAAAAGGGGTGCCGTGAAACCTAAAATGTTTCACGGTCAATAGTACCGGAAGTACCTTTTCACGGTCACTTGCTTTGTCGGAACTATTTTCTTCCAGTACCCGCCTAACGATTTCTTATAAATAATGTTGTCTGTATTCATATTAATCACAATAAAAGCCTTAAGATTGAATTTGTGTCTCATAATTAAAATCGTAAACAAATCTAGATCTAACTAATTGACCTTAGAAAACCTAGGCGATCATTTTCTAGATTGATAATGCATTATTTTGACCATAAATTGTAGAAGAAAGCAGAATGCGAGTTTAACTCCATAACTCGTAGCATGTGTGGTCTGAAAATTGAAATTAATACCAAATTCATGTAATTTCCTTTTCCCTCGATATATTTCTCGGAAATCCCCCGTTGAGACCCTCAAATTTTAAAATCGATGACGTTTTGTTGATGACGTAATAGACATTATGATCTAATCTGTGACGTAATTTGTTTGATTCCTGGAACGAAACTTGTAAACAATGTTTACAACATGTCAAGTGAAAAGGATAAAAGGGATAAAGGAAGGAATTTAAAGGGGTTTTTCTTAACAGGAGAGGATTGAGATCAGTGATTAGAAATCTCGTTTCAAGAAATGGTATTCTTGTTGTTTTTTTCAAGACTTGGATTTTGCTACTGTCAACAATACAAAATGGACAATCTCGAAAAGCAAGCAAACATTAAAGATGAATTTAGGAAAACGGATTGGAATGGATCAACAGTGAAATGGATTGTGGTGTGGATTTTGTGTTCTTGTCAAGGTTAGTTATTTTTCCTGTTCAAGTTTGAATTAACAGTTAACCTTTGTCTTCGTTGAAAAGGACCTCCTTCCAATCCCACCCGCCTAGAACACGAGCAAGCAGTCATTGACTTAAATACTTCGTAACTCGCCATTCATGCACTTTAGCTTACAAAAAACGTGTAAATATTTAAAAAACGGAATGTAACAAGTTTCTTATAGGCCATGCCCACGGCTTTCAGTATTTTAAGTTAAAAAAGAACGTTTTTTACAGGAATTATTTTCTTAGGCTCAATAACCGTTTTGCGATATCCGTCATTTTAGAAGTGGTATTTCTGGCGAAATACTTCACTATTTCAATTTCACGAAATCTAAATGAGTTTTGCTTCTTTTACTACGAATCCGTTTATGTGACAGGATAAACAGAATAATAGGCTACTGCCTGAAATGGATCAAGTTTTTCCGGCTCGGCTCCGGAATTTATTGGGTTCGTCTTCGACTCACCCAATAAATTCGTACGCTTTACCAGAAAAACTTGATCCATTTCAGGCAGTAACCTATTATTTTATATATCTGCCCCCGAATGTAAAAAATGCCGTTCTGACTGTGTTTTCACTCTAGGGACTATTGACAAATCAAGACAAAATTTGGACAGAAAATTGTGAGTTATGTGTCCTATTTACATCCACAATTAATGATCAGTCTAAGGATAAAACTTCAATGAAATATTGTTGACGTGAAAATCTTGATTAAGATTGATCCTAAGCTTGATGGGCTTATAACATCCAGAGTCATGTGCCCTTGAACTTGATCAAATTGCCAGTTGTGTCTTTGTTTTTCTAACAGCTCCACAGATCTCCTAGGACATATGTCTATATACTATTGACGTCTGAGTTATCTAGCATGGGTCCCATTAAATCGAGGCCTTTAAATAAATGTTGTGAAGTCACGCATTTCCTCGTTTGCGGAGCCTGAACGTCTGAAATTGCATTCAACAAGACAAATAATTCAGGCCCGTTGAGCGCTTCCAGACCGTCAAAGCTGTCTTTTTTCTAATACGCTGTGATAAAAAATGGAATAATTGACAAATCGATTCTTTTTAATTAATTATCGATAATTTAAACATTGAATATAATCGCATTTCAAAGTCGATCTAGAAAATGTTTGCTTAATGTGGTCTGCTTTTCGCCAGTATTTAGGCTTTGCCTATTTTCATATTACCATAGCCGAAAAGAAGCTTTGGATCCATTGGACCCCAGTTGGGGTCCACTTGACCCAATATAGGATTATATAGGAAATATTAAAGAAATTACGATATTTTTCTATTTTAACTGAACTAGGAAAGTACTCTGTCAGACACATTATTAAAATAAGGTGTGTTTAAACTTGTGTATTAATTACCTAAATGTGTAAGGATAATAAGAGGCCCAATATGGCCTTTATCGTTTACCATAGAGTACATTGAGGCTTTGAATATATATAATATCTTCTGTCTCATCACAGACCCGCAAAATACAGACACTCTGCATTGAAGGACGACATCTGATCGAGCTGCCATGATACATACACACTTTTGTTTATTTAATGTCTATTGAATTGGTTTGTCAGCGGAAAATGGGACATATTTCATTCTTTGTGAAAATGAAATTTAATTTCCCAAAATAAAAGGTTAATTTTCACTTTATCACCACAATTGGAAGTATGTAAGTAGATGGCGATGAATCTATTCTTCACACAAAATTCCAAAGTCCTTAGCCAAATGTTTCAGGAAAAATAAATTGTTCAATATTTCTTTATTTGTCTCTATATGAGGTCCATACCCAAAACTGCCACCCCAAAATATAGGGCCATTTTGTTGTCCTACCACAACAATGTTTGGTATGTTGGTAGTGGACCAAAAGAAAATTCTTCAGATCAAATTTCAAAGCCCTAGCACACAACTTTCGGGAGTATTAGATTTTGCAAAATTTCCTCCTTTATCTCTATAGGTCAAATGACATCCTACAACATAGGGCAAAGTTCATTTTTTCTTGGCATATTGAGTTGGAGGGCTTTCAAGAGATGCTTTATACAAAATTTCAAGTCTCTAGGCCTTGTGGTTTTGGATAAAATGACTTTTTTGTAATTTGGAACAGACGGGTAGGTGAACAGACGGACAGACATACAGACGAATGACATTGTACGATCACAGTGCATTATCCTCGGCATTTTGTGCTAAGGTGAGCTATTAATGAATTTATTTCAACAATTCACATGGACACATTATCTGCATTTTGCATGCATATTTTTATTGGGGTCCAGTGGACCCCCAAATGACCCTTAACGTAAGTTTAAGTCACTGACCGGAATAGGGTTAAAATGCGCATTATAAATATTTAGCACAGACACAACTTCCATTACGTTACTGCTTTTAGTAGTCACGTAATTACTGAAAAAATAAGGTTAATATTTAGAGCATTTGTTTAGTTATAGAGACCCGTGTTCGAATCCAGATATATGTATATATTTATAGTCGTTTTCTCCTCCAAATATTAGAATTTAGCTATAGTATTTCATTTTTAGGGGTGATGACAACTTGTATCTTGGATAAAATTATAATAAGATAACATAAAGGAAACAAAGAAAAAACGCGAATCGCGGAGACCTAGGATCGATCTCGGAAATCCGGTACATGAAACATACCGCTATATCACCCTTCCAAAGTTGTTTCCGTATTTACGTCACTACTTATAAAGAATTTAATCGTGTTTTATACAAGAAAATGTCTACAAAATCATAAACTCGTTTTTTACAAACTTGACATTATCAATGAAATAAGACTTCATGAATATCCATTGAAAATGTTTTTTCGAGATGTTAAGGTAACAAGTATAGAGGGAACAATGCTTTTCTTACGTAAGATGTTACTTACATATGTATTGCAACAGAATCCCTGTGGATCTTCATGTTTATACACGCTGAATTATTCTCCTTGTACCAGAGTTGGCAGGTCAGCCTCGGTATTTGTTTACAGATCCCTATGATTGTTATTCGGTATGGCTGGGCGTGATCGTGATATGCTGAATAAATGTAAGTTGTATTCGCGAGCCTTTGAAGCGTTTCTTCTTCAAACGTATCCGGAAAATGGGTTAAATTGCAACTACTTTTATTACACTCGTGTTCTTTGACTAATGACTCAAAAGTATGGATCTTCAATAACGTTATTGGTTTTAGTGGAAAAACTTCAACTATTACAACATAAATGATCACACAACAGACAGCAGCGATTGTTATGCCTTTCAAGCAGAAAACAGTTGTCAAAGTTCTTTTCATCTTCAGCATTTGATGACGTTTTGTCCCTGAAAACAAATCGTAACGTTTTCCTAAATAGCTAGATCATGATATGTTCATTGTTGAAAGCTGCCTGAAAGGACAATTTGCATGTTGCAATAAATATATTAGGTAAGTGTAAAATATTCTTTATAGAAAATAATGAAATAAATTTGGAAAGCACCAGTTATCGCAGGTAGACTTGTAGCATAAGTGACTAGCAAAGATGGTTGTGTACATATTATAGCTGACATATCATAGCCACAAACTTGATGCAGGTTTGGTTTATGAAACCCAGATCAAAATTTAAAAAGATTAAATAAATTTGTGCAACTACTGTACATTAACCTGTTGCCACATATCGGCGCTATATGATGTCCAACAAAATAAAGTCTTTTGAAAACATTGTGGAAAATGATGAAATTGCTTATGACAAACAATTTCTTCATTGTTCACAATATTTTCTGTCCAAGAAGACCAAAATAATGGAAAAACTCTTTCATTAGAAATTGTCATCGGCAACCAACTTAAATTTTGGTGTACTTCGCAAAATTCATACATCATGAATGTTTTTATGCATCTGACAAATGCGGACGAAAATGCATATCATCCTTTTATCACATTATTTTCTGGGCTAGAATATACATGTCCATAATTTCCCGACATTTTTAAGGTCAAATTTGTTGTCTGCATGATCATCTTTCGTAGACCATCTGCCATAAAAACCAAACAGACTTATCCCTTTCAAACAAGAAATTTATAATTTTGATAGAAAATGCTTGTGAAAATGCATTTCATCCCTTTGTCTCAATATTTTTTGTTTAATAAATTAAATCAATTTTGAATCAATTTTATGTTTATGTTTTTTTTGTCATTTGCAGTAGTTTAGAAAGGTCAAATAATATTTCTTTTAAAATTTGGGAACAGCTTAATTCAATGTGAATCTTCAATCTTCATAAAACCTGAAACACACCTTTCATAAATCCTGGTGTATCCTTAGTAATTTCAGTTAACTCTCTCCCAAACGACAAAATTTGAGAAAGCACCAATTCCAAAACTTCTGCAGACAACAAATTGGATGTTGATAAAGAATTAGATTGGGTTTGAGTACAATATAGCACAGATGCCTCAATGTTTTCCCATGATATTACCGTTTGACATGTCAAGACCAGTTCTTGTTATGGAAAGGGTTTATAGATATGTTCCGTAAAAACTGAAACACATTCAAACGTTTCCCAAATAAAACTTTTTTATTTGCCTAGTATATATTCTAAGAACATTCTGGTAATTACTAATTAATGTGTTTTATTGTTTCATGCGTTTCGGTATTTCTACATACTGCCTAGAATGATATACTTTGAGAAAGTATTGTGCAAAAAGAAGGATTCCACCTGTGCAATACAGAATTTTGATTTACCAGTTAACACTTTCCCAAACGACAAAATATTACAACATTCATATTCTGGTGCTGCTGCAAACAACAAAATGAACGTTGATAAAGGTATGATTTGTCACAAATTGTGTACAATATGGCATAGAAAATATTGGGACAAAAGAGAAGATCCTCAGTGGCAGATCCAGAGGGGGTGAGGCACAGGTAGCCAACACAGGCTGGGTTAGTGTAGTAATTCGAGTTACACAAAAGTTTATCATGATAATAATGGAATAATAGACAAGGTTGATGACCACTTCGATACAGAAAATTTAGTCGACCGTCAGCTCGCAATGGAACTTGCACACGTAAAGCAAGACTAGTTCGAGATGCATGGATAAAATCAGTGCACATAGCAGGGGTTTCCTCAGAATATTTTGAAGCTGTAGTGGCATTGGTAAACCTTGAAACACATTGTATTCATGCAAATAACTGTGAAAAAGCCATAATGGGAAAAGAAATAAGCTGTATCGGCCCCACTACAGCTTCATGCAAATCAGTGTAAAGCCCCTATAGCTTCAAAAGTACCCAAATGCTTTGAAATAATCTGAGAGAGGGTCACCCAAGGATCACTCCTGTGAAGTTAGATTGAAATCTATCCTGTAGTTTCTGAGAAGATTTTTAAAGAAAAAGTTTACGGACGGACGCATGCTTGGATGCACACACGACGAACACACCGCCATGACAATAGCCTGCTGGCCTGACGGCTAGTGGAGCTAAAAACTTTCTGGAAGGGCCCTATTGACAGCACATCCGATTGGTTGGAAGTCTAGAGGTCGGCCAATCAGAATGTCATTTGCGAGGTCACAGTCAATAAGAGTTCCTATGGAAAAGAGGCCTGTAATCTACCTTGTCTATTTTTCATTATCTTTCTAGAAATGTTTGTTTTAACTCATCATTTCTTACTTTTAGCCCAATCTTCGCTAGCCAAGGTTGAACCCATCTACGTTTGTATTCACCCTTGGCGGATTTAGTCCGATTTTCTTGAAATCGCGAGGTGCCGCCTAGCGGTTGTTCTGCTGGTTGTTTACGTCCATAATTGATGACGTCATTAACGCGCGTTGTCTTTCACGTCAAACGTCATGCGGATTATGTAAAAGTTAGCTGCTTTTTTGGTCGAATTGTCGAAAGTATAATAATTCGTCGATTAAAGTTAGGGAATTCCTGTCTATTGCAGCGAAATTCTTAGGAAAAATTGCCCATCTTCGCATTTTTGAGTTGCAAATGCATTGCTTTTTCCCGCCCGTTGTCATAATTTGGTTACTCATAACAAATGTGTCAGTCGACAATCCGATTGGTTCCAGCGAGACCTCGCTGGAACCAATGAAAACGCTTTCCAGGAGACCAAAGAAATCGAACTAAATATGCCAAGGGTGAATACAGAAACGACGTAACGTCGTAGATGTCACCCTTGGCTTGCGAAGATGTTTTAGCCCATACCACACTAACCCAGCCCATGTTGGCGGTTGAGGGGGGTTCAAACAAATCCCCCTAGATGTAGCGGCAGCCTGATTATTTCATTTTCATGCAGAAATTCAGTCACAATTGTGTAATAATAGGAAATCGAACCCCTCTATTGGTATTTTCGACCCCGGTTATTCCCCGCCCCCTCACAGATATCCTTGATTAGCTGCCATATCATAGCCGCAAACTTGATGATGGGTATTGGTTTGTGGCTACGATTCCACCCCATTCCTTCTTTGGAGCAAGACTAAAAGTGGAAATCACATTTTCTTGTATGAAATTTTGAATACTAACATATCTAAGCAAATGTAAATGTCATAAAATGATATTCCATGCCACAAATTCGGTTAAAAAGTATCAACAAGAATTGTTATGATTTTTTTCTTCCTACCGAAAATTCAAGTCTCAGTAGAATAAAATGGGTGGGTCCTCCGCTTCGAAATAGAAAAGAACTTTATTTGAAAGTGATTTCAACATAAAACTACGCTAGATTGACAGAAAAATGGTTAACCTGTTGATAGGTAACATTCTTAAAACATTCCATAGCTTTATTCTGAAGTTTGACTATGCTTAACTTGCTGGAATGATTCATTGCAGCACCTATTCCATTGCAATGAATGGGAAGGAATTGTAACCGAAACCCAGATCAAAATTCAAAAAGGTTTCGGTTACATTATTGCAACTAATCCTTGATCTTCCCCAGATGCTGGATACAAATGTTTACCATAGACTTTCAGTTTCGGAACGTCAAAACTAGGTCATATTCAGGAAAGAGTTAAGTCCAAACTAGATCTACAACATTGTTGATTGGTCGAAATCTTTTTGGTACGAAACTCATTTGCTACTGGAAACCAATAGATCTCTACATTAGTAACTAATTTAGTTTCGAGTTAAAACTGAGATATTGAAAATCCATAGGTTTAGACTGTAAAACACTTCCTCCGTTCACTTAGTTCTCGAAGCCGATTGCACTGTAAGTGCATACATGCTTTACAACTTTTGATTCTAGCGCAAATTATTTTTATCTTTAGATCCGGGTCAAATGGCACAACACTTGTAGTACCGAAACGCCGTACTAAAACCTATGGAGACCGCAGTTTTATGAGTGCTGCTCCAGTATCATGGAATTCTCTCCCATCCGAAATAAGAGCTGCTTCTACAGTTTCATGTTTTAAGAAATACTTAAAGACTTATTTGTTTAAGCAGATTTATGGAAATTAAAAACTGTTTTTTTTATGTCTGTCGTCTTTCACAGTTCATTCATTTTTATACTCATATAATTCTTATAACGTATGTATGACATTTTTTATTAGCATGCTTTATCTTTTTAGTGGATGTTTTATGTCTGTAAAGCGCTTTTGAACGTACTTTCGTATGATAAAAGCGCTATATAAATTCAGTACTTAATGATAATAATAATAATAATTTATGATTTCCGGTTAATATCGTATGTCTCTTCCGTTGATTTGTTGGTGTCACACCACTTCAAATTTTCCGTGCAATTTTCATGGTGAATGTCGCCAAAATTTGTCGACTAGTGAAGACGAAACAAGATGGCAGTTGATCAGGCATAAATCATGTATTGAACCAAGAACAATAACACGTGAGCTAGCCTAGGTCGACTTCGCTTAGGTCTTTGGTAAAAATTTAGCTTTGTTGTTCTATTTCTTTAATTCACACACAATTCAAGCACTTTGTTTATATCGATATCAATTGATCGACTGCTTCTGTCAGGTCGTTTTGATAGCGTTTAGGAAGGGGATTATCAGTCTATTGCTGTAAAAATGACGTTAAAAGCCAGGGGCACGCGTGTCCGAAAATGCGAAATTACCCTCCCCCCGCCCGAAATTTCACGGAAACCCTCTGATTTTTCAATTCAATTAACATTGAAAAAATCAGAGGGTTTCCGACATTTTTATTTCCGTTTAAATTTCAATCTATAGACGGACGAAAGGTCGCTTCGCGACCTTTTCACCCGTATAATTGAAATTGTAAGACAAGAAGGAAAGAGTGTTTGAAACGAAATATCACGTTAGATTAAAGATTATGTTAAATGCACAGGTTTGTTGCTAACCACCACATATGCTGATCACAAGTGATCAGGGAACATTTCTGTTGTTGTCAGTACATATTGGCTGTCTAATCTGCTTCTGTATTTCCTCCTATCCAAATATTTATACCCCCGCAAACGAAGTTTGGAGGGGGTATACTGGAATCAGCCTGTCGGTCCAGTGGTTGGTTGGTTGGTTGGATGGTTGGATGGTTGGTTGGATGGTTGGTTTGTTGGTCTGTCTCCAAAACTTTGTCCTCCTACACTGGTGGACCGATTTAGTTCATACTTGGTACAAGTGTTCATTGTGACCTGTAGATGTGCAAGACGCAAATTTCACGAAAATCGGACCAATACTTTTTGAGTTATGGCCCCTGATTTGACCAAAAAATGCTTGTCCGGATAACTCCTCCTACACTTGTGGACCGATTTAGTTCATACTTGGCACAAGTGTTCATTGTGACCTGTAGATGTGCAAGACGCAAATTTCACAAATATCGGATCGATACTTTATGAGTTATGGCCCCTGATTTGACCCAAAAATGCTTGTCCGGATAACTTCTCCTACACTTGTGGACCGATTTAGTTCATACTGGCACAAGTGTTCATTGTGACCTGTAGATATGCAAGACGCAAATTTCACGAAAATCGGACCAATACTTTTTGAGTTATGGCCCCTGATTTGACCAAAAAATGCTTGTCCGGATTACCCCTCCTACACTTGTGGACCGATTTAGTTCATACTTGGCACAAGTGTTCATTGTGACCTGTAGATGTGCAAGACGCAAATTTCACAGAAATCGGACCAATACTTTTTGAGTTATGGCCCTTGATTTGACCAAAAAATGCTTGTCCGGCCAACTCCTCCTACAGTTACTGTCCCATTTGCTTCATACTTGGCACAGGTGTGTATTAGGACGGTAGATGTGCAAGACGCAAATTTCACGAAAATCAAACAGATACTTTCTGAGTTATGGCCCCTGATTGGACCAAATTTCAAGAAAATCGGATTGACAAATTTCTGAGTATGGCTCCTGATTCAACAAAAACGCTTGTCCAAACAAAGGTGGTGGCGGGGGTATTTTTATCACCTTCAGTGATAGATTTCTAGTTTTAGGTGTAATTCATAATGAAAAGGGTTATGTTGTTGGTACTTACTCAGAAATCATATGTCGACTAAGACATTACTTTGCTGAAGCTATAATTGTGTAAAAGTTTTACTTTGCGTTATGACGCTAGCAAGTATTGAAATACATATGCATTTGACAGTTTTGTACATTTTCATGTTATTAATTTGATATGCATATAAATCATAAGATGTATACATGTATGTCAATAATCATTTTTGCAGACATGGTGAAAACAATGGTATGTGGTTCGGTCATGTAAAGTCTGGTGGAATGGGTTGTGTTTCAAAATGGTATGTATTTACTCTTCATTCCTGAAACAATCTAGATTTTATTATCCCCCGCCGAAAATTTTTTTCTGTGGGGATATTGTTTTTGCCATGTCCGTCCGTCCGTCCGTCCTTCCGACATTCGTTTCCGCGCTATTTCTTGAAAAGTATAGACCGGATTTCAATGAAACTTGGCATACAGCTTCACTATAAAGAGGAAATAGGCATATCGTCGGGGTTACCCGGTTCGACCATTGAATTCAGAGTTACTGCCACTGACTATTTATGCCATAAACATACAGAGTGATATTCGTTTCCGCGCTATTTCTTGAAAACTGTAGACCGGATTTCGATGAAACATCGCACACAGTTTCACTACAAAGTGGACATGCGCATATCGTCGGGGTTACCCGGTTCGACCGCCGAATTTAGAGTTACTGCCCCTAACTGTTTAAGCCATATACAGGGTGATATTCGTTTCCGCGCTATTTCTTGAAAACTATAGATCGGATTTTAATGAAACTACAAAGAGGACATGCGCATATCGTCGGTGTTACCCGGTTCGACCGTCGAATTTAGAGTTACTGCCCCTGATTGTTTAAGCCATATACATACAGAATGATATTGGTTTCCGCGCTATTTCTTGAAACTATAGACCGGATTTTAATGAAACTTGGCACACAGCTTCACTACAAAGTGGACATGCGCATATCGTCGGGGTTACCCGGTTCGACCGCCGAATTTAGAGTTACTTCCCCTGACTGTTTAAGCCATATGAGTGATATTCGTTTCCGCGCTATTTCTTGAAAACTATAGACCGGATTTTAATGAAACTTGGCACACAGCTTCACTACAAAGAGGACATGCGCATATCGTCGGGGTTACCCGGTTCGACCGTCGAATTTAGAGGTACTGCCCCTGACTGTTTAACCATATACATACAGATTATATTCGTTTCCGCGCTATTTCTTGAAAACTATAGACCGGATTTTAATGAAACTTGGCACACAGCTTCACTACAAAGTGGACATGCGCATATTTCTTGAAAACTGTAGACCGGATTTCGATGAAACATCGCACACAGTTTCACTACAAAGTGGACATGCGCATATCGTCGGGGTTACCCGGTTCGACCGCCGAATTTAGAGTTACTGCCCCTGACTGTTTAAGCCATATACATACAGAGTGATATTTGTTTCCGTAAAATATAGCACATACAATATTGAGACAAAAAGGATAAAATCCTGATTATCAGCATTTTCTTTTGTCACAATGTTGTTCAAGCCTTTTCTAAAATTTTCAAACTTTAAAACTTGGTCTTGTTTGGGAATGGGTTTAATCAACCGCTTCCATGGGTATATATTAATATACAATCAACAAAATAAATAAAGGGTTAAGATTATGAGAGTTTTATTTATATACAAAAAATATCTTAATATGAAAATAGGCAATGCCTAAATACGGGCGAAAAAAAATACACATTTAACCGACACACCAAGTTTTGCGAGAAGATAACATTGAATTTGAGTTTATTGGGGTTTTACGCCGTTTTCAACTACCAGGGTATATCGCGGTGGCTGGAGCACCTACCCATGGATTCCTGTTGTTTCTAAAACCAGTACTACCACAACACCCTTACCGAGCCTCCAGCTGCTCGCCCTTTTAGGTTAACGATTTCAAACCCATTGGTGGGTGACAATTTTGTCAGAAAGGGTATTAGCCGCGGCCGGGTATCGAACCCGGGACCTCTCAATTGAGGGTCAGATGCGCTACCAACTGCGCTGAGGCCGCCGCTGTAGATCACATTGAAACTCAATGAAAATTATATATAAATATTTTATCAAAGCGATACATGTACCTTTTGGGGAAGCAGTGCATTGTCCAGCAGGATTTACCCGGGACATCTGCATATGTAATGACTCCACTTCGGCTTTGTTTTGTTAAGACGCTCAACTAACAGACTTTGCGCACGAAAATTAAGTTGTCCCGGGTTAACCTTGCTGGACAATACTGGCAATTCCGACGTCTTGTATACATTAGAATGATACATCGGACGCATGGAATTGGCATTTGAATATATTCTCCGTTTCCTTTCATGATTCATCTTCTATGCCATTGATTTAGTTTGTCAGCCGCGGACCCTTTGCTTCCTCAAACGACAAAATTTTAGCATGGTTTAAATTGAGGGATGATGCAGAGGAGTAACTACAGTTGAAATACGCTGTATCGAAGTCATCAGAAACATTTTACCTCGAGGTAATCGGAGGTTGACTCGTCCGATTATTGTTCAAATTCGATGAAAAGGATAATTCTTTTATTATTATATTTCCGTTTTAGAGTGCCATGGTCATAATATTTGCCGCCCCTCCCAGAGACGCAAGTTTAAAGGAGACATAACTCAGGTAAAAATCAATGAACCATAAAAGGATTTTCTTCATGCACATCTACCAATTGAGGTGATAACATTGACCAAGTTTCAAAAAGATCCAGCCAGAAACTTGGGAGTTGCGCTCACAAGAAAAGTGGACGTACGTACGTACGGTTGGACGGATTGGCAGACGGAGAAAATGACGCCAATATACTTCCGTCTCTGGTGGAGTATAAAATGGGTGGTAGGAAAAGGAAAGAAAATGCCACAAACTAGCAAATTCTCTTCCTTTATTGCCATAGTTCAATGGCTACATGTATATATTTACTTCAAAATAGTTTTTGATAAGAATGGATAATGGCGGGACCCGACTTTCAGTTCAGCTTAAGCATAAATTCGATTCATCCGATTTCAACATAATGAGAGTAACCGGAAGATGTTGATGAAGAGTTTGAGTTTATTGGGGTTTTACGCCGTTTTCAACTACCAGGGTCATATCGCGGCGGCTGGAGCACCTACCCATGGATTCCTGTTGTTTCTGAAACCAGTACTACCACAACACCCTTACCGAGCCTCCTGCCGCCCGCCTTGATGAAGATAGAATCAATCCCTTCGTCAGAGATATGACTACTTAAGTCATATTGACCAAGCCGGGTAGAATCGACAACCGGCAGATCAATAGTATTTAGTACGATATCCAAAATAAAAGAATATAAAAAAAACAACAGAAATAACTGATAAAAAAAGAGAAAGCCTAAATACAGGCATTTCTTTTTTTCTGTCTATGATTTCCATGTAAATCTTGCAATAAGTAACACATACTTGTTCACCTTTGGCTAACTTCACATTGGCCATGTTATGGTGGCCTATTCCCATCTCTGCAAGACATTGTTTCGCATTCCTAGTAGAGAAAGGGCTGAGACACATGGAGAGAAAAGAAAAAATGCTGATTATTAGCAATTTCTCCTTTTCTCCAACAATCTTCTATGATATAACATAAATATTTTCTTCTTTTGACAGTAAGTTTGTCCTCTGCAGCTCCTATCAAATTTGGGCAATTAAAAATTGCACCATTTGGGAAGGATGGACTTAACCAGTTAAACCTTTCCCAAACGAGACATGGTTTTGACTTCCATAATAGAAAATACATGGGAAAACATTGAAACAGAAGCAGAAACTGCTGATAACTAGCAGTTTCTTCTTTAGTCTCAATATTTTCTGTGCCATATTTTACACATGTCATATCTTTAATAACATCCATTTTGTCATTTGTGGCCGTTTTTTAGAAGATTACCCTGAAAATTCGTTGTCTGGGAAAGGGTTAACTATAAACCAGCTGTGAAATTTTGAAAATTAGAAAACAGATTAAGATTATATTACATCATTTAATGAATCAATAACTAAGTACATACATTTAATAAGAACTTGGGTCTCTTCATATTAACAGAGGCAAGATGTTCCTAAATTGCTCGACCGAGAGGATTGTTCATCCATGCTTCATAAGGCATTTCAAACTCATAGCCTTATGCAGATACAACATTTTAACATATTCCCAAACAATGACGATTTTTGACTCCCAACAAGATTATAGCTTTGGAAACAGGAAAGCATTGTGGTAAATGAAGAAATTGGTTGGCATGAGCAATTTCCTTAATCTCCACATAGTTTTTCACTCAGCTGGACCAAAATAAATGTAAAATTGACATTGTATTGATTTGAAGTTGCAATAGATCTGCAACATCTTTGAATATGTCCAAATTCATAATTTTGCTGTCGAAAGATGTCCCACATAAGTAGAGTAACATACAACACATGATGAGACAACGCTACACATAAGAGAAAAAATTAAACAAGATTAATCTATTTCCAAAAATGTATAATTCTAGGCATACTAAATTTCGACTTCTTTAAATCAAAAGAAAAAATCACAGCCCTATGGCTAAGCAGTTTATTGCTTTTTGTAATTGTAGACAGACGGAGAATGGACAATCACAACAGCACATCCTTGAGAACTTTGAAATCAATTGAGCCAAAAAGACATAACAATAAACAAAACGACAGAAGTGAGGTGAAGGCATTCTACTTTTTTTTTCATTTCAAATCTACACCCCATTTTGTGGGTACTCATTTAAATAATGTCGATAAGAAAATTCCATTGAGTACCGGAACATAGGGTTTGATGAACATTAAATGACATATTGCATTTTGAAAAGCCTTCGCCCCTCTTATCTGTAGGTCTGAAAAAAGTGTATTTAAAGTGTACTTCTATTCCTTAAAATGTTCTAACTTCTAAAAGTCCACATTTTTAATTAGTTGGAAATATATTGCATTAATCCATTACCAAACCACATTTTTAGACAGATCCAAATTCAAAGATCATGTTGACGACAATATCAAGTGGATGATATCGTACTTTTTGTCTAATTGGGTAAAAAACATAGTGAGAAATGAAGAAATTGCATGTCACAAGCAATTTATTCATTTTCCACAATGTTTTCTATAGCCATTTACTTGTGGGGAGTCAAAAAGAGTCACTGTGTGGTAATGGGTTAAAAAGAGCTAAATAATTCTTAAACAATATCATTTGTACTAAATTTACCAAATACGACAAAGATGTCACGAGATTCCGCGTTGATCACATGGTTTTTAAATTTATGGTAGGTCATTGTAAACAAAGGCTTTTAAAGTGAGGGTTGTTGCAAAACATTGCCTATAAACCTTTCAGAAATACTTTTTGGTCTTAAATTTTCACCAGGCATGACAAAAAATGGTTCATTGATCGGTATCATTGGGGGTGCACAAATATTACTGGTATATGGTAGATCACGATCGGGAGGGCCCACGATACCGAATCGCGATACGACTTTGCCGTACCGGCGCACTCGGGAAAGATCGGGCAATTTCCGGATTTTTCCAATATTTTTTAATTCATTTTTGTGGCTTTCAATTTGAATATATTTATTCACCATAAAACAATATCCAAACACACTTTTCAATTTCTATTCATAATTGAAAAAGTAGTTCTAAACAATTCCTTGGTATTATCCAACTAAATTTATCGATCTATTCAGCTAAGGGTTACTCGCTTAGAACTACACCCGATTATGCATAAGAGCTGCAGACATTTTCCAGTCGGCATAAATATGGTCAGACTAATTTTAACCCGTATACAAAAGCGAAGCCAATTATCTTAACTGAAAAGAGGAAATCGCACTTTATTCATTACCTTGCAATTATAGAATATCTATTATCTCAACCCTTTCCCAAACGACACATTTTTGGGATGATCCAATTTGAAAGCAGCTGCAGAAGACAAAAAACTGAAAGGAGAAAATATGTATGATATCATATAGCACAGAAAATATTGAGACAAAAGGAGAAAATGCTGATCATCAGCTTTTTCGTCTTTTGTCTCAATGTTTTATCAATGGTCTTCTAAAAGACATGTCAAAACCCGGTCTTGTTTGGTAAAGGGTTAAAGGGGTTACTCACACTTATGTTTGAAAGGAAAAGCGTTTGATCTGCCTATACCACAAGCAAAAGGCGTGGCTTGCGTTGTCTCCAATACGCAACCGGTGTTAGGCAAATTGTATACATAATGAGGCATTCACTTGAAGTTGAGGGCATGTTCTACCTTTACACACACATATGTATACGCGGAGCAAAAACAACATTTCTACTACCATATCATAAGATCTTTTAAGGATAGCGTTCAAGATCCGACGGTGAACAAAGCGCCACAACATGTGTCGAAATTTCTGTTGTTTTTGAAGTGTAGTGAGCTCTGATGTAAATGAGTGACAGACATCAACATATATACGAGGTATGTCCATAAAATACAAGTTTTTCACCAAATAGTAGTTTATCGATCCCAAAACACTATCTATTTAAAGGTCCATTTATTCTTTAATACTTCTGCTATATTTCATATTGTGTTTGAAAGTACGTACAAGCAAAACCGTCACCATAGCAACAGCATAACGCTACCACGGGGCACTTCAGATATTTGAAAATAAAAATACATAAAACTAGTCTTTTGTCGCAAGTTTTTTTTTTTTTTTTTTTTTTTTTTAAAAATACGCGGGAAATACACTCACTTCAGCAGTAACGTAATTTGACGTTTTACCGGAAGTTTTGAACGTCAACAATTGGCCAGGAGACGTTATAAGCAATAAACACCCGGCTGCTATGACGGAAGAAAAACGCGCCGTTGTTAAATTCTGTGTCGGTGCGAACATGACACCAACGGAAACATTCAAGTTTATGCAGCGAGGCAAGGCTGACGTGTCCAGAGCGCTAGTGTTTAAATGGCATAGACGGTTTACGGATGGACTGGAAGATATTTGTGACCAGACTAGACCGGGAAGACCTCTTGGGATTCGAACGCGTCGATCACGCGCCTTGCAGCCCAGACTGTGCGCTTATGGACTTTGCAGTTTTTCCGCGATTCAATGCGGATATGAGAGGCAAACGTTTTGTCGACTTAGACGAACTAAAATACTTTGTTCGCTCCTCTGTAGGGTCATCCAAGAAAGAGTGGTTCCGCGAAACGTATACCAAATGGACGGACAGACATAGGAAGTGCGTGAACGCAGGTGGAGAGTACTTTGAAAAGTTGTAAGGTCGACGTCGTAAACGACGTCAAAGTGCCCCGTGTATGGTTTTGTACTTGTTTGTCCCATGTGTATTTTTGTAGCTGTTGCGTGTATTTTCATAAAATTTGGTACACATATTCATATTAAAATCCTGCACACGCTGGTGTAAATTTTGAATAGATCATGCAATTATTTCTTATTATTCTGGACCTGTCTACGCATTTTATGGACACACCTCGTACATATAACAGTAAAGATTATGTAGAATTAGATCTGATTCATACAATTAAAATTGCTAAGGCCATAGAGGCGAAAGCCTATAAATGGCTTCCAGGAACAGGTATTCCGTTATCATTGTTAATGTTAGGGTGGTTCTCTTAGGTACCGAGGTAGTTAATGGTGTTCTAAAAAATATATGATGAATGGAGACATGTATGAAAACATTCCATGTTTTCTTTTTCTACAGCAACCCAATGCAGACAAAATGATGTTATAAATAATCACCGATAATTATAGTGACTAAATTTGCTTTTAGTTTTGCTAATGTACGCAATTGATAGGTGATGCTTCGTTTGCAAATGAACACTTTTTCGAATACCGCGGTACCGTAAAAGACCCGGTATGTCCAAACTACAACTTGATCGGTCGAAATTTAATTGATACGAACCTCTTTTGCCACTGGACCAATGTAATAGTTTTGAAATATAACTGAGCTATTGAAAAATTATAGATTATGACACTTACATATAGTTCTTATAGCTCTCAAAGCTGTTTTGCACCAATTTCTATCGCAGCCCTTTTGTTGATTTTGTTGATGACTTCCGGTAACACACTTCCTTCCGTTGGTGTAACACTACTTCACATTATGGCGCAGTATGTTACTCTGTGCAATTTTCATCCATGGTGTCCGTGAATGTCGCCAAAATTGTTGCAGGTTTACTTGTTGGCTAGTGCAGACGAAACAAGATGGCCACTGATCTGTCATAAATTATCGTTTTGAAACAAGAACTAGCATAGGTCGACTTCGCTTAGGTCTTTAGTTCAAATTCAGCTTTGTTGTTGTATTTCTTTATTTCATACACAATTCAAGAGCTTTGTCTATATCGGTCTTAATTGACCCACTGCTTCTGTCAGGTCGTTTTGATAGCGTTTAGGAAGGGGATTATCATGTTATTGCTTTAAAAATGACGTTGAAAGCCAAGGGGACACGTGTCCAAAAATCTGAAATTACCCTGCCCCCGCCCGAAATTTCAAGAAAATCCTCGTTTTTCTCCATTCAATTAACATTGAAAAAATCAGAGGGTTTCCGACATTTTTATTTCCGTTTAAATTTCAATCTATAGACGGACTCAAAGCCCCTGCGGGGCATTTTCGTCCGTATAAAAAAATCACATTGAATTAAGGTGTTCCTAAATTTCAAAAGAAATATTATTTGATCTTTCTTAACTACTGCAAATGTCAAAAAAAACATACACATAAAATTGATTCAAAATTGATTTAATTTATTAAACAGAAAATATTGAGACAAAGGGATGAAATGCATTTTCACAAGCATTTTCTATCAGAATAATAAATCTTATGTTTGAAAGGGATAAGTCTGTTTCGTTTTTATGGCAGATTGTTTATGAAAGATGATCATGCAGACAACAAATTTGACATTAGAAATGTCGGGAAATTATATACATGTATATTCTAGCCCAGAAAATAATGTGATAAAAGGATGATATGCATTTTCGTTCGCATTTGTCAGATGCATAAAAAACATTCATGATGTATGAATTTTGCGCAGTATACCAAAATTTAAGCTGGTTGCCGATGACAATTTCTAATGAAAGAGTTTTTCTATTATTTTGGTCTTCTTGGACAGAAAATATTGTGAAAAATGAAGAAATTGTTTGTCACAAGCAATTTCATCATTTTCCAAAATGTTTTCAAAAGGGTTTATTTTGTTGGACATCATATAGCGCCGATGTGTGGCAACAGATTAATGTACAGTAGTTGCGCAAATTTATGTAATCTTTATAAATTTTGATCTGGGTTTCATAAACCTAAAGTTTGTGCTATGATATGTCAGCTAGGATTAGTGGGGTTTTAATTTTCTAAGATTTGCCATTGTTTGTTCTTCCATGGATTTTGACAGGATGAAACAAATGTCTCACTGACCCAGAAAATTTCTGAAAATATAGGGACATTCGTAAAATCACCATTGATGACAAAAAATAAAAGGGTAACTTTAACACTGTTCTAATTTCATGATGTTTTGTATTACATTCTATAACAAAACAAATGAGCCATGATCTGGACCAAGATCAGACTATTCCAAAGTGCAGGTTGATCAGGACCCATGATGCTCTATAATAGTTGCTACAGATCACGGAAATGCTATTAGAGGACAACATGGGTCCTGATCACACTATGCATATGCACTGGCCAGGTGCAGTTTTCCTATATGTTTTTTGCGCCACCGGAAAATTGTGTCGTTTCCAAAGCAAAGGGTTTTGTTCACAAAGAAATTTTTCTTCCATTTTTCCCAGTCAAAAAGCAGTATAAATTTAGAACACTAGTTATCCTGGAAAATGGGTGTTTCATTTACTTTTATGTCCAAAATGATCTATTTGGCATTTAAAAAAGCACAATTTGGCCAGACTCCTTTTCCAAATGGCTAGAAAAACCCTTGCAGGCTGAACTGGATCCATGTTTTCTCAAATGCAACAAAGATTACTTTTCTAGAACTCAGCTCATTTGATCATAGTGCCAAGATGTTTTTGTTAATCAATATTCAATAGCACAGATAATATTGAGGAAAGATGAGAAATTTCATTTGTATTTATAAATCTATTAAATTACCATGACTTAATATGATTTCTATACATTTCAACAATAAAACAAGAATCTACATGGGTCCAAGTTAGTTAAAAGTAATTGTGAGTAGGCCTGATTTCGAGGCCAAGTACCAGACACATTTCAGGTGAGTTGATTTGTTGTTTACCATTTTAATGTATCATTTCTAAAAGTATGTATAATTCTGTCATGAAGATAATATTAAGATTTTAACATATATTTAACCATTAAGTCAATGAGTTTCTCAAAAATGTGTATATTGCCTTGATAGCAGAAAATTGTATTTTCAATGATATTTGGGGAAAAACACATTCTGCTGTCTTATTATCTCTTTGAATGGCAACACAATATACCATCCCCCTTAATCGGTAATATCCTGCTGTCCGCCATTAGCCATTGTTTAAAAACCCTATATCTAAATGATTTTAGTGAGTGAGTTTTTTATGTATAGATTCAATAATTCAGATGAAATAGCACCAGGTTTGTTCAATCAATAATTGCACAGTCAAAGTGTTGCTGGTTGTAAGCCAAGAAGAAAATAGTGTTTGCGACGAATATCACATTAGATTAACGATTATGTTAAATGCACAGGTTTGTTGCTAACCGCAACACATGCTGATCACCAGTGATCAGGGAACATTTTGGTTGTTTTCACAGGAGTAAGTAAGTAAGTAAGTAAGTACATTTTTTAGAGTGACATGTGTTATACAATCATGTACAATAACCAATATGATACTATCAACACCCGGCCCCATGGGCCTATAAGTCTCTTTTGGGTATAATAATTAAAGCAAAATATAAAATAGCAGATGATGAAATGTAGAATAAGGTCTTTCAGTATATTTTTAGGTGTAATTCATCATGAAAAGGGTTATGTTGTGGGTACTTACACATTAATCATATGTTGACTAAGAAATTACTTTGCTGAAGCTATAATTGTGTAAAAGTTTCACTTTGCGTTATGACCCTATTAAGTATTGAAATACATATGCATTTGACAGTTTTGTACATTTTCATGTTATAAAATTGATATGCATATAAATCATAAGATGTATACATGTATGTCAATAATCATTTTTGCAGACATGGTGAAAACAATGGTATGTGGATCGGCCATATAAAGTCTGGTAGAATGGGTTGTATTTCAGAACGGTATGCATTTACTCTTCATCCCTAATACAATCTAGATTTCATTGTATCATGTACAAAGTTTGTTTTTTTCTAAATCACAAAATATGACAAAAACAACTTTCTGAATGAAAATTGACTTCTGCTTTAAACATAATGTTTTCTTCACCATAAAGTGCATATAATTGTCTGCAAGCTGTTTCAGTATAGATCAGTTTGAAATATTGCTGTTTATATATTGCTGTTTATAAAAGGTGTCACATTATGATTTATACATTTACATGTATGTGTCCGACTGGAATGTGTCAATTTTAATTATCGATATAGATCTTCATGTTTTATTCACCCAGACAAAGAAGCTCTGAATGAAAAACATAATTATCATATGGTAGAACAGTTTACATTGTGTAAATTGTTTTTCTTCCAGTAGCATGAATTTGACTTACGATTTTGACATATGTTAAAATTTTGTCAATGTTCAATAACTGAATACTGATTTATCATCAAATGTGAAGGGCCTTGTTATACATGTACAAATTCTAACAGTACAGCATCCAATATGGATTGTTTTGTATGAAATTTCACTGGTCTAAAAGCTTGTCCTTTGGCGAAAGTGAGCACAATGTAGAAACTAGAAACAAAATAATGGCATAAATATGTAATTTGTTTCATTACAGATAAATGAAGTTAGCTGCTGAATACCAGTGATAGAATGTTTTACAAAATGGACAAACTTGCTGAAACCCATGAAGGACTTATTTATTTGTGCATTTGTGATGTTAAGCAAAACATATATGAGTCAAGAAAGGTCCCATAAACCTTCCAAGAACAACACTTTTCTAGGCTGCTCCAAGTTTATAGCTAGCTGTTGTAGACCACAACATTAACACTTTCCCAAACAATAGTCTTGATTTTGACGTCCCTTATAGAATTGGCTTGGAAAAAAATTGATGGAAAAGAAGATGCTGATAACCAGCATTTTCTTCTTTTACCTCAATATTTTCTAAGCTACATTAATCTGAAATTTTACCTTTAGTTAAATCTATTTTGTTGTCTAGAGCAGCTATCAAATTGGGCCGCCCTAAAATTTCGTCGTTTGGAAATGGGTCCACACTTAAAAAAATGATATTGAAAGATCATAGTGTGGTTATGATTTATGGAAATATAGAAAATGCTAGATGTCAGTATTTTTCTTTACCCTCAATGCTTTCCAAAGCCTTATATTTTAGAGACGTTTTAACCAGGTCTTGTTTGGAAAAGAGTTATGGCATTTGAAAACACTATGGGTCCAGATCAGCATGTGCATGCACACATTTTGATCAAGATACACATTATTCTCCATTATCAATAGCTGCAAGGAGTATAATTACATGTATATAAGCAGAATGGATCCTTATCAGAATATATTTGATAGCAGTCTGGTCTTGGAAACATGTTTTCCCCTATAATGTTATCAGTACTCTTTTTGCAGATCCTGGTTCAAACTGATTACTTTATTTGGGCTTTATTGTCCAAATGTTATGGTAAACTTCTTTTCATTTTCAGAATGAATGCATTTTTGTGCTTAACTTTTCTTTACAAACTTTTCTTTTACAATGCAATTTTGGCTTACTGTAATTCCTTTTACATATTAACGATACTAAGATATGAAGTTGATAAAATTTTGCAAACAAAGCTTTGAGAGAAAGGGAGAACTGCTTTTCATCAGTATTTTCTTCTTTTTGCTTAAGTTAACCCTTTCCCAAACAACAAAATTTAAGGGTGGTCCAATTTGAAAGTTGCTGCAGACGACAAAATGGACATTGAAAAAGAAAGGATTTTTGTACAAAATATCTAAGAAAATATTGAGACAAAAAGAGAAACTGCTGGTTATCAGCAGTTTCTTCTTTTGTTTCAATGTTTTCTCAAGCCTTTTCTACTAGGGACGTCAAAACCAGGTCTTGTTTGGGAAAGGGTTAATGCTCTGGAAAGCCCTTCGTTCTGATAATTAAAATGAGTTACTGTTTTTGAAAGGGTTAAGACTTAACCACACTACAGGGTTGTCACGCGTCAGGGAAAAGTCAGGGAAATTTAATTTTTTTCAAGGTCAGGGAATTGTCAGGGAAATTTGTAAATTGTCAGGGAAATTTGAAAATATAGGCAAATGTCTGGGAAATGTCAGGGAATTTTGGAAAGATAAGATGCAGTGTCATATAAATAATGATTTCAACTTCGCCTTTTGAAATTAACTTAGAATATCGCGAGTTACCGTGAAAATATCGCAAGCAAATTTGTCAGGGAATTTTCAAATTTTGTCAGGGAAATGTCAGGGAATTGTCAGGGAATTTTATTTCCTCTGACTAGTGGCAACCCTGACACAGTTTTGTAAATGTACCGGAACATTAGCAAGAGCAGACTTGAGTTTTCTCGTGACACTAATACCTCTTTTTCTCTATTATAAATTCTTGTCTACTGTCTGATACTCTATCCATTGTACTTGGTGTTAACACATTACCACACAGTGAACTTTGTCTTTCCACAAAATAATAACCATAGAAATTATCGTGGAAAATGAAGAAATTTGCTTTTGAGAAGCAACTTCTTCATTTCCAACAACGTTTTTCATCCAAAAAGGTAGAATATAAAAATTTCATTTACTTGAAAATGTCGTAAGCATGATATTTCAATTTAGACCACCCTAAAATTCGGTTGCTTGGAAATGGGTTAAGTATAATGCTAGCTAAACAAATAAACAACTTGTATATGGGGTTAGCGTTAAAAATTTAATTTTTCAGCTCATAGTATCAGTGATAGAAGAAAATATTTTTTTATGAAAATGTATTAGATTATATGAAATATTTTTTGCTGATTGTTTTTCATTGTTTCATTGTCTTATGTTCCATTTTGGAAAAATGTCCATCTGTTGGTAATGACAAAAACTGGTCCTCATTTTACTAATCATCGTAGTAGGCTTTTTCTAAACGAGATTGCTATCACTCCGTCGGTGAAGGACAAGGAATACATACATGAACAATCAAGAGGAAAATGCTGAAAATCTGCAATTTATAGATAACTCGTTATTATTTAAAAACTGATACATGTTCCCAGGGCAGCTTGCAATCTTAATACAACCTGCGTCTTGTACCCTGTACACAAGCCTTACGTTTGCCAACCACTGCGGGGAATCACGTAAATACTAATGGGAATCACGCGAAACAGCAACATCAACAGTTGCAGAAAATCATTAATAAATCTGTTAGTGCTTGACCGATTTGAATTTGGTTTGAAGCAGAGAATGTATACATGAAATCAAGGTTTTGTTGTGTATGGTGTATCTTGTAAACAGTAACCGTTTCAAAAAAAATGAAGACAAGCAAACAAAATTGTGTTTGCTCGTCAATACTTTTTTATCAGATAATGTTTATAAGATCTGCGATATCTAGAAAATCAAGTCGATTTCTCGTCTTCTTTGCTCCAAAGGATTTTCAAATCGATCGAGTTTTAATATAATTTTATAATTTTTTCTGTAATCATTGTTGTTGTGTCGTATAATTCTCTTGCTAAAAGAGAATAGGATTATGTGTACATGCCTTCAGACAATCGACAAACATCGAGTTTGAGGTTGAATTTTCTAGAAAATCCTCTTTTTGCACATTGTGAGGCTTTTAATGACCTGCAAGATCCCCAAATAAAAAAGATTCATCCGTTTAAAATTGTCGTCTTAAACATATTTAGATTAGAAACAGTCTAATTTGTGCTCATGGAGAAATTGTAAAGAGTGTAAGCGCCATTTGCCGTCAGGCCAGAGAGCTATTGTCATGGCGGTGTGTCTGTCGTGCGTCCGTTTGTGCGTGCGTATTTTTTTCTTTCAAAATCTGTTCAAAACTACTCAGTGGATTTCAACTATACTTCAAAGGAATTATCCTTAGGTGAGCCTCTCTCAGATTCCTTGAAATAATTCTGAATGATGAAGAGAGTAAGGTGTTATCAGCCCCCGAATGTAAAAAAAATGCCGTTTTGACTTTGTTTTCACTCTAGGGACTATTGACAAATCAAGACAAAATTTGGACAGAAAATTGTGAGTTATGTGTCCTAATTACATCCACAATTAATGATCAGTCTAAGGACAAAACTTCAATGCAATGTTGTTGACGTGAAAATCTTGATTAAGATTGACCCTAAGCTTGATAGGCTTATAACATCCAGAGTCATGTGCCCTTGAACTTGATCAAATTGCCAATTGTGTCTTTGTTTTTCTAACAGCTCCACAGATCTTCTAGGACATATGTCTATATACTATTGACGTCTGAGTTATCTAGCATGGGTCCCATTTAATCGAGGCATTTAAATAAATGTTGTGAAATTACGCATTTCCTCGTTTGCGCAGCCTGAACGTCTGAAATTGCATTCAACAAGACAAATAATTCAGGCCCGTTGAGCGCTTCCAGACCGTCAAAGCTGACTATTTTCTAATATGCTGTGATAAAGAATGGAATAATTGACAAATCGATTCTTTTTAATTAATTATCGACAATTTAAACATTGAATACATGTATATTCGCATTTCGAAGTCGAGCTAGAAAATGTTTGCTCTATGTGGTCTGTTTTTCGCCCGTATTTAGGCTTTGCCTATTTTCATATTATTATCTATAACTTAAATAATAAGCAAATCGCTTTAATTTTATAATTTCCTTGTCTAGCGGATTTGCATACTTCGTTCAATTGTTGGGCTGAGCATATACAAGTTATTCCAAATCATTAGTCGTATTGCATTTTACTTCAAAATAAGATAGGAAAGTTGTAAAACTTATGAAAGCAAACAGAAACCCCAATTACGGCGAAAATAACACCCCAGAGCAATTTCAACATTGTATAGTTTGGTCAAAATGTTTAGAAATCTACCTAAATTATAGAAATAAGGCCCTAGAAACCACATGCGTAGGAACTTTTTGTTAATGCTCGACCTCCATGCTTAATTGAAACTTCGATATGTATTGAAGATCTCTAGGGTGGAGGTCACATGATAGAGGTCCTTTTGAGGTCACCACAAGGTCAAAAGTCAACTAAGTGCAAAAATAAATGGTGTAGCAAGAAAATCCGCCATAACTCACTTAGTTCTGGGTCTAGACTAACAAATTTGGCATCAAAATGAAGCTGGGACATCCATGTTAATTTTGCAGTATAGATATGCAAATCATCTAATTTGCATATATAAGATTTTAAAGATTTAATTAGAAATTTCGAAGATTTTTTGGTCATTTTTTTATAGCATAAAGTTGGAACATAAGCTATAACCCACTAAGTTTGTGGTGTAGATTCACGAACTGGGTGCCAAAATAAGGCTAGACATCTGTCCTCAAGTATAGTTAAGCAAAATAAGTGAATTACATATGAATGCATTTAATTATCTTTTTAATTAAAATGATGAAAATATCGCCAGTTTGTGAATATTTGATTCACACAGTAATCAGACTTAAAGGTATCACAAGAAAATTCTATAAAATCAATCATTGGGCCGATTCCAACTAAACTTTGTATGAATGTTCTTTGAGTGACCCTTTTGAAGATGTGTTATCAAAATTTTGATTTGACAAAAAAGTGGGCGTGGCAGGGCGGAGCTTATCTGCCTTAGAGAAATCACAAGAATTTTTTTTAAAAATCAACCACTGGGCCAATTTGAACCAAACTTGGCATGAATGTACTTTGTGTGACCCTTTTGGACATTTTTTAAACAAAATTTTGATTCGTCAAAAACGTGGACGTGGAAGGGCGGGGCTTATCGAACTTAAACAAATCAAAAGAAAATTCTTTAAAAATCAACCATCGGGTCAATTTGAACCAAACTTTACGTAATTGTTCTTTGAATTGTTTCTTTTGAACATTTGCTAAAAATTGTTTGAAATCAACAACAAATATGGACTTGGCAGGATGGGGTCATTTTCAACTTCATGAAATCATGAAAAAATACTTTAAAAACAATCATTGTGCAAATTTATACCCAACTTTGTTGGATCGATTTGATCGAAATTAAAACTAAATTGATTATGCAAGAATTGTTTTACTTCTAGCCTGATCGGAACAGAAAGTTCTTAGTTATAAGCCTTTGTATTTGAAAAAATTGCCATTTTCACTCATGTCATTAGAAATTTTGATGATTGTTTTGTCATTTTCTTTATAATGTAGTTGAAACATAAGCTATAATTTGTGGTGTACATTCACGAATTGGGTACCAAAATAAAGCATAGACATCTGTCCTCAAGTTCGATTGTGCAAATTAGCTAAATTGCATCAGCAAGATTTTTATCGACAATTTATGAATATTTGATACACACGGTGCCTTGAAGCTTTGTGGGTTGATTTAATCATATTGTTTATGCAAACATCCAATCAAAAACATGATTACATGTATGTATTTTTAGATATGTCCGATTGAATTACAGTATCGTAGAGGGTGTGGTTTCCATGGTAACACGTCTTGTAAAAATGACTGTGGGGTATAGCAGGATGAACAGCTATAGTTCACTTTTACCGGGTTTAGACTTACAGTTGATGTGTTATAAAATGAAGCTAACACATCCGTCCTTATTTTTCAGAATTGTTATGCAAAAAAGGTTTGCATAATCATGACATTGTAGAATTTATAAGAATAACTGATGAAGTTATCATCAATTTTATAGAGTACATTGGGAACATCAGATATAGCTCAGTTCTTGGTATAGATTAACAATTTTGGTATCAAATAAAAGCATAGGCACTGATCTTTATCTTTTCTGTACAGTTATGCAACCTAGTAGTTATGCAAATCTACTAATTTGCAAATGTATAATTTTGAAGAGTTAATGGGAAATTTCATGAAATTTCCTTTGTTTTTGTTTCCTATATAGGAAGAAAAAAGCTTATGTTCACGAACTGTGCGGTGTGCACAAACAATTTTTGTATTGAAATAAAGCCTACAGATCCATACTTAACTTGCAATTTGCGAATACATGTAAGCATATCTGCATGTCCACGATTTAAATGATTTTAATAGATTTTTAGAATTATGATGAACACATCCCGAATTTGGGAATATTAGATACATACAGTGATTTCAAGCATCTTGGAAATACCAATAAATCACATGATTTATGTACAACTTCCCGCCCAGAAGATTGCTAGAGATTGCGTTTTCCATAAAAAAAACCATATCTTTAAAAGGTCGTTTAAGGGGATATAGCTAGAGAAGCACATATAACTCACGGTGTTCTGGGTGTAGGTTAACAGTTATGATATCAAAATGTAGGATAGGTACCCATCTAAATGTTCAAGCATAGCTTAATGCAAAATAAATAACTGGTATGATTGATAAAATTATTGTCATTTTTTGGGAGTGTAATTGGAAAATTAGACACAGTTTATTTTAAGTTCTGTGTATATACTTAAAAGTATAGACGAATCCAGAAATTAGTATTTACCCTATTACCTCACCTACCGCCGCCATTAACGTACTGAAGATTATCAACTTCTCAGTACTCGAAGCTCAATAATTGAGTGATAGTTGGTATCTGGAGAAGCTTCTGAGGGGCATATAACGACTTTAATGGTTCACTTCTGGCTACAGAAACAAAACACAGTGATAAGAGAATGTTTGTTCGTCACCAGGAGGTACTTTGATTAAAGACTGTCCATACAAATATGATCCAAAACAGACTGGAATAGAAGGTTAATTCAAATCTTATCAAAATACTTAATGCATTTCCTTTCTTACCATTCCTTACCATTTCTTACCACTGTAGACATCTATGTAGGCAACGTCTGCCTTTCTTTAAATGACAAGAGACCAGCCCTTTAAATGACAAGGGGCCAGCCAGCCCCTGTGATAATCAAAGGTTCAATAAGATGAGGTAGGGCAGATATTCTAAAATAATATTTAGTGCCAAAGCACTTGTATGCAAATATCTGTAAGCTGTAGATTCTACAAAGAAAAGAAAAAAAAGACAATTGTTCGCCAAGATAAGTACTTTCAATGACTAGTGAATTTAAGAGAGACAAGCAGTTAATACATGCCAAACATCCAAGGGAATTCCATGATGACCAAATTCAATGATAGCTAAATGTCACGAAATGGTGATAAAATTGATTTATGCATACTTCCTTTTATAAGAAAATGAGCACAGTTTGCAACTGTGTCTACTGTTAAAGGAAGCCTTTAATCAACTGTGTAATAACGGAGCAGCGTAACTGATTCCCTTTAGTGGTATTTATCTGACCCTGATATTTAACCTTAATTTTATGAATGACACCAATTCTGGTACGAAAAGATATTTACTTATATACCAAATTTAAGCTATTGAAATGTAAACAATAAGACATTTTAAGTAGGCTTAAGTGCTCGCAAGAAGTTATATAGACAAATGTAAAGACATACAGTATTAAAAGATTATAAACCACAAAATTCTAATTTTTGGCAGCATAATATCAATAACATATGTATAATATATGTAATATGATAATAATGTGATTGAGTCCTACAAGAAACTTTTCAAAATGCACTGTGGGCATATACAGGTATTCACAAACTGAAGACGATTTCATCAAAGTTTTATATTAACTATTCAAACCCAAATGCGGTTGAGCTATTGCAAGTTAGGTACTTTGCATGAATATTCCCATGAAATAAAGACGGATGCAAAACTTAATTTTGACATAGTAATTGGTAGTCTACACTCAGAATGCAGTGAAATATTGCTGTTTCCAGCTATACCCCTCAACAAACTTTTTTAAAAGATACGCTTCCATGGAAAACACACTCTCTAGTACGATACTGTATTTCAATCTGATTCTGTACAAAGATAGCAGCGTGCTTTATTTTGTTTGTGACGGGAAGTTGTGCATTATGCAGCATATACAATACCCTCCATGAATCCTAAAAGCAATATATACTGAGCAAAAAAAGTTTAGCACGCTTTTTAACACACTATTTTTTCAGTTTAAGATAATTAAATGAACATTGCTTTGTGCTGTTCAGTTGTCCCGATCGACAACCATTACGCATACAGTGCATGTGTAGAGTGAACATTCAGTGTATTGGACAAAGTCCAGATAAGCAAAAGTCACGTGCGGCACGTGTGCAGTGACATCGATAATGTCTAGCTTGTCCAAAAACACACGATTACACAGATCTGTTAGCAGAATCAATTTAACTGTTACAAATTCTTTGAAATTGATTATGGGAAGGCGAGAAATGATGACGTAAGTTCGACGTCAGAGAGCTCTTTGCATGCTCCAAGCAGGTATGTCTGTTAGAGATGTCGCTTTGCATTTCAATTGTCTCCAATTGACAATTACGCGCCTACAGCACTTGGTTTATGCAACTTTAGCCACCAACGACCGACCTAAATCTTGTAGACCGTGTAAAACGACGTTCAGGGAGGATCGTTTCATAGCGACGTCTTGACGACGTTTCGAATTCCTGTCTAGTAAGAATTTAGTGCTACTCCTCAAGGACGTCACAAGGTATACCGTTAGTGACCAGACTGTCCGGAACAGGCTCCACACAACTTGCATCAGGGTCCTCCGATCTTACGCCAATGACGTTAAGCATCGACATGCAAGGCGTCAGTGGGTATTGACACATCGACATTGATTCAGGAGACATTGAACTGATGTCCGGACGAATCTCATTTTACGTGTCATTAACTGACGGCAGGATTTGTGGTTGGAGAAGATGCATAAGTCTTGATACCAATAACGTCATCATTGAGACCGTTACGTCGAGTGCAGCGTCATTTTTAGGCAGGAATAGATGAAAACAGTTAAACAGACCTCATTTCAGTTAATGGCAACCAAACGGTGCAAGGGCACTGCAATGAAATTATCCAACCTGTCACAGGACCGTCTTACAACGGCACAACGTTGTGATATTTCAATGAGATAATCACCACCCACTTACTCCAAGGAACATACAGAATGATCTACGCCTGAACTGCTTAATCACCAACAAAAGAACACACAAAGAACATTGTTGGACGTCAGGCTAGAGAAAGTAATGACGTCTGTAACGTCAATGGCAATGAGCGTCATCTGCAGTATGAATGGGCAAAATTCCTTTCTGTGTGGTCAGGAAGCTTCTCTGCAACATGGGAAGACATTGAATGGCGGTCCTCGCTGCTTATGCTGGACATTCGCGTCATTGAAAATTGCTTGACTTTCGATATCTGACCCCTGTGCACTTTAACGTAAGATACCTAACTAACGCTTAAGAATTTTGAAACAAAATTTTCAGGAAGCGCCAGAAAATTGAATTTTCAAACACATTAGATTTTTATTTTTATGGATTTTGGAATAGTTTTTTACTAGGAAAGGACATTTTCCAAGTGTGCTAAACTTTTTGTGCACAGTATATATATTAGAATATATATTTGTCATATTTTTTCGTGATTTATTTTAAAAAAAATCTTGGAAATGGAGGTAAACTAAGCTGCAAGCAAAACTTAGGTATGGAAATCTAGCCTTTAATTTGAAACTACGATTTTAAACTGTTAATGTACACCGCGAATTTAGTGAACTAAAACGTTTTACTGCTATATTCTTAACAAGAGGACAATGATGGTCCGAAATTGCTCATCTTAACCAAGATGGCATGAGCGAAAATGACGATTTTGTCAAATGCAAATGCTTATAACTTGGGACTTTCTGTTTTGATTAGGCTTAACGGAAAATTATTTTTGCATGATCAATTTAGTTACAATTTTGTTCAAATACATTCAGCAAAGCTGTGTATAAATTAGCACAATGTTCTTTTTTAAAATCATGATTTCCCCGTGTTGAAAATGTCCCCATCCTGCCACGTTAATAAATCAAACAATTTGTTTACAAATGTTTATAAGGGTCACTCAAAGAACATTGAAGTCAAGTTTGGTTAAAAATGGTCCAAATGTTGTATTTTAATGAATTTTCTTATAATTTGTCCGATGAGCATCGCCACGCAATGCCACACCAACACTTTTTGAAGAATCAAAATGTTCAAAAGGGTCACACAAAAATCATTCATACCAAGTTTGGTTCAAATTGGTCTAATAGTTGATTTTTAAAAGTTTTCTTGTGATTTCTCTAAGTCTGATAAGCTCCGACCTGCCACACCCACATTTTTAGTCAAATTAAAATTCTGATAACACATCTTCAATAGGGTCACTCAAAGAACATTCATATAAAGTTTGGTTGGAATTGGCCCAATGATTGATTTTAAAAGAATTTTCTTGTGATACCTTTAAGTCTGATTACTGTGTGAATCAAATATTCACAAAATGGCGATATTTTCACGAATTAATTAAAAAAAATAATTAAAAAGCATACATATTTCATTTACTTATTTTGCTTAACTATGCTTGAGGACAGATGTCTATGCTTTATTTTGGCATCCAATTCGTGTATATACACCACAAACTTAGTGATTTATAGCTTATGTTCCAACTTAATGCTATAAAAATGACAAAAAAATCTTCGTAGTTTCTAATTAAATCTTTAAAATCTTATATATGCAAATTAGCTGATTTGCATATCTATATTGCAAACTGAAGATGAATATCCCAGCTTCATTTTGATAACAAAGTTGTTAAAATAGACCCAGAAGTAAGTGAGTTATGGCGGATTTTCTTGCTATACCATTTATTTTTGCACTTAGTTGACCTTTGACCCTGTGGTGACCTTAAAAGGACCTCTATCATGTGACCTCCACCCTAGTGATCTTCCATACATATCGAAGTTTCATTTAGGCATGGAGGTCGAGCATTAACAAAAAGTTCCAACACAAGTCACATTTTGGGTGAGATTTAGGTAGACAAAAATGCAAAGTTTAAAAAAAGATGGTGATTTGTGCAAGTACTGATCATTGACAGAGTGAATATACATGTAGATATCATTTGGATTACATAATATTATAAGACTGGTTGAGTACCGTGGATAGGTATAAAAACGTTTATTTCAAAAGCGGTTTTATAACAAAACCGACAGTCTTCCAAATGTAACAAAAATCTTGCGTCCCAACCGGTTTTGTAATAAAAATTTAATTGTGCAATATTAGAATTTTTCCATGATGAAATCGTGGTAAGACGATAGAGAACTCAAATTACGGCGAATATAACACCACAGAGCGGTTCAAATATTGTATACTGAAAGGCAAAAGTAACTTTACACCTGACATTCATTTGATTTATCAAACCATAATCACAATTTGTGAAATTACTTGTGTTATACATATACATATGCCGTTTTTCAAGAACAATGTGGGATAGAAGGGAGTGTTCAGCCTTTCTTGACGCTGGTGTTACGACGGCATTAATAAAGGGGTCACATTGAAAAATCCAGGTAAATTGTTTTATTACACCTTTTAGGATAAAAAGGATGGCAATTTATGCTTAATTTGATCTAATGTCAGTATTTCTTTGTCCCTATGTGTATTCTTGACTGAAAAAAATACTCGTGTAAGGATAAGGTCAACCTTCTGATCTTGAGCTATTCAATTCTTAAACAATCGTCCCGTAGCACACTTTCTCTTCCATGCACGTTCTTGAGTCCACACGGCTTTTATCGCCTATGCCACTAACATTTAACCTTTTCTCGTCAGAAAAGAGGGGCTAACTCCAATCTGTGCGTGTTCAAAATGCTACATAAGGTCAAATATGGGCGTTTTTGACGTTGACGTCATGTTACTGTATAACTCAAGGGGTCTGGCTACCGGACGTCTAGCACTAAAATCAATGTTTCAAATTCGACATCGAATAATTCTACGGCTCATCTAACGATTTCACGCATCTTAACTGCAGCTTCCGGTAAAAACGTAACGTCACGTCACGCTAATATTAAACACGAATTTATTGGTCTTGGTTATGGATATTCTCATTTTGCAACCCGAAAAAGTCTTTAAATGCGTTGAAAAAGTTAACGATTGATTGACGGGTGCAATTCATTAGCATAGAAACATAAAATTTCATCCTGGCTATCTCATCATGCTTAATGTTCTGTTTTTGTCGACGTCAGATTGCTTACCTTTTTATGGTAATTGGAATTCAGCTCTGGCCTTTTGTGTGGCCACCAACAAAGATAAAACATGCAAAAAATAATGTCGCTATTTACATCACGATTGTGTGGGTGGGGTATTTTGGTAATCTTAACGATATGCACGTGCAGATTGCTGTAACGTCGATGAAACGGATGTGTTGGTTTAGAATATCAAAGAATAAATGGGGAAACATATGGTCGTGAAAAAATCATGAATATGCTTTGAAATTAAGTAAATAGAATAATTCTAAAACTGTAAAGTTATTTTTGCCTTTGAGTATATATTTGGGTAAACATGTTTGTGACAAAAATGCAAAGTTTCAAAAAAAGAGAGTGGTAAGAGCAAGTACTTGTCATTGATAGAGTGAATTTACACGTAGATATCATTAGAAGTACATATTAGCCTGGTTGAGTACCGTGGATAGGCAGAAAAAAACATAAATTACAAAAGCGGTTTTATTACAAAACCGGCAGCCTTCCAAATGTACCAAAAATCTTGCATCCCAAACGTTTTTTGTAATAAGAGTCTAATTGTGGAATATTAGAACTGTTCCATGATGAAATCGTGGTAAGAGGTCAGAGAACCCAAATTACGACGAAAAAAAAACAATCGAAAGCAGTTGCAACATTGTACAGTTGGGTTGACATGTTTGTTACAAAAATGCAAAGTTTAAAAAGAAAGTGAATGATCAGTGCAAGTACTGATCATTAATAGAGTGAAAACACACGTAGATATCAATTGGAGTACAGGTAAGCCTGTTGAGAACCATAGATAGGTAAAAAAAGGTCATTACAAAAGCGGTTTTATTACAAAACCGATTCTCTTCCAAATGTAACAAAAATCTTTCATTCCAACCGGTTTTGTAATAAAAAAAAAATAATTGTAGAATATAAGAATTGTTCCAGGATGAAATCGGAGTAAAACGTTAGAGAACCCCAATAACGGCGAAAATAACACCCCAGAGCACTTGCAACATTGTATAGTTGGGTCAACATGTCTGACAAAAATGCAAGGTTTCAAAAAAAAAATTGAGTGATAAGTACAAGAACTGATCATAGAGTGAATACACACGTAGATATCATTTGGAGTACAGATAAGCCTGGCTGAGTACCATGGATATGTAGAAAAAAGTTTATTAAAAAATTGTTTTATTACAAAACCGGTTGTCTTCCATATGTAACAAAAATTTTGCATTTCAACCAGTTCTGTAATAAAAATTATTTGCGGAAACATTACAGTTATTCCTCGATGAAATCGTGGTAAGACGTTAGAGAACCCCAATTACGGCGAAAATAACATTCCAGAGCAGTTCCAACATCGTTTGTCTGTGACGAAAATGCAAACTTTAAAATAAAATGAGTGATTAGTGCGAGTACTGATCATTGATAGAGTGAATATACACGTAGATATCATTTGGAGTACCGATAAGCCTGGTTGAGTACCGTGGATAGGTAGAAAAAGGTTTATTACAAAACCGTTTTATTACAAAATCGGTTGTCTTCCAAATGTAACAAAAATATTGCATTCCAACCGGTTTTGTAATAAAAATTTAATTGTGGAATATCAGACGCTAGAAACCGCTATTACTGCGAAAATAACACCCCAGAACAGTTTCGACATTGTATAGTTTGGTCAACATGTTTGTGACAAAAATGCAATGTTTCCAAAAAAGTGAGTAATTAGTGCAAGTTCTGAGCATTAAAAGAGTGAATGTACACGTAGATATCATTAGAAGTACATATAAGCCTGTTTGAGTACCGTGGATAGGTAGAAAAAAACGTTTATTGCAAAAGCGGTTTAATTACAAAACAGGATGTCTTCCAAATGTAACAAAACTCTTGCGTCCCAACCGGTTTTGTAATAAAAATTTGATTGTTCAATATTAGAAATGTTCCATGATGAAATCGTGCTTAGATGATAGGGAACCCGAATTACGGCGAAAATAACACCCCAGAGCAGTTGCAACATTGCATAGTTAGGTCAACATGTTTATGACTAAAATGCAAAGTTTCAAAAAAGTGAGTGATTAGTTCAACTACTGATCATTGATAGAGTGAATATACACGTAAATATCATTTAGAGTACAGATAAGCCTGGTTTAGTACCGAAGATACGTATAAAAAAGTTTATTTCAAAACCGGTTTTATTACAAAGCCGGTTGTCTTCCAGATGTAACAAAAATCTTGCATCCCAGCCGGTTTTGTAATAATTTCATTAGCATTCCGGTTTATTACAATTCAGGTTGTAACAAAGCACTCTTCTACTTTGAAGTTAAAAAACTTTTTTGTATTAATCATATCAAAATGAAATTTTGTTTGTACCTTCAATATTCCAAGGGCAGGAGACTTAAGGAGCCATTCATCATAAATATCAGTTTGTTGATCTTTTGTATTCATTCTTCTGTCAATCTCAAATTTTGCTTATTGTTGATGTACTAAATTAACGAAACTATCTCAGCAGCCTTTCTATATGAATTGTTTTGATATCTGGTGAAAATGATTCTATATGATTACACGAAATAAGTGAAAACCTTGAGTCTAATTGACGATAAAGAGCCAAAGCTATTTGACCTGGACCTTCCAAGGTCATTTTCAAAAATTCACTTGTTATATACTGTGCACAAAAAGTTTAGCACACTTGGAAAATGTCCTTTCCTAGTCAAAACTATTCCAAAATCGATAAAAATAAAAATCTAATGTGTTTGAAAATTCAATTTTCTGGCGCTTTCTGAAAATTTTGTTTCAAAATTCTTAAGCGTTAGTTAGGTATCTTACGTTAAAGTACACAGGGGTCAGATATCGAAAGTCAAGCAAATTTCAATGACGCGAATGTCCAGCATAAGCAGCTAGGACCGCCATTCAATGTCTTCCCATGATGCCTGGCCACACAGAAAGGAATTTTGCCCATTCATACTGCAGATGACGCTCATTGCCATTGACGTTACAGACGTCATTACTTTCTCTAGCCGGACGTCCAACAATGTTCTTTGTGTGTTCTTTTGCTGGTGATTAAGCAGTTCAGGCGTAGATCATTCTGTATGTTCCTTGGAGTAAGTGGGTGGTGATTATCTTATTGAAATATCACAACGTTGTGCCGTTGTAAGACGGTCCTGTGACAGGTTGGATAATTTCATTGCAGTGCCCTTGCACCGTTTGGTTGCCATTAACTGAAATGAGGTCTGTTTAACTGTTTTCATCTCTTCCGGCCTAACAATGACGCTGCACTCGACGTTACGGTCTCAATGATGACGTTATTGGTATCAAGACTTACGCATCTTCTCCAACCACAAATCCTGCCGTCAGTTAATGACACATAAAATGAGATTCGTTCGGACATCAGTCCAATGTCTCCTGAATCAATGTCGATGTGTCAATACCCACTGACGCCTTGCCTGTCCATGCTTAACGTCAATGGCGTAAGATCGGAGGACCCTGATGCAAGTTGTGTGGAGCCTGTTAAGGACAGTCTGGTCACTAACGGTATACCTTGTGACGTCCTTGAGGAGTAGCACTTAATTCTTAATAGACAGGAATTCGAAACGTCGTCAAGACGTTGCTGTGAAACGATCCTCCCTGAACGTCGTTTTACACGGTCTACAAGATGTAGGTCGGTCGTTGGTGGCTAAAGTTGCATAAACCAAGTGCTGTAGGCGCGTAATTGTCAATTGGAGACAATTGAAATGCAAAGCGACATCTCTAAAAGACATACCTGCTTGGAGCATGCAAAGAGCTCTCTGACGTCGAACTTACGTCATCATTTCTCGCCTTCCCATAATCAATTTCAAAGAATTTGTAACAGTTAAATTGATTCTGCTAACAGATCTGTGTAACCGTGTGTTTTTGGACAAGCTAGACATTATCGATGTCTCTGCACACGTGCCGCACGTGACTTTTGCTTATCTGGAATTTGTCCAATACACTGAATGTTCACTCTACACATGCACTGTATGCGTAATGGTTGTCGATCGGGACAACTTAACAGCACAAAGCAGTGTTCATTTGATTATCATAAACTGAAAAAACATTGTGTTAAAAAGCGTGCTAAACTTTTTGTGCTCAGTATAATTTGTAGTTATATCTGAAGATAAAAATGGGATCATAAAGTATATTTCAATCAATTAACATGTATAATATTCTTGCTGTTCTAAGGTAGTTTAGTGTTCATTTCACTGCAGACCTTGATTTGACACACAGAGAAATAATGAAAAGGTAATTGTCCGCTTGTCTCTTCAAAAATCATTACCATTGAGTACGTCAATTTATGATAAAACCTGATTTTTTCCATTGAATTAAGTAAATACAGCAATTATATTGTTAAAATGCCTCAGTTCTTCAAATTCACTTAATATAATAATTTTCATGATAAAATTTAGCTCAAAATCTTAAGATGTAAGATTTTTAGAATAGCCTTTGAAAGTCAAGGCCGAATAACTTTAGTTCCTTATAATGAATAAGACTCAAATTTAAAAGCTATTTAGCTTATATATATAGGATCTTGTTCACCAGATTTCATGACAGTTCATGGAAAACTACAGACTGTAGAGATATTTTCGTAAAGTTAGTACATCAAAAATAAGCAAAATTTGAGATTGACAGAATAATGAATACAGAAACTCAATAAATCGATAATAATAACTAATGGTGCTCGACAACTTCTGCCCTTGGTCTATTGAAGGCACATTCAAAATTTCATTTTGATCTGATCAATAAAAAAAGTTATTGAACTTCAAAGTAAAAAATTGCTTCTCCTGTTAATTTACTCAACCCACTGTTTCAGTTATTATCTCCAAAATTAAGCCCTCGTCAGATTTTTTACAATGCAAATAAATATATTATATAACCATATCAATTCACAGAGTTCAAAGAAAATATATTCTTTGTGCGATTTTGAGCCATTGTTGCAACCCATTCTTTTATAACCCCCCCCCTCCCAATTAGAGCGGAATTGTATTTCTATAATACATGGGTTTCGTACGTTATGAAAAAACATCCAGATGTTTATTGTCATTGAGTCATTTATATATGAATCAAAAAAAGACCTAAATATCGTTGTTGGGACTTAATTTCGATATTTGGTCGGTTTTCTTCTGACTAAGACATACATTGATAGAGTAAGGGAACTTCGTGAAATAACGAGCCTCGTAAGCAGAGATATCCGAGTCGTGTTTTTATATCGATATCTTACACTTGTTAATTGGCAGCTGTAATTAAATAGGTTGAATAATTTGTACTTTTAAAATAACACGGAAGTCTTTATCATAAATTAAGATGAGTTGAAAATTACAAAGATTCTTTTGCTTTGTTGTGCCGCCTTAAAATTTCGGGTTTTGCGTATTAAATTTTTCGACCCGAGTTTCAAAGTTTCGTAATAAACGAAATAATTACAAAACATGTGTTTGAATCATACCTTTGATGTCAAATGTTCGGTCAATGTAGCTACCTCGGAAGTTTCCATGTGTCACAAGGCAACAATCTCATTTGTGACCCGTCGCGCTAAAAGAGACCTTATCGGGTGTGTGAAAAATATCGATCCTAGTCAGTCTGCGCAGTCCGCGCAGCCAGACTAGGACCGACACTTTTCACTTTTATGTAAATCTAAATCCGGAATTGTTTCCCTATCTTACTATATGTTCATTTGTCGCATACGGGATCTGGTTGACCTGTACCGAGTCTGACAAGTTTGTCAAAATTTGGATTTTTAGAGTTCGGATAAGGTCCCTTTTAGCGTGACGGGTCACATTTTTATTTTATTTTCGGATTATGTTCCTTCCGTTAGCTCCCGTGTTTACGTCAACAACCGCCTTATGTCACTCACTGCTAGATTATGTTTGCATTAATTTACATCTTATTGTATTGTTTAATCTTCGCTTAATCCCGGAATAAAAGGAGCTGTGTTCTCATTTCATCTTCCAGTTCTCAACAATAAGTAGCGTTTGAAACTCCTTCCTAAACCACAGTTTGTATTTAATTCTGTAGGTCTGTAGAGACAGACACAGAGGATCACAGATAGACTGACAGAGACAAAAAAGAGAATCACTGATTACCAGAAAGAGACACACATAGAGAATCACAGATTGACAGACAGAGACACACACAGAGAATTACAGTTCAATTCAAATGTTTTATTGGAAATCGGCCTACAGCCTTTTCAATTACATAAACATATATACATAGTCTTTGTACAACCAGTGACAACAATAGACAGTTAACAATACAAATTCAATTTGACGCATGTAAAGTAATTGTACGTCAAGTTGATGATATAATATTTTGGATATTCAGGGAATGATATATGATTTTCTTTTTTCGTAGGCGTGATAAATGTACATAGCAATATTTCTAACTTCCGTTTCGCTTTTCCTAGTCATAATTATTTTAAATTTGTATAATGATGGAGTATTGAAATACTTTTCCTTAATATAAGTACATCTAAGGTCAAAATAAATTGGACACACTAGCAGAAAATGATACATATCTTCAATTTGACTTTTACAATGAAAACAAAATCGTTGTTCAGCACTTATATTGTTATAGCGACCCTGCTCCATGGCAAGTTGTAAAGATCCTGTTCTGAAACAAGCAAGCGCCTTGCGAAATTTATAAATATTCAATATATCAAGATAAGACTCATACTCGAGGGTACTTTTAAAATCTCTGTATAGAATTAGTTTAGACTGAGTACAACATCTGTCTCTCCATATCTGCAGGTACTGGTCAGACAGCCGCTGCAGATACTGAAAGATAAAATGCTTGCTATTTTGCACCGATTGGTTTTCCAAAACATATCCAAATCCATTTTCATATAAATTTTTCCTAAGTTTTGATGCCCAGCTTTCGTGACCAAGAGAATCACTTAATTTGAGCATATTGTAGCATTTTTTAACATATCTATGATCAGGCATACTTAATATTGATAACCAGTATTTAAGAACTCTTTTACATGTGTAGATATATAATGTAAATCGTCCGCACTCTCCCATGACTGCTGCATCAGGTGTATTCACTGGAACATTCAAAAACCTTTTACATGCATATTTATGAACAATTTCCACACAGTCAAAATTTTGTAACCCCAAAATTTCGGAACCATAAAACAAAATTGGAGCTATCTTAGTGTCAAAGATTTTGAAAAAAGTCTTACCATATATAGGCATTAACGTTTTCATAGAAGAAAATAGGCTCAAAAGCGCACTCTTAGCTTTCAATGAATTATTTTCTGCCATTTTAAAGGTTGACAGGCTCGGAGTAAAAAGAACTCCAATATAAGTAAAACAATTGACACATTCGATAACGTTATTTGAATAATACCATTTATCTGTATTTGACAGCCTACCCCCGTTTCTAAAAACAACAACTTTGGTTTTAGAAACATTAGCCTTCAGTTTCCAGTTATTACAATATGTGTACAACAAATTCAATTGCTTTTGGAGACCAATACGAGTGTCAGAAAGAAGCGCAATATCATCGGCAAACATCAACATGAAAATTTCTATGAGCTCTGGGTTTATCTGAATGCCTCTTATTCCACTCTCAGTAATTGTATCATGTAACTCGTTTATAGATAGAACGAAAAGTATGGAATTCATTGAACATCCTTGTCTCAGTCCTACCGGACAATGGATTATTTTACTTACTTCTCCTTTATTTCGAATTACAGTTTGAACTGAAGCGTAAATAGACTAAATTGCAATTTAAAGCTTACCCTTTACTCCATGTGAAATAAGTGATGCATAAAGTCTATGTCTATCAACTGAATCGAATGCCTTTTTAAAATTCATAAAAGCCACGAATAGCTTTTTACGTTTCATACAAAGATATTTACTTATTATCGCATTTAAGATAAAGACATTGTCAATGGTAGAATATTGAGCTCTAAAACCCGCTTGGGCTTCGGAAATACAGTTGTATATCTGAGCGTAAAAAGTTAAACGTTTTGTCAAAACCTGGATATAAATTTTACTGAAAATATCTATTAGAGAAATACCTCTATAGTTGTCAGGATTGTTTTTGTCACCTTTCTTATGAACAGGAACCGTGACTGAAGTTGACCAATTTTCCGGGAACTCCCCACTATTAAATATACGATTAAAAATACGTCTTACATACGGAAGAATAATATTCATCCCATGAATAAAATGATCAGCTACTAATGAGCCTCCTGCAGCTTTATTAGGATTCAACGATTTAAGCGCGTTCAAGATTTCATTATCTGTAATTTCCCCATTTAGGATAGAATCACGAATTTCACAATTGTCAAGAGGGTCTTCATTTACCAACTCATCGTTTATGTCTTCATCTTAGTCTTCGTTATTTATTGTAAACAAATTTTCAAAATAATCGTGCCATTGTTGTATAGTAATGTTTGTCGTATTTCTCTTCTTATTTGTTACTGACTTTACAAGTTTCCAGAAATTCTTAGAATTATGTATAGATTGTTCTAAAGATTTTGTCATTTTTATCCTGTACTCATATTTTTTGTGCTTACATTTATTTTCATATTGTTTTTTAGCATTAATATATGTGTTTAAATTATTTACATTTTTTGATACTCTAAAATTACGTAGACATTTTCTAGTAAATACTTTAGCCTTTTTACAATCGTTATCAAACCATTGATTATTGTTCTGCTTAAAATTTATTTTAGTACTCTTTTTTGTGACATAGCAGAAGTAGAAGCATATTTCACTTTCTGTTCCAATATATTGACCACTTCATTTATGGAACCATCATTATCAATTTTTAGATCTACTTCGTCAAACTCACTATTCTGTATTTGTTGTAAAAGATTACTTTTATATTCTTTGATTGACAGTCCGTTAAAATGAAAAATATTCTGTTTATCATGTTTGATAGTTGTATGTGAAATAATATTAGTTTCATCTAATGTTAAATTTTCATTATGTAATTGTGTTTCACACATAATATTGGTCTTTATAGCCATTTCAATTGGCAAATGATCACATTCCGAAAGCTCGTTAATAAACAATTCTAATATGAAAATAGGCAAAGCCTAGATACGGGCGAAAAGCAGACCTCATAAAGTAAAGATTTGCTAGCTCGACACTTAACATTGAAATACAAATATGTGCAATGTTTAAATCATTTGATTCGTTTATCGATATTTAATCAAAAAGAATCGATTCGTTAGTTCATCCTTTTTTATCACTGCGTATGAGAAACTATACAGCTTTGACGGTCTGGAAGCGCTCAACAGACTTGAATTATTTGTCTTGATTGGTCTATATTTGTAGTCGCAAGAGTGAAAACAAAGTGAAAATGTCCATTTTGACATTCGGGGACATATAACCCCTGACTCTCTTCATCATTCAGAATTATTTCAAGGAATCTGAGAAAAGGTCAGGATAATTCCGTGGAAGTTTAGTTGAAATCCATCTAGCGGTTTTGAACAGATTTTTAAAGAAAAGGTTTACGCACACACAAACGGACGCACGACGGACACACCGCCATGACAATAGCTCTCTGGCCTGAATGCCCGTGGAGCTTAATCTCTTTACAATTTCTCCACGAGCAAAATTAGACTGATTCTAATCTAAAGATGTTGAACATGACAATTTCAAATGGATGAATTTTTATATTTGGGGAAATTAAAAAAAATCTGGTCTAAAGAATTTAATTCATTTCCACTATGTACAATGTATTTCCAAGCCTTTATCTTTCGAGGCATTAAAAGTGTCACCATGTGCAAAAAGAGGGTTTTCTATGAAGAACATGCAACATCAAACCCGCTGTTTGTCGATTTTCTTAGGGCACGTACACGTCATCCTATTCTCTTCTAGTGAGAAAATTATAGGACACAACCACAATGATTACAGAAAATGTACAATAATTCTTTTAAAACGTGACCGATTTGAAAATCGTTTGGTGCAAAGAAGACGATAAATCGACTGGATTTTCTAGATATTGCGGATCTTATAAACACCATCTAATAAAAATATATCGACGAGCAAACACAATTTTGTTTCCTCGTCTTCATTCTTTTGAATCAGTTACTGTTTAAAAGATCCATCATACAGAACAAAACCTGGATATTATTATGTATACAATCTCTGCTTCAAACCAAATTCAAATCGGTCACGCACCAACAGATTTATTGATGAGTTTCTGCAACTGTTGATGTTGTTGTCTCGCCTTATTCCCCGTAGTATTCACGTGATTGCCCGTAGTATTCACGTGATTCCCCGCAGTGGTTGGTAAACGTAAGGTACAAGACGCATTTTGTATTTTGATTCCACGCTGCCCTGAGAACATGTATGTTCATATCTATAGATTGCAGATTTTCAGCATTTTCCTCTTCGTTTTTCGTGCATGTGTTCCTTGCCCTTCAGAGAAGGAGTGATAGCAATCTTGTTTGTTAAAAACCTACTACGGTGATAAGTAATAGGAGGACCAGTTTTTGTCATTACCGACAGATGGATATTTTTCCAAAACGGAACATAAGACAATGAAACAATTAAAAACAATCAGAAAATATTATTTAATATAATCTGGAACAATTTCATAAAAAAGATATGAAACTCGGTTTAATTATCAGAACAAAGGGCCTTCCAGAACATTAAGCGAAAAGAAGAAATGCTGATGAAAAGCAGTTCTTCCTTTCTCCTAAGGCGTTGTGAGCAAAATTTTATCAACTTCCCAAGCAATTTCTTCATTTTCCACAATGTTTTCCAAAGTTATTTTCTTTTGGGTAGTCAAAAAGAGTCACTGTGTGGTAATGGGTTAATTAAGTAATGCCCTTGAATTATAAGCTCAGTATTCTCTAATATGACTTGTCAAAAGTGAAAAACCTTGAAGGCAAGAAAATGAATGTTATGATAAGTACAGCGGAGAAATAAAGATAAACTTTCCTATTTCACAATGTTTTCCAAATTAACTCAGACAGGATAACAGTTTACAACATTTGATTAATGTAGATAACATAAAATGTGATAAAAGCTTGATATTATTTCAACCCTTTCCCAAACAAGACCTGGTTATGACGTCTCTAATAGAAAAGGCTTTGGAAAACATTGAAACAAAAGAAGAAACTGCTAATAACCAGCAGTTTCTCCTTTTGTCTCAGTATTTTCTGTGCCATATTTTTGCACAAACCACATCTTAACCAACACCCATTTTGACACTTGCAGCAGCTTTTGAATATGATAACCCTAAAAATTTTGTCATTTGGGTTAAATATATGGGCTATAAAGATGTTTCACAGAAACAATGGTAAGGTATGTCTCCTGGTTTGTTTCAAAACAATAAATAACAGTTTTATCTTTTAATATTATTCAAAACAACAAATATTACAGAATATATGTTTAACTGTTCCAAGTTGAAAGCTCCTTAGAATGAAAAAAAATGATGTTGATAAAGATATGATTTGCACACAATTTAGCAACAATGAGGCTAAAAGTTCTCAAAGTTTTCCCAAGCATACAATGACAGTTCTAGATTATATCAAATACAATGCTGCAAGGGACAACTATGCTTTCTAATCAACACATTTTTGATAAAACTTACAGTTTCCAAAATGAATAAAGTGTACTTGTATTTGCAGGTTTTAGCTAAAAATATTGCTTTAGCATATTGAAAGCCAATGAAATAATAATAATAAAAAGAAGAAAATATTAATTATCAGCTATTTCTACCACCGGACCGGTATTAAATCTACAGTTTGTGTGAGTGCATGCATATTATACATTTATCATTTAATCACAGGATTTCAAAAAGATCTTGCACCAATTACAGGATTTCATTCAAAAGTTGAACAATAGTTTGGCTAGTATCAGTACATCATTGGCTATGTTCAAAATGTAGTAACTTTAGATACAGCTTATTTTTCAAACAAAGCCAACTAAATGTTTGTTCTATTCTTCTTCAATACTCTTAAAGTGACATTTCACATTTATTTCATTTTTTAAAAGTATGTCTTTATGCAAAGACTGTCTATTCTAATGCGTAGAAATGCTATCAGTTTTTTGAAGTTGTTATTTATAAGCGAAAAGTACGCCTTCAAATTTGAGACAGAAATGACAAATTCTATACAAATCTGAACTGTTGTCCACAACAATTTGTTTAATTTTAGCACAAAAATATATATTTCTCGTAAACGGTTCAATATTTTGGCTTGAAATTTTCAGAATTTTCATAAGAAAACATGCTCTTTCAGATAGAATAAAAGTAAAATTTATGTAAAAATAACTGTGAAATGTCACTTTAATCATAACTTACAAAACTATGGTATGAATGCATAGACATCTATGTAATAAACATAAACTAGGAGGTCAATGAATTCTATTGAGAAGTAAGTCCCTGTGTTTGACAAAGCCCAAGTGAAATAGCTTTTAGAAACTTTTAGAGAAACCTTCATTTACTACTTTTGCCTCAATGTTTTCTCTACAATAGATTATGGAAATTTCATCTTTAAAGTGACAAAAATGGTGTCATCTGCAACTTATTTCCAATTGAAGCAGTCCTAGATTTTGTTGTTTTAACCCTTCTCATGATGTTCACATCAATTTACTGTTGTGTTAAATTTTTTGGCAGGCAGTATAGACTAAGATGTGCAGTCTGATCTTAGCCTACACTGCCCGCTTTCTTCGCAAATAGTGTGGTAAAAGTCTGATCTAATCTTATTGAAATGCATCTTGAAATGGAGGTTAGTTTGAAACAAAATTTAAGGCCAGCTGGACACGGGTTAATAAAATGAGTTGATATGGATTAGTAATGTTTGTAAGATATGGCCCCTGTTCAGTGTCTGTCTATTTCTTTTCTGCATAAAACACTCCCCATCTTTGGTCCTTTGTTCTGTTCAACTTGTCCTTCCATCCATTCACTAGGTAATCATAGTTGTCTTCATTAAATTCCTGAAATTCCAAAAAAGATGAAATGCTGTGTATTTTCTAATAAAATATTTAAACAGCAAAATTCAGAAATGTTGCAGATGATAATTTCAAATGAATGAAAATTTACATTTTTTTGTCTATCGGGATATTAGCATTGTGGGAAATGAAGGAATTGCTTGTCAAAAGCAATTTCTTCATTTCCCACAATGTTTTCTTCCAAAGCCATTATCTTTTGGGGAGTCAAAAAGAGTCACTGTTTGGTAATGGATTAATGAAATTATTGATGACTTCATTGGAACAGCTAAAAATAGAGACATTGGTCATCTTTAACAACACAATTTTGACTTGTCCAAATTCAAAGATGTGGCAGACAACAATATGAAGTGACTGGAATTTCATATTTTGTTGGTCCTTTGTGGTTGAAAACATTTTGGGAAATGATGAAAAAGCTTGTCACAAGTTGTCACAAGCAATTTCTTCATTTTCCACACTGTTTTCTAAAGCGATTATCTTGTGAGGAGTCAAAAAAGAGTCATTGTGTGGGAACGGGTTGAAGGTCCAAATATAAAAGTCTGTCAGTCTGTGATTGTCCGCAGACAAATTATAACTTTAAGTTTTGACTTATTCTCTTAGGTATATTAATTCTGCTAGGAAAACGTTAAAGAGTCAAACATTATAACTATCCCTTCCCAGACAAAACCAGATTATGATGTCCCTTCATTCTTGTCCTCAATATTTCTACCATATCAAGGAATATTTTCATTCCAAGTCATAATAATCTAGTAATCAGCAACACCTTTGAATTTGGAAAGGTCCCAATCTAGTCATATGGGAAAGGGAGCCATGCATTAAGTTAACCTTTTCCCAAACAAAAACAAGAGCCGTCATAGACAGATTATGCTCCCCTAATAAGTGTTTGTCACAAAATAAAAACTAATATACATGAAGCCCCCTTCTCCCATGACAGATTTTTTGTACACACATTATTTATAAAATATGTTCTAGAACATCTCATTTAACATAAAAGCACAAAATTTCATTAAATTCCGCCCATTGGATGAAGAGAAATTAGAGGAAATCTAATTTTTACATTAAGGCCCCTTTTCCCATGACGCAGCCTCAAATTATGAAACAGAGAAAAAAGTTTCTAGGGATTATCACAGGGAGTTCACATGTGAAGTTTCATTGAATTTGGCCCAAGGGTTGCTGAGATATGGCTGTGCACGGACGGACAAACGGACAGACACACACACAGACGGACGGACAGCATGGCGACTATATACTCCCCCGAAATTTTTTCGGGGAGCATAGAAAATAGGGTGGTTCAATTTGAAAGCTTCTTCAAAGGACAAAATAGATGTTAATCAAGATAGAATTTGTGTATAATGAAGCAAAGAAAATATTGAGTCAAGAGGAGAAAATGCTGATTATCTTCTTTTGCCTCATTATTTTCCAATACTTGTTTTACTTGTGACGTCAAAATCATGTCTTGTTCTGGAAAGGGTTAAGGAGTCAGATATTTTAAGTTTTACCTGGATCAATTCTTTCTTGATGGACTCTATTTTCACAACCTCCTTCTCTAAGCTGGTGACAAACAAGTCAGTCCGATCCAGCTTGTACATTCACAATACCAGCCTTCTCTAATACCTGTTTGATAATACAGACAAATTGATTCATGAAAAAGTTTGGTTTATTGAGGTTAAACGCTGTTTCCAACTGCTATGGTCATATCGTGGTAGATGGAGTATATAGTCATTAATTCCTATCCTTTCTCATACCAGTACTACCACAACACTCTAACCAAGCCTCCAGCTGCTCACCACCATACTTGGTTATTGTTAATGATATCAAACTATTGGCGGGACAGAATTTTGTTTGATGAGATATTATTGCCGCCACTGGGTATCAAACACAGAACACACCCATTTTTTGTTTTAGAAGCTCGTCCAGGCATCACTACTATGTATGCAGCTATTGGGGAATGTCAACTTTTCCAATCTTATTTTTCTAAAGAAAATGTTTGAGATGCAGATAAATTAAAACATGAACATAATTTCAATCAATGCATTTCAGAAAATTATATTTTCACTAAACATATAAAGATTGACAAATATTTTTTACCGTTCCATAATTGGTCGGTGACACAGACAGTAGTGTGTACTGTCGTTGTTTGACATAACTCTTGAAGACCTCAGAATGTTCACCATCACTACAACAATAATCTGATATTAGTAGTAGGCCATGGTCCTCCAACCTTTAACCATTTCTGTATTGTACAAAAACACACAAAATAATTAATCTTTCACCTTAATGTTTTCACAAGCCTTTATTTTATTAAGGACTTCAAAACTGTGTCTCATTGGAAAGGGATTAAAAACAATTAAATACTGAACACATGAGTGTATACTTGCACAGGAAGTTACTGATTAATCATTTCTGTCATTCGGATAATTTTCATATACCGGACATGGAAAAGATTCTCTCGTTTATCCTAGCTGGTGTGGCTTTTATAGAAATTGATGGAGAATATAAATCAATAGGTTTTCTATTAATATTCAAGCAGGTATCATAGCTTAAGATCAGACTGCACTTATGTGCAGGTAGATCTTAGTTCATGCTGCCAAGGAAACAATAATCAAAGATCAACATGAGAAAGATGAAATAAGCTGTAAAACTTACATAAAATTTTGTAAATAATGTTAGTTTATCAGGTATGTGTAGTATAGTATCTCTGTTGTATATAACATTAAATGATTCTGGTTGATATTCCCTCTTTGTGGCGTCCGCTACTTCAAACTGTTCATCCTGAATAAATAAACAAAGTATAAACAGCTGGGTTATAGTATGACAAAACAAGATGTACATACAATTTTGTAAACCCTAAAAAATACAAAGCCTTGTTTCTATGAACTGTCTAAAAATCCTTCAATCAGTCACGCTGTAAGTGAATCTTCAAAGAAAGAAAAGAATTATCGGCAGCGTTGGCATTTCTAATGATACCAAAGTAGGCTAGCTACGGGATACGCCGATGTAAGCGTTTTCACAACTTCATAACTTGTTTCATATCATTTCTGTTGTGTGGTTTGATTTTAACCAAGATCAAAATCCGCGAAAACTATTTACGCTTATTTCTATTTACGTAATCAGTGATTTTGTTACAAATTTATGCGTAAGAGTCCTGGGACCCACTGGTTCCCAAAACAATGAGTTCATCATTGAAATATCGAATTCTTTCTAAGACAATGTCAATTGCACATTGAAAATGTTAGCATCCTGGGACTCACTAAATAATTGATCAATGAGTCCTGAGAAAAAAGTATGAGTCAGGGACTCGGGACTCGGAGGTAACAAAATCCCTGCATAATGCTCTTTTTTGCCAATCAACGGCTTCGAGTAACAGGTTTTCGGTTATCATTGTTAATGTTAGGGTGTTTCTCTTTGGTACCGCAGTAGTAAATGGCATCCTAAATAATAAATGATGAATGGAGACATGAAAACATGTCTTCTTGTAGAATAATATTTCTACTTCTGTTATTTCAAAAATTCGTTCTCAAAATCCCAGTTCAATAGTACAAAAATGTCAACAATCGGCAGCCATGTCAAATCCGGTGAATAATGGCGTCACCCCAATATATCAGTGCATTGTGATTGAACGTTGAAAAAGTCAAAATAATGACTGACAAACAGCATCAAAAAGTATCTAAATTGAATCCGTAGTTTCTTTTTGACAAATAGATGTACACATTTTTGGAAAATAACAAAGTTTCAATATTTTTTATCACTTTTAACAATGGCTCCCTGTTTAAATTAACCAAAAACTTCCATTCGTCAGTTCAGTTTTAAGATGTTTCAATATTTTTTACCCGATGAACAGATATTTTATGAAATCGGTTCTGGAAAGATCCAGTCACCTAGTTGTTAATGTAAATAATCAGAAAGTGGCTCTACGATCACTGTATCACGAGATTTGCAAATACACCGATACAGTGGATAGACCGATACAGTGGAGTGGCAGTATATGTCCAAGTATATGTCCAAACTACAACTTGGTCGGTCGAATCTTATTTGGTACGAAACGTCCTTTGCTACTGGAAACCAATTTAATGGTTTTGAAATATAACTGAGATATTGAAAACCCATAGATTTTGACACTTACACATAGTTTACATAGTTCTCGAAGCCGTAAACTTGCACATTTGCTCCGATTTCTACGTCTAGAATTTCTGTTCTAGTATGACTTCCTGTAACCTGTAGAACTTCCTGTGTTGGTGTCACACCACTTCATATTATCGCGCAGCATATTACTCCGTGCAATTTTCATCCATGGTGAATGTCGCCAAAATTGTTGACGCTATTTTTTGACTAGTGCAGACGAAACAAGATGGCCGCTGATCTATCATAAATTATCGATTGAGCCAAGAACGACAGCACGTGAACTAGCCTATGTCGACTTCGCTTAGGTCTTTAGTTAAAATTTAGCTTTGTTGTTGTATTTCTTTATTTCACACACGATTCAAGAGCTTTGTTTATATCGATATTAATTGATCCACTGCTTCTGTCAGGTCGTTTTGATAGCGTTTAGGAAGGGGATTATCAGGTTATTGCTGTAAAAATGACGTTAAAAGCGAGGGGCACACTTGTCCAAAAATGCGAAGTTACCCTGCCCCCACGCCCGAAATTTCACGGAAACCCTCCGATTTTTCCATTCAATTAACATTGAAAAAAACAGAGGGTTTCCGACATTTTTATTTCCGTTTAAATTTCAACATAATCATATAAATCGGCAGATACAATAAAATAGTCAATTACGCTATAATGTGGCCAAATAAAGTGTAATTACCAGTTTGCTTATCACGACCTACTCTACCGTTAAGCACAACAACATCATGTGTTTTGCAAAATCTCAATATTTTTCTACCAAAGCCATTGATTTTTGCATCACATGATAATCTTTTTGGTATATCTTTGATTTGATAAACACTGAAATAATCATCGTCTCCTAATTCATATTTTGGATTTTCTAACTGGTTATTTTCAATACCAATCCGACTATTAAAATATCCAGTCAAAAGTAAGGATGAGCCAGGGTATTCCATTTGTAATTCATCAATGATGGATTCGCAAATGTCAATACCCCGTTCATTACATTGATCATATAAAGGTGAGTCTTCTGGTGGTATGTACAGGCATCCATATAATACAAATAAAGAACAATCGATGAGTAAAAATACCCCAAATTCAAACTGACATTTAATTCTTTTGACATAACTGCTAAATACATTCTTCACAATAACACAAAAACCACCCATGTTCCTATCATACTTGTTAAATCTTTTGCTAGAACAAACTTGAGAAACATATTTTATGTCTGTGTCAAACACTTCATTCACATCTTCTAACCATGTCTCTGTTAGACCTATAACATCGAAAGAAAAGATATATTTACAGAAATCATTATCATTAATATTATCTTTTAGACCTCCGACATTCCAAGACACAAACGAACATTTGAAACTAATAGAATTAATTATCTGGCCTTGACCGTTATCCTATGCCTGAACTGGATCATCGGGACGTGCGTTATGTTCATCCGGTTGATCCGGTCCAGCAAAGTCAGTACCCATTGCTTTGTCCCCTTCACCAACGTGGCTTAACGATTCTGCACCTTGAAAGGAAGATTTGGCTTGCTTGAAAACTCTCGTATTATGTGAATCTACTGCCTTTTCTCGGCTATACAATACACCATTTTTATAATAGCCTGTTATTCCTCGATCATGCAAAGCTTTCAATTTTGCACGTTGGTTAGGAGACAATTCACTAGATACTTTTATGCCGGCATCACGCAACAGGTCTCTATTACTAAATAAAACCGTTTTTGCATTGAAATGTTTGAATTTCACCAAAACCATTCGACTTTTGCCACGAATGAAAGTGCCAACTCTTCTTATATCACCAATGATACTTTCAGTGAACTCAGCCGTTGGACTAACAACACGATGAACATGTCTGACATATTTATCTAAAGTATGTTCGCTTGTTTCATGCTCCTCGTCTGGAATACCAAATATACGCATAGAGTTCTTGACACTCTCTGTCTCAATGTAATCCAAGCGTTTAGATAGATCAGTTAAGTCAGTGTCTTCACGATCGCGCATATGAGCACATCAACTTCAGATTGGGTCACTTGTTGTTGATGCTCTATATTGTCCAGTCTAGAATTTATGTCTTGTATGTTATTAGATATCGACGCCTGCTTTTGTTCAATCTTGGTAACCTTTGTGTGCATATCTTTTAAATCTTTTCTCAAATACGCAGTTTCCTGTCTCATAGCCGATATTTCATTTCGAACGTGGGTTAGTTCCTGGGTAGTAGTAAAATTCGAATGAGCTATGTCATCAAATATCACCTGAGTTTCTGGACTCGGAACATATATTTGAATATGACCAGGTCCATGACTAGGTCCAGGGTTAAGCTCGACGTCATTTGCAATTTGTAATAATCTCTGACAGTATCCATTATAAATGCTGCAATGAATAAATTTATCATTCGAATATGAATCTGCATGCTAGGTTCAAATTTTTCATCCATCACAAAATTTGTGTTGAAGTAATGTGCTTAATTAACCCACACACGAAATTGATCTTAATGCGTATGGCGAATGGTTCAGTCACTGATTAAATGAGTTTTGAAATATACTGAACAAAAGTGAAAACGCTACACTGCAAGATTTCTTATTTCTGGAAAAGTATCGAATTAATAGCATGAATTATATATTGACGTTATTTCCCAGGCTTTCAGCAATCGTTTAGTCGAAATTCCATTGCCTTGTCTCCTTTAATGTCGGAGTTACAGCCCTTAATGCGTTTAGAGCTAATTTCATCAAATGCCGCATATGCGCATGTGCAGAAAACTCTTCATCATTTTTTCGGAATTGGTCATATCCAGGTTACTAAAAAGAAAACACTTAAAATCTCACTTATTTCTTGTAGGAAACTCTAAAATCAAGGTCTAATCTGTCAATTTTGCGAATTACCTCCCTTTTACATAAACAAATAGGGAATTTAAAATGTTTGGTATTCACAAATTTATCACAGTTTTCGATTGGTTTTTTTCCAACATCATGCAGACCTTACAGGGGATATTTGAACCCTCTCTTCGACTAGGTTTGTTCCCAGATGTCCATGCAATAGCGATTTGAATTTCCTATGGAGATTGCATTGTAAAATTTTCAAGCTGTAGAACATGATGGAAATTCTGCTTTTTAAACGCTATTTTCTAAACGCAGAAACACTTTTATGCAAGCCTCTTTACATTTCCTGACTGGTAACATGTCAGGCTACCATCCCGTGCAGTCTGGCATGGTTTGCATTCTTCTGCTTGGATTTCCTGAAGGTTTAAATTGTGTAAAATTTCCGTTCAAATTGCACACCTGAAAAACGGACCCCTGTCACATTAAAAGGGTCCGTATTTCATCCTCGTAATTAAGATCCACAAAACTTTTAGTGGTTGGCTTAGCCAAGTCGATGAACAATGCGAAACACTTTCATTTGGTTTTTTTACTTGTTGTATGTAGAAGAAATATGAAAAGCAAAGTAGGTGTAGCGTTTTCAATTTTGTTCAGTATAGATATTTTGAACATGCACATGAACTTTTTCATTTATTTCCCAGCGTATGAATTTAACGCTCCCTCATACGTTGCTCACACACTGTAAAACCTAGAGATACCCAGAAAGTACTAGAAGAAGAAGAAGAAGAAGAAGAAGAAGAAGAAGAAGAAGAAGAAGGAGAAGAAGAAGAAGAAGAAGAAGAAGAAGAAGAAGAAGAAGAAGAAGAAGAAGAAGAAGAAGAAGAAGAAGAAGAAGAAGAAGAAGAAGAAGAAGAGAACCAAACCGAATTCAAATCGGTTTCTTGATAACAGAATTCTTGAAAATATTGAGATTATATCACATGATTAATGCATTTTTGGTGTTTGTAACAATTTAATTGCAAATATTATAGTTTCCAAGAATAAATGTCCATTTAAACATTATCTTGCATATACCTTAAGCGTTGTTGAACAAGAGGGACAAGATAGCCTTACATCGCTTTCATATATGTTTTTCAGGGAAATACAAGTTTCATAAAAACATAATGATGGTCTTTATGTTTATCTTTCAACATTCGTACGTGAATTGATATTGATAAAAAAACCTCACTTCTTTCCTGAATAATTTTTATAATGTCGGTGTAATCACTGATTCTCATGCATCAATTATACGAAATACAATTTTGATGTATCGTGAAACTTGTGTCACTTAAAAGAATTTCTGGTCGAAGTATTGGTTAACACTTTCATGTCGATAAACTCGAAATTAATTATCCTATTCACTCAAAAAATTAGAACTGGTTGTAGCACCAGAAATATGTTATTTGTGATAGAAACTAAGATACCGCTTAGGAGGTTTACCTCCTAAGCGGTATCTTAGTTTCTGGTGCTACAACCAGTTCTAATATATTATATTAGAAACTCATGCATTTTACCGACAATATAAATCATTACATGCCTCATTTCACATGCCAAATTGAATATATAGTTTGATATATCGTAATAGGCATGTATGCTATGGGCAATATGGTACGACATTTTAATCAGTATTGAACTAGTAAACGACAGATTTAACTACTTCAGAAACTAGAACACTATGGAATTAGAGGTAAAACAAAAAATGGATAGAAGTTTTCCTGACAAACAGAAGCCAAACAGTTGTAGTTACAGGTAATTCTTCGGCCCAAATGAAAATCTAGTCTGGCATCCCCCAAGGGTCAGTGCTAGGTCCTAGCCTATTTCTGGACTACATCAACGACACTCATGAAGACTTAAATGCAAAAGTTAGACTCTTTGCTGATGCTACCTTAGCCTACATTATAGTTTCATCTGATAATGACTGTAGCACATTTCAATCAGACCTAAACAGACTTGCCGTATGGGAACAAAAGTGGAAAATGGAGTTTCATCCAGACAAATTGCAGGTTTTAACAATTTAGTAACAAGACGAAACTGATCAAATATAACTACACACTCCATGGGTACACCCAGAGCCAGAGACAGAGCCAGCCGTCAGAGACAGAGCCAGCCGCCAGAGACAGATCCATTGATAAAAATTGCTCAAATTTTATTTTTGCCAATCATTTTTAAGGTTTTGTGACATGGAAAAAGGATGTCTAATCGAGCGTATCCATCGATTAGTATATAACATGTTTTGGCTTCGGCAATTGGCTATTTACCGTTGGAATGTACATGAATACATGATGTAAACAAGAAAAATCACATAGGGTCGACTCACGACGACAATGGTCCTGTGAAAACCCTGCCGACTCTAAAGCCCACAGAATTAGAACAGGCAGATAAATGGTCTTAGGGGAGCATGACATTCCCGGTCTTTCGATTTCAAGTACCAAAAGAAAATAATTGAACAACAAAGTTGAACACAACTGTTTTTGTCAAAAAATCGTGATCCCAGAGACAGAGCCACACATGACCGGATGCGTCCAAGAGGATTTAAGTGGCAGAGCCATTGGCTCTGTCTCTGTAGTTTCCGTACCGTGGTCAGGTTCCTTACATTTTTGTGATCAACAATACAAAGTTTTGCGTCAGTTTTTCATCGAACAAGAATAAAACGTGAAAATCTATCATGTCCTGCTTAAAGCGTCATGTTAACACGTGCGTTTTGGCGTTCAACATAACGACGTCCGTAAGTCGGATAAGATAATAGTCACCAAATAGGTCCATTTCTGACGAATGTATCGTCAGAAAAGGTCCATTTGGGTCGATTTATTGGAATCAACTGACTTTTGTCTCATACATTCCACTTTTACACGTCAGATCCAGACATTACACTAATGTTAGATAAATATGAATTACTCAAAAAGCCTTGTCAAGGCAAGAACTGTCCCTTTTCCACAATAAATTGACCACTTTTGATACGACAAATATTTATTTTAAAATCGATTTCATGTTTTAATCAAACAAGATACATATTAAGACCATGAACAGGTTGTTAGGTCAATATTTCCCATTTACTACAGTTGTCGCCACATCGTATGACACATGTTTATATTTTGTTCAAATCTAATAGGGAACGATTTTATCAAGTAAACCGTGACGTTATTTCGGACAAACAAGTAGTATTTCGTGAGTGTTTATATAAAACCTCGATTCAAGCTGTAGTTACGAGATCTTATAACAACACCGGCGGGTAATCAAAACATAACTGTTAACCTATTCTATCTTTAGCACAAAATTCATTGTCATTGAACACTGAACAAATACACGGTACGGAAACTACAGAGACAGAGCCATTGGCTCTGCCGCTTAAATCCTCTGGGGCGCTTCCGGCCATGTGTGGCTCTGTCTCTGGGGTCACGATTTTTTGACAAAAACAGGTGAGTGTTCAACTTTGTTGTTCCTTTATTTTCTTCTGCTGCTTAAAATCGAAAAACCGGGAATGTCATGCTCCCCTAATCTAATTTATCTGCCTGTTCTAATTCTGTGGGCTTCAAAGTCGGCAGGGTTTTCACAGGATCATTGTCGTCGTGGGTCGACCCTATGTGATTTTTTTTGTTTACATCATGTATTCATGTACATTTCAACGGTAAATAGCCAATTGCTGCAGTCAAAACATGTGATATACTAATCGAGGGATAATCTCGATCAGACATTGCTTTCCCATATAATGAAACCTTAGAAATGATTGGCAAACGTAAAGTTTGAGCAATTTCTATCGGTGGCTCTGTCTCTGGCGGCTGGCTCTGTCTCTGGCGGCTGGCTCCGCTTTGAACTGTCGGTTAATCTTAGTTTTTAGCCCGTTGTGCAATATATGATGACTTAATTAGGCCTAGTGTGTATCTTTTAAGGAGATTTCGCTTATCATTACACACGCACTCAAATAAAACCATGTGACGCATTCACTTTATGTACTGTTAGCCTAGTGACCACGTCCTCATTTTGAGCAATATTTAGTGTTTAACTTGTACCACCCCACGAAGCAAAGGCTGAAAAATTTGCTAGTCGTTTCGGTTTATGCTTCGCAAATATTCTTTGTCGTTTTCTTAAACATGGTATACATTAAATTGATTGAGGAGCTTGTGTCAACATTAGAATAATGATTCACAAAGTGCAAACTTGTAACAAGTTTCAAGTGCAAACTTTTAAATAGAACAGGCATATCAGCCTATTGTTTAGTGCGTTGGAGTAGTTGAGAGATTCTGTGCGAACTAGCACGCCAGATGATGAACGAATCGACGATGATGATGGTGTGGCTGGCTGCAGATTAGAAATGTTTTAAGAAATAACCGCGTTTATATAATTGATATGCACCTTTTCACGAAAGCTTGGCATTAAGTATGCAAAAGAAGCAAGTGCAACTATATATCGGATCCGGGATTTCTATGATGGGGTTCGAACATACAAAATGTGTATTCGTTTTCCTCTATTACGCGTTTTTTTTACTGAAATGCTTTATCATCCCAACCCCATGCCCTCCGTTTACATCTTATTTAGGACTCTCTCAAAGGCGCGTATGGTGCAATTTCTCGTCAAAATATGTAGAGTTTAAATTGAGATATAGAACAAAATATACTTGAAACAGACAATTTTTCGGTGTGGACCCTTTCCCAAATCACGTGGATTACCCATCGTGTAATAGTTTCTTTGTCAACACCATGTTTGTCGCCTTAAGTACAGTACTACATAGAATTATGAGCCGTGGCGAAGGGTTAGTTTATATTCCAATATATGTAAATTGGAAGAGAAGCATGTTTCCCACTGAATAAAAGCGAATAATGCGCGGTGGCCGTGAGAGTTCAGTAGCTGTCTCCAGATAGCACGATGTCTTTATCACAGGATGTTCGGTTCCGAGTCACATATTTAAATAAATCGACATCCCTCTTCTCCCGTCAATATTGTTGCGAGCCAGCGGTCGGTCGAAGATGTACAGAAGGGGAAAAGGGGTGGGGTTGGACTCCAGATAATTAAATAGTTTGAATAAAGAAAACAAAAATCAAAGTGTTTGAGTTCTCAATATAATTTAGACCTTTGTAGATCTAATAATAATCTCACATAAAATAGTACAACAACTGTATTATTAAGAGGCAACAAGAGCTTGACTTAATCCCCAACAATGAATAATTTCCTTAAAGATGACACAAATAAAAGCCGAAGTTCGGAAAACACTTAATAAATCTAGAATTTCGTCTAAGAATTAAGTTCCAAAAATTTGTCAGCTGTGAAGCCGTTAAAGAAATGAGTGGCGAGAAACCACTGCCTTAAAACGTAAATAAAATTACCTAAATCAACGAATTAAACAAACGTAAAATTTCTAATTTAGTTCGACTCAAAACAAAAGCAAAAATAAATAATTTTAAATAAAGATAATTTAAAATTAAAGAAAAAATAATAACGGAAGTACCTACGAAAAAATCAAAACTGGAGTCAAATTTCCAAGTCCGAACATGGGCTTTTATACTGTGGTTTCCAACATTTTTTTGTGGGATTTCCAACAAAATAATTTGTTGGAAATTCATCACACAAAAAATCTTATTGGAAAATATTACTACGCGAAGTGCTGCAGGTACTTGATAACGAGTTTTGACGACTAAAAACCTACATAAGACAAACTATGATAAATATCGAAGAATAATATGTGTCATCTTTACCTAAAGTAAGGATTATAAAATGCAGTTGTTTAATATTCGTTTTCGAATATGGCGCTATTTTATCGGGTGAGATAGAATCGATGAGTCGGTAAATGACGTCATCAATTCTATCACGTGGAGCAATGAAAAATCAAAACAAACATGGCTGCCGCGCGTGACTGGAAAAATGTCAAATCTTCGAGAATCCAATATTACACAAATTATACGCAATACAGTTCTAATATGACAACAAGGTGAGTGAGTAACGAATACGTAAGCCTAGCAGACTGATACAAAAAGACTCGCATCAGCATCTAGGCTGGAAATAAGCAATTATTCAATGGAAAATCGAGATCGAATGCACTCGAGGTCTGGCTCGTTACAATATAGACTCGCTGATCTTTGATCGTTCAAAGGACATTGTTTAATTGTAGCTTTGAAATTGAACAACGCTGAATGTTCGATGTTTTGCAAAGGGTTTAATCGGTGACTGAACCATTCGCCATACACAATATGATCTATTCAGTATGTGAGTAAATTACTTCGACACGAATTTTGTGATAGATTAATTTTTTTCGCCAAGCACGCAGAGACAGAGCCAGCCACCAGAGACAGAGCCAGCCGCCAGAGACAGAGCCACCGATAGAAATAGCTCAAACTTTACGTTTGCCAATCATTTCTAAGGTTTTGTTACATGGGAAAGCAATGTCTGATCGAGATAATCCCTCGATTAGTATATCACATGTTTTGGCTGCAGCAATTGGCTATTTACCGTTGAAATGTACATGAATACATGATGTAAACAAGAAAAAATCACATAGGGTCGACCCGAGACGACAATGATCCTGTGAAAACCCTGCCGACTTTGAAGCCCACAGAATTAGAACAGGCAGATAAATTGGATTAGGGGAGCATGACATTCTCGGTTTTTCGATTTTAAGCAGCAGAAGAAAATAAATGAACAACAAAGTTGAACACTAACCTGTTTTTGTCAAAAAATCGCGACCCCAGAGACAGAGCCATACATGGCCGGAAGCGCCCCAGAGGATTTAAGCGGCAGAGCCAATGGCTCTGTCTCTGTAGTTTCCGTACCGTGAAATATAAACACGTGCCATACGATGTGGCGGCGACTGTAATAGCTATACAAAATCGAAACACTATTTTTCAGTGGAACACCACGTATGAGACGCCCCCCCGTACATATACCGTGGTGACATTTGTCTTTTATTTCTTTATTTTACAGATCATTTCCAGGTTCATCACTTAGCAAAATATTATCAAATTCTGTGGGGCAGAAATTCCTTTATTTTTCACATTTGTCTAAAAAAATATTCACATTTTTCATGGACCTTTTATATATGTTTACAGCAGACATTTTAGTGCTGGTTTTGAGACGACCCCCAATATTCCCCACTTTTATTATTTCTATTTGTCAGTAAGGATTCACTTTATAACATGCAACTGTATCAGTCAATTCTCTGAGGCAAATTTCTTGTTATGGAATCGCATTCGGCCACCTTAACAGCTGTTCTTTATTCCATTCCCCAAAACAACTTATTTCCTTGATTAAAAATTCAAAAATCAATTTTCAACAAAAGCCTTATAACTGCAGTTTGTTTTAAGCTGCAGTTACGAGGTTTTTGTTGAAAGCAGCGACATGTTACATATGACAAAGTCGATGCTGATAATTGGCATCGCATTTCATTTGTTCGATAGGTTTCAAAGCGTTATTACTTGAATGCATCTGAAGAATGTGTTGTTTCGAAAATGGTTCATTATTTTCCCAGATAACAGTTTTTCATACCATAACAATGAAACTGATATTTCCGTGATAAAGTTTCTGAAACATTTTCCTTTTCAAAGTTAGGACGTAAGCAAATTGTCGCTTTTCAACGAAAACCTCGTTACTGCAGCTTGACATAAGCTGCAGTTACGAAGTTTTGTTAATAAGCTTCATAATAGAAAACGTTCAGGAACAAATCGAGACAAAAGAAGAAAACAAGCATTGTCTCAGTTTGTCTACGTGCGTTTGCGTCTTTTGTTACATAAGTTCTTTAAAGCAATATCAATATGATCGTCTGCATCAGCTTTCGAATTGGAAAAGTCTGAATTTTTGCCGTTAGGTATAAGCTTATTTTAAAATTCATTACATAAGTAGAAAGATATATTTGCACGATAACTGAAAATAACCGTAATTTCATATTTTTCCTTAACGGTCATGGGTGGAAATTCCAATTCTCAGAAAGCTCGGACCTTCCTCATAATTCGCCGGTGTTATTGCAAAACCTCGTATCTCTAGCTTTGCAATAACATCAACGACATGTTGTATGGCCGCTAGACTGATTATCGCTCATGGAAGAGGGTAAAGGACCGGTGCAAGCTAAGTACTAACCTTTTTCGGGCGAGGTAACTCCCTCATAAAAAAGCTTGGGGAAACATTGTGGAAAATGAAGAAATTGCTTGTGACAAGCAATTTCTTCATTTTCGACAATGCTTTCGATCAAAAATGGAACGCTTTTCAAAATTTCATCAACTTGAAAGTGTCCCGTGCACCACCTTTCAAAATAGACTAGTCTAAAATGTTGCTGTCTGTTTACAGCTAAAGTAACGTCCCGTTAGTAAAGTGTTGAAACTTAAACAATGATGATGTGATTGTACTGGAGCAAAAATTGTCATGAACACATGGTTTGGTGGACCAGCCACTGATATTTTACTGAATAACTGTTTAATGCTTTAATATCAAAGCTATGTCAATCGCATTTTAAGATCGTGCATACCATCGACTATTTTGGTAACGGAAAAAGGTGGATTGTGAGCGTTATTGATCTTTCAAAATCAAGCTTATTCGAACTTTCCTTGTCTTGAACGCTATCAAAAAAAGAGCTAGTTTTCACGATCCATTGAAAAAAAGGTTAATTTGAATGGGTTACCACCGCATTCAACAGTTTTTTTTAAAGTCATGTAGTGGTTAAAAAGGCACTAGAGAAATCACGTATTCTGGACGTCATTGCCTTGGAGAGGATAATATTATAATAACAATGATTTTTCCCCATTTTTGTTTCGAAAGTGTTTTAATTATAAGAGCGAATCAATGTCCTAACTCGGTTATTCTCGAAAGAGAAAGTGTTTGTGCTAGGTCATTTTCTACAATAAGTAGTTTACTGTTTGTATACAAGTCTGGAGTTATAAACTTTCAGTTATAGTCATAAACATTCGTGGAGAAACATTGTGCAGAATCATCCAATCACTGCAGTGCCTCGATCGGAGTCATCGCTCGGCTCGAACCTGAATTCGAGAACTTCTTGTTTGGAGCCGTTGGTCGGACCATTCCCATGCTCAGAAAACTTCCCATTTTCTCTTCCTTTCGGAATTTCTTCCTGAAAAAGATTGATATTAGCCTTTATAATTTAATCATTTTAACACCAGCCCTATGAATTGCGTGCCAATTTCCTTTCGTTGAAAGTTTGTATTGTTTGACAAGCCTGTTTTTAGACAATGACCAGGCACCATATCAATTGTATCTCATCTTAAATGTCAATCTGTTACGGGAAATAAAGCTATTTCATATTAAACAAGTGCATGTCGTATTGCGATGCAATACAGGAGCCCCCCCCCCCCCCCCGACCGGATAAAAAATTCTTTCTTATAATATATTTGCTACTTAATAGATCTATAACTGTGTACAAAATTTGAAGTTGCTAGCACATTAGGTTTTGTACAAGATGTCCAAAATAAAAATAAAAGGGTAACAACAACCAAGGGCAATAAATCCAAAAGTGGTCAGAGAAGAGTAATGATTCTTGTACATGACGCTTGTCCTAAGATCTATAAGTGTACCAAGCTTGAAGTTGCTAGCACCTATGGCTCAGGAGATATGGTCCGGACAAAAATGTAAGGATAAAAACAACAATTACTCAAAAAGTGGATTCTTATGCATTACACTTCTCCTCAACGAGATCTACAAGTGTACAAAGTTTGAAGTTGCTTGGGCTTATGGTTTAGGAGATAAGTTCCGGACAAAAATGTAAGGATAGAAACAACAAAGGGCAATAACTCAAAACGTGGACATGGCAGCGTAACAGTTCTTGTACATGACACTTGTCCTCAATGAGATCTATAAGTATAGCAAGTTTGAAGTTGCTAGCACTTATGGTTTAGAAGATATGTTCCGGACAAAAATGTAAGAGTAAAAACAACAAAGGGCAATAACTCAACAAGTGAGCGTGGCAGAGTAACAGTTCTTGTACATGACACTAGTCCTCAATGAGATCTATAAGTGTAAAAAGTTTTAAGTTGCTAGGGCTTATGGTTTAGGAGATACGTTCCAGACAAAATGTTAGGATAGAAACAACAAAGGGCAATTACTCAAAAGGTGGCTGTGGCAGAGTTACGGTTGTTCCGGACAAGAATGTAAGGGTAAAAACAACAAAGGGCAATAACTCAAAAAGTGGCTGTGGCAAAGTAACGGTTTTTGAATATGACACTTCTCCTTAATGAGATCTATAAATGTACCAAGTTTGAAGTTGATTGCACGTATGGTTTAGAAGATATAGCCGGACAAAAGTGTGACGGACGGACGGACAGACGGACGGACGGAATCGAGCAAACCTATAGTCCCCCAATCGGTAACCGGTGGGGGACTAATAAGCATGGCGTCAACCTTAATGAGATTCTGTACATTATTTTTTGATCGTTATATTCACTGGTGATGAACGTTCTTTCGCAAATAATGTATTCCGTCGGTGTTGTTATACGAGGATTTTTTAACAACACGGTCGGTTTGTCAATACATAACGGTGAATCCGGTCTATTTTTAGACTAAATTCATTGCAATTAGAGTTAAAAATCTTAAAACTCACATTTAAACGCAAAATATCTAAACCTTGTTGTAGCGAAAAAGGTCCCTCACTTTTGCCGAGTTCACCACCAGTGATATTAGTCAAATGATTTTCTAAATACCTGACGTGGATTCTCCAGGCCATAATTCCTCCAACAGCCATGACTACAACAACACTGGTAATGGATGCACTAAGTATCTTTATCGGACCTAGATTGCTATAGAATAACACAACAAGAGTCCCTAGATGGCCTGAATCGCTCAACTTGCTTATTGATTAAAAGAATCATCTAATGATTTCTTGTAAGCCTCCAACTACCATACCAATGTTTTCTGACACCCTGTTTTCTGACGAAGTTTGGTAGGAATTGACCTGATGCTTGACTTACAAAGAACTATTTTGGAATTTCTGTAAGGCTTATAAGCACCGCCCTGCCACGCCCAGACTTATTGAGCAATCAAAATGTCATGAACAGATTTAAGTAAAAGGCCATCTAAGAAACATTTCTGCTAATTTTGGTCTTAACTTGCCCAATGGTTGATTTTTTGTAAAGATTTATTTTCAGATTTTTTCAACGTCTGATAAGCCTTATCCTAGCACAGTCACATTAATTGTCCACTCACAATTTCTTGTGCAATTTAAGTAAAGGGCCATCAGAAAAATATTTTGTCAAGTGTGGACTAAATTGACCCATTGGTTGCTTTTTAACAATTAATTTCATGATTTCTCCAAGTCTGATAAGCTTCACCCCTGCCACACCTACATTTATGGACCAATCAAAATTCTTTTCGCAATTTAAGGAAAACACTATCCAAGAAACTTTTCTGCCAAGTTTGATCAAAATTGGCCTCATGGTTTGAGAAGAGAAGATATTTAAAATATTGTTTTGAGATTTCCCCCAATTCTGACAAGCCCAGTCCTGCTACCCCCACATTTATCGACCAATCAGAATTTTACAATCAATTTAGATAAAGGTGTACCCAAGGAACATTTGTGTCTAGTTTAATCCAAATTTGCTCATTGGTTGATTTTTAAAGAATTATTTTGTGATTTCTTCAAGTCCGATAAGCCCTGCCCCTGCCTCATCCACATTTATGATAAGCCCCACCCCTGCCACGCCCACATTCATGATAAGCCCCGCCCCTGCCACGCCCACATTTATAGATAAATAAAAATTTTGTTCTTATCAAATTAAAAAAAAGTTGAAATGACCTAAATACCTTCGTCATTGGAGGTTGGTTCGAAGGCTTCTTCGCCACCATCTTTTCCTTCGGGAATGTTGTTTTTTTCGCCATATTCGGCAACATTATCATGCTCAGTATCAGGAATTTCGTCTATCATGATGAAAAATGACACATTAATAATAATGTAGTCTCTTCATTATTAAATCGCAACTTTATTGAGTGTATTCGGAAATTCGGATAAGACAAATCTACAAGTTTCATATGTATAGATTGACATCCATCTGTCATTTTGAAAGAAATACAATCCCAGAGCGAATTGTGTTTTCGAAGATGGATTAAAGTCAACCAAATTACGTTTTAAATGATTGATTCATTAGAAAAGAAAAACGAGTCTGAATGCTTGAGTATTGCTCAAGCAGTTTGAATGAAAGGTCAAATGGAACGTTGACATAAAGCGAGAAATATCAAAAAGTATGTTACCTTCCACATTCAGGTAGATCGCATCCGAAGAAAGATTGGCAACAACATTACCAGCAACGCACGAGTATGACCTGTTGGCAGCTTCCGAGACGTTCGTTAGTTGTAGAGTAACGCTGTGTTCACCAGCCATAACTTCGCCATCAGCAAACCACCATATAGTCGGTGTTGGATTACCAGATACGTTACACAAGATGCGTGCATTTTGTCGTTCAGTCACCGTGACATTGGTCAGAGGTTCCAAGAACACGGGGGCAGATGAACAAACAGGATTCATGTCGTCTAGATGATGCAGCAGGGCTCCGATTGTTTTTGTCAAGTTATACACAACGTGGATCGGGAGAGAAGAATTACCGACCAGTTCTAGGAATGTGTCTTCGATGTCGGACAAGGTGTCTACGATATCCGAAACATTATCAAAGTCTTCCGCATAATAAACATCGAGAAGTTCGGCCACGGAATAATGGGCACAGTCGAGGAATGAGACGCATGTTTCGTTTGAGAAATATTCACTCGTGACACCATCCAATGCAAGCAGCCATTGATCGATCACCTGAACGTTTGAAATGGTCGCTGTGCTGTTTTCTATCAGCTCCCTCGATAGGTTGGACATGGTCGAAGTTTCTCGGAGAACTGGGTCCTGATCTAGCGTAAGGCTTGCATTTGAGAGCGCTGATGTAAGTTCCTCTTCGGTAATGTTATAATCACGCAAAGCTACTTCAGGGTTTATGCCAGAATTTCCGAGTGTAAAATTACTTCGTAATTTATCAACATCTAGTTCATCAATGTCCTTATGCATTTGAGCCATTGAATTCAACATGGTCATAGTTTCGTTTGCGATTTCATAAAGAACTTCATTTGCTTCATTTAGATAGGAAAACGTTTTCTTGTACCTCTCACATTTTTCTTTGAACACCCAAACCCTATTATCGTAATCATCTCCAGTGGTACCATTTTTGTAACCTGCTGTTTCGAAGACAACATCTATCGTTTCATTTAGCTGGATATCGTCTAGTTGCAAATCTGGATCGATTTCCCTTGCAAGTCTAAATGCTGCATGTGTTCGTAGAATTCCTTCATGGAGCAAGTCTCTTTTCTTTCGTCCAAAGAGAAGATGACCCAACGAATCCGTTATGAGTTTGATGGCGGATTTCGCGGCCTGCCACAGACTTTGAAGTGGACGGTTAAAATTGATTCCGAATTTTAACTCTCTCCAACCTAACCTTAGTGCGTTTATCTGGCACGATACGGAGAAAACTGGAAGGTCTTTTGTTGTGAGTGAAATGTCGAATTGACAGTTTTTCAGGTCAATTAAATTTTGAAGCCCATAATGTATGATCATGTCTAACACCTTAAATCCTAGTTTCATCACTTGCTTAACGGCTTCAATTGCGAGTTTAGCTGCCTCTAAGACTCCCTTTGCCCCTTCTAAAGCAAACTTTGCAACGTCTATTGCAGCAATTGCTATGTCAAGTACAACCCTTGATTTATCCACAACGAACTGAGCGGCGCTCACTGCTAATTTAGCAGCATCAAGAGCCAGCATAGGTACTCTTACAAAAAGCTTTGCTGCTTCCAGGGCAGCGTACGCTAGACCGCGTATTGCTCTGCATGCAAGGTTTTTAGCAACACAAATCGGATTTGGAAAAGAGATCATACAACTCGTAAAGTGGCAACAAGGATATGGGAAGTGTATCCATCCACGAGTGTGACAGATTTTACATTTGATTCCAGGCATGCAAACTTTCCTGCAGTTCTCTATTCTACAAAGATTATCTACTTTACGTTGAGCAGCGTTTAATTTTGCAATAGCGGCTCTAAAAGGACCTTTTGCTTCTTCCAACTTGTCTTTTGTACGACCAAGTGCTTTAACGGCATCATCAAATTTACTATTAAGAGCTCGTACATTCTTCTTTTTGCTTTCCAACCAATTCTGTGCATTAGTTAGTCCTGACTGTGCCCTCGTTAGGGCGTTCTGTGCTTGACTTAATCGTTTAGTTGCAGCATCTGCTAAGCTTTGAAGAGCCTTCCTTAATGCATCTAGATAACTGTCGTTAAAATCTTTATCGCCGTCACTGTCCGCCAACAGTTCCCCGTGAACTCGCAATGCAAGCATATCCCATTCCTGTTTCCCATATGTTTCGTGGGCAGCAGAAACACTCAGTCTTGCCTTGAAGAAAGACCAAAGATTACCTTCTACGATGAAGTACAAACCGTTGTTGTTTATAATCAAATCAATGTTTGCATGTATGCCGAGCAAAGATGCTTCTGTATGAAACCGAGCCTGGAATTTAAATTGTTCTACACTAAAAGCAATACCTATACCAGATCCCTTACTCATCTTAAGAAATGGGCCTAATTTCACCAATGAAGATTTCTCCCCATATACTCTGAGCGACTTTTCATTTTTGAAAATATCAAAAACATCTTTGAATTTTCCACAAGTTCCGAGGCTATCGACCGAGTAAACTACTTCTAGTTGACAATGCCCGAATTTGAATCCAATAATGTTCAAGTCGACGGAAAAACGAAGGCCTAAACCTTTGTAATTGCGAACGACTCTAAAAAGCTGTTGTAAAAGTTTATCCCCAGTTTTCTTTAAGTTATTTTCAAATATTTCTAGTTCAGACTGAAAGAGGTTCTTAAAATTAAATTTTGTAGCGTTAGTTTGAAATTCAATGGATTTGAAGAATCGTTCGGAATCATCGGAGATCGATTTCTTGAATTTAGTCCATATACTTTCGAAAGATGCAACCAGTTTATCCCAATCGTAGTTAATAATGTTCAAAACGTCATCTTTGAGTGTGGAAATTAGGTCACCGACAATTTTAAGAGTCCTGTTAATTGAATGATCCAATTCACTTAACACTGACAGAGACTCATCCAAGAGGATAACTCCATATTTATCCGCCACTGCCATTGTTAGATTCAGGAATCTTTTCAACGCATCTTCAACACCTAAGACGTCTGACAGGATGTCAATTTTACTATTTGAAGTGGTAAGTGAACCTGTATCGGACGTTACAAATAAATACAATCTCGTCGTAAAGTCAAAGACCCAATCTTGTAAGATAGGAACACCCTGGAATGGATTAACTTCCGCCATAGCTGAGAAGAAGAACCCCGGTGGGTTCGACCCATCACCACACCACTGCCGTTCTTTTTGTCCTGGAAGAAACGTGAAAAAACAAAATTATAAACATCAGTTAAGGTGCAGAAAGTTATGTTTCCTTTGTTTAATCTTTTAATACAACAAGGACACTCTGTTACGAACAGAAATGCAATATGAACAATGACAACAATGACAATGAACAATTCTATTCTCGATATACATTAGGCATCCGGCCCATAATATAATACAATACATATTTTATCTCATGAAGAGGTACGTACAGTCAACAGTTTGAATAATACAGATATATATATAATTATGATAATTTATCAATCTGTAATAGATACGTGGTGTGTTTAATAAATTTCATTGTTTATCTAAATAAGAAATATCTTTTTTAGTTCTTTTCTAACGACAAAATCGACAAAATCGATTTTTTACTGAATGAATTACCATTATAACAGTTCTACAGAAGGAAATTAAGTATTGAGCAAAAATAGGCATAAGAAATATTGAGAGAAAAGCGGAAGACGTTCGTTTAAAACATTTTCCTATTTTCAATCAATGCTTCCAATTTATTTTCCCTAAGTCAAAGTCAAACGCTTATTAAACTGGGACGAGTAAAATTGTTTTAAATTTTTTGATGTTCACTTTATGAGACAATTTTTTGAAAAGGCTAACAAAAATGACAATGTTTCTAGCAAAATTAATATGCTGCTTAAATAGAAAATGCTTAAACATAGTTGACAAATGATTTGTTAAAACAATTCAAAGTAGAATTTTCTTTGTTTTCAGTTCATGTTTCCAAAGTAGATTGTCGCTTTTAAATTGAGACAGAAAGATACATAGAAATATTTAAAATATGTATCAAACAGGAAACGACGAAAAGGAAACTAAAATGAGTAATTTCAATGAACCGCGATTTAATGTTGTGATTTGTATCGATATATACGTATAAACATTGATATGAAGAATGTCATAATTTTGCCCTTTCTCAAACAATTAAACTTTCGGATGGTCCAAATAGAACGGTCTTACATATTGCAAAACTAATGCTTCGAAAATGTGTGTGTCAAAGGAAAAACAATACCATAACACTCAAAAGAAATCGGCATTGTATCAATTTCCTTTAATGCTTTTTACAGCCTCCCTTAATTTCAATGTGTTTCCTGATTATTTGGAAAAGGTTTTTTTACAAGCGTTCTTACCTCCAATTGAAGCAAAGACATCCAACGATACGATTCCGATATCTTTGAATACCAATTCTACATCCTCTTTGAACAATTTGAACTTTATTCTTAAGTCTGCACCGATGTCCGTCTGCACAAGCAAGCCCCATTCTTCTTTGAACAAACTTGTGAGTAACTGTTCGAATAACAATAACAAATGAATAACATTTCATCTGGGATCTAGAAAGACATCATTTGTGTAATTTGGTACTAAATCCGATCCAGATCAGATTGTTGAAAGAGCCCATGATAATCTCAAATAGTATATATAATACAGATGATGGTTTTAGAAAGAGTTAGAAGATTTAATGCAGAAAACAATAATTGTACTCATGCACTCTTTGATAGTGATTCAAATTTCGTTCCTGTCATATTTCTTTGGATATTTGCTATTACCAATTTATGAATTATATAATTCATCATTCATGCGTGATGAGAAACTTGTGTCATAAATGTGATGTTGTGGTGAATTTGTGCGAAAAGAAAATGTAATGAAATGTATCAATTGTCGCATTATAAAAGAACAAAATTATGAGCAAATTAATAAACACATAAAGACCTTATCAATCATTCATTAATATTAAAGTATAATGGGTTTCTTTTTAAGACGAAATGCGATAATATTTTTTCAGTCTTACCGATTCAAATGAAGGTATTTTGAAGTACAAATCGGAAGTCGCACGTAGGTAAAACGGATCGTATTCTAATGTAACATCACCTCCTATCCACAGGTTAGCTTCCTTGAAAACACTGAAGGAAAGTAATAAATACACGCATTTTAGCTTTTACAAAATAATGGAATTTTGAACTATACAGGTGGGAAAATGCTTCAACAATAAAGAATGGTGTTACGAAAAGTGTTACATATACATGTACTGTTAATTCATTGTCGTGTAGACATTGAATTCTGAATATTTACACGGAAAAGAAGAAAATGAAATTGATACTAACAACCGATTGTAATAGCAAAACCAACTCTTTGATAACTTCCTGAGCCTGAGACAAATCTCATGAAAATCCTAGTACAGATGTAGCTAGAACTAATACAAGTTCTTTTATAAAATGCCGATTACGTTTGCGAGAAGAATCCCATACCGTTCGTTGAATTATGTGTAACAATATACGACCTGACATAGTAGATACTAACTATCAAGCCCTATCTGGACCACAACCGCTACAAGTTACAGATCTGATAACTATGCTAGTAGCGATGAGGCCATGTCACACTTATTGCACATGTGTGACATTAGTTGTATTCGTAAGAAAAGTGTTTTTACAAATATATTTAGCAGTGTAGAGGGAGAAATATAGTAAATACGAGGGACGGTCGGAAAGTAGTTGGACTTTTGACTAGTTCTCTAAAACTATTCATTTTTTTTACAAAATTCTTTCTACACTGTTTAAACAAATTGTCCATCTATGTCTATGCATTTTTGCCATCTTCGCGGGAGCTTTATTATTCCCATTATTAACCATGACGTAGACCCACTGTATAAGGTACAGTTTAACAGTCGGTATCAAATGTGCCCTCATCTCAAATTTCTTCCCAGCAAACGTTTTCTTCGGTTCTAGACACAAATGTGGCGAGGTCTGGGTTATAAGAAGGGTAGTACAACTATTATCATGTGTTACAGTTGATAATCCCCACTGTAGATGCGGTGGTATAGGAGCATGCGTAATCGTGAAGTAGAGAACATTTTTCTTTGCTAATCTGGGACGCGTTTACTTCAGCATTTATTCTTAGATTCTTTTTAATTACTTCAGAATTGTACTTGGCAATGACGGTTTTTACCATTTGACATAAAATGGGTAACTATCAATCCTCTTGAATCCCCAAAAGCAACAAACATGACTACCAACCGAAGGTAACAGCTTTATCTTTTCTGTGGTGGGGAACCAGCTCGATTCCATGAATGCTTTGACTGAGATTTTATCCCAAGTTCGGAATAATGAACCTGCATTTAATCTTTAGTGATAATTAGTTCAAAAACTTAACTCCTTCGCAATAAAATGACTAAATTATTCTTTTGTATTGGTTACCCTTATCGTTCCTCTAACAAATATTCTAAGGTACATAAAACACCTATCACGTATAAGTGGACGGAATATTGTATATACACAACTGTCTTTGAAAATAAACCGACCACATTATTGGCAAATGGATGTAGATTCCAACAATATATAATGTGATTATACATTTGCAAATGGAGAGACGAGAGCACGAAAAGTCCAACTACTTTCCGACCGTCCCTCGTACTGTTACTTACTTATAGTTGAATAATTGATCTCCATTCCACAGTTGCAACTCAGATGAATGTGTCCTTACTTTTACATGGCCCGGTAATGAAACACCAATGCCTCTGGGTCGAATATGAAGATTGTGACTGTTGCTCAGTTGTTTGAATATTTCGAAGTTCTCAAGGAAGTCTCCAGAATCTTCTGGTATCATAAGAAAGAATGTTCCGCCGTGATCTCTGCAGATATCTACAATAAAGCAGTACTTCTCTCCCTGTAAAGGTTTGGGTAAGATGACTTCATCGCCGTAGATCTTCAAAGAAAATGTCCCACCGAATTTGAACACACTGTAGAGACGATCGTTTAGTACCGGCGCGCCCTTACACCAGGCGTCAGTCACAATCTCGTGTCCGTGAAGAAATTCCGTTCTCATGTCGTAAAGTCCAAATAATTCAGTCCCATTAGGTTTGACGGAAACCCATTTAGGCAGTCCCTCTTCTAGGTTTTTGAAAACTGTTTTCAGAAATGAAAGTGATTGCAGAAAGTCATGTACGTATCTCGCAGTCATGTTGAAGTTCCAACATGTATCTAGGTCACGCTTTATAAGCCCAGTAGAAATTCCATCCGTTTTATCATGGTTTAAAGATCCAATTGTAAAGGAAACATCATGGGCGCCGTTAACGACTTCAGCTCCGGTGAGTGACACAGGTAGTGTAAAACTGCCGATCTCAACAAATACGATACCTTGTGTGTATCTCAGATTGCTGCCTGTTTTAAGATTGTACCACGGTGCAGTGGACGAAAGCAGTAGTGTAAGATTGCTTACTCCTGAACAACTCGCAAGATTGATGGTTGAACATCCTCTAGGAAGAGATAACCCGTGAATTTGTTGTTGTTCGAACACCGTCCCATGTATGTCGCCTCCTACAAGAATAATAATGGCTGGAATGTCAAAAGGCACACGTTTTATTTTTGAGGCCACAAAATAAAGAAGTAAGTATATGACTATATCATCCATAACAATGTTTCTTAAAACCCAGATGATATCGCCCTTTTGGGGCATCATCCATGGCAACGGAATTTGGCCAGGGATACTCTCTCAGCTATCCGTTACAATTGATGAAGCCCAAAGTTTCCAAAGAGTTAGGTATCTAATTATGGATGGAATACATAAAATAAATTGCGGATAATTAAAATAATTAAAGAGATTAATATGACTCTTGATAAGACAATGTCTTACTTTCTTAGTATTTCGTAAAGATAAACATTTTGAGCCAAATGGTTCCGCCTCAGGCACGGTACAAAGAATTGAGGCCAAAATAAAACATGACGTCGGCGATTATATTGTAGAAAGCAAGAACAAGATAGTTGATTGGTATTGCAACAGTTAAAACTAGAAGCGCACGTCGCCTGTAATTATTGGATTGTAAATTTGTATATTTTACTTCTCTAATCGCTTGTTTTTCCATGGTTTCCTTTTTTTAAATGTTTGACGAATACTCTTCGTATACGTGCTGCTATAAACACAATATCCTATCCGAGAGGGTCACTAGCTGCTCATCCAGCGTAGATGATTCGTTAATTATATGATTATTCTTGTAAGAAACGCATGGTTTCCAATAGTGTCAAACGCCAGAAAGCATTTTTGATAAGCTATGATTGAGATTCTAATGTCCCTAAAATGAACTGATTATATTCGATGGCATCATCCAAGGCATCTGGACTTAGCAGAATTAGAAGTTATAACTGTTGTTGGATATAGATATTATTTACTTTAGCTGACTAAATTTACGAATTTATACTCACCGTCATAAAAAAGTAGCCACTTTTCAAAAAACCCTAATTTTCACAATTCTTAATGTCGTTTAAATTTTACACATTTATATGCATTCCCAATCGCTTCTTTTCCCACCTCAATGGCTGAATGCTCTCAACATGTCCGGAAACATGTTAAGTTGTAATATGGGTTCAAAACAGTATTTTAGGATTCCAAGTTCAAATGTGTTTACTTACAGCTGTCACTTTCTTCAAAAGTTGACGCTGTTGAAACACAAACAAAAGTCCTATTTCGTTTTTACAGTCAATCATTCCGCTGAAATGATACAGGTCTATGAAAATTTAGCTCTAACAGTATAGCATATCTCGATATTAAATGTTTGATAATAACCGGAAGTGGTTGGTTGGTAAGGTGAGGGAAACATTTTCTTAATTAAGAACTTCCTCAAGACCAGACAGAAACAAAAATTCAATTAATAGAGCATTTGAGAGGAAAGCAGGGGTTGGTTGGGCTAAAACCGGAAACCGCCATTTTGCAAGGGTATTGGGTGTAATGAAAATCGCTTGTTAGTCACTAACCATTTCAAGTAAAAACAGTATCATAAACACATATCCTTATTCATTTTTGGCCCGTTTCCAGCCCTATATATGGCCATGAATTTCAGTAGTGTGTTCCGTATCAGTTAAGGATTTCCTTGAATTACCACCAAGCTACCATAGCTTATCGGGTTATTCTACTGTTTACGATAGTTTCACGAAAGCGTATTTGCTTACCACGCTTCAATGTTTTGTAGCTATTTCGGTTCGTTTATGAATAATCCTAAAATTGCCGACCATCTGCATTAGACAAGTGGCTACTTTCTTATGACGGGGAGTATACTTACCATCACAAAGTAGACCATCGGCTGAGAGTGTTTTATTGCCAGTGCAGGCGCATTTGTATGATCCGATTGTATTTATACATTTATCCTCACATCCACCTTGAAATAGTCCTCGACACTCATTGATATCTGTTGAAAATTGTAATATAAATGAGCCAGGATCTGGAAAAACGTCCCTTATAGCATTTGAGACAGCCATGTTTCGAGATCAGGCTATATCTAGATGCAATCTAACCAGCAGTCATGTTACTCTCAAATGGTTGCTACAGACAATGGGGAAGCTATTGAAGAACAACATGGTTCCTTATCAGACTGTGTGTATACGCAGGCTGATCTGGAACCATGTTGTTCTCAAATGCTAGAAGCACGATTTTCCAGATTGTGGCTCACATATAATTACAAAACTTATATATGGTACTTTTCGGGCTCTTTACTTTTGTTTGAGGAAATATTTGCACCTCAAAGAGTCGAAATAATTAATTTCCTATACTAAAATGGCATATCGACAAATCTTGAGATTTTTACATTACTAAACTAAGAATTTATAAATTAGTCTGTGTTATTTTATTTCTTATTTTTAATTGATAATTTTCCTCCTTTTCTTAGGGATAATGATGGTAGTTAAGCTTATATACGATTTAGGTGTGTTTTGAAGAATTACATGAGATCAAAGAGTTCCATTTAACTGAAGAATATTTTCGTACTTCACGTCAAGCAAACGTATGAAATTCGTAAGTGCGTTTTGCTAAACATGCGTAAGACAATTCATGAATTTAAGAAATGTTCGTTACTTTAAAAAAAGAACAATGATGGATTTTTTTCTCTAACTTCGGCTTAGTTTCTCGCAGATAATGATAGATCTTTATCGATATCTTTGAAAGCGTTAGTGCTATTGCGCGATAAAAGTTGGCAATACCCGCGAAATGCTTAAACAGCCTCGGATATCAAGTATTTCTTACGTACTTTGTTGTCTGGGAAATGTGTTTACAATACTCTTATATAGAAACACAAAACTATTTAAATGACGTCACGGTCTATAAATTTAAGTTTTTGTCCGCAGTTCATTGAATAACAAAATTTATTGTATAGATGTTTTGATTTGTTTCAGTACTGTTCAACTACCAAATGTTTAAACATGTGAATAGAGTAATTTGCATTAGTAACGAACGTGTTAAACGCAAATTATTGTTCCGTAAAAAATTAAGACATTCCTAGATGCAAACAGTTTTGTAAAACGCATAGAGGAATAGGGGTCCTTAGTAAATTGGAACTAGTTCTTTTAATTCCATATCGTAAGAATGGAAAATCTCTTCATCGTTTGCCACCAGCTTGTCATCCATGTCTTATTAAGTATGTCAGTAAGCACAAAAGGAAATCCAACAATTTATAACCTTTCATTCTTTAAAACAGCAAACTTGATATTACGTTTACAGTTATATCACATCGTCACATCATTTTGTTACTTGGTTTAGGTTACGTGTCTTTGATCAAACACTACTATAAGAGTATGAAATACTAATATACTCAGTTCCAAAAGAAAATGTGCACTTTTGCGTTTTACCTTTACCTTAATTGTCACAAAGTTAATGGCAATTTAGGGAGTAAAAGTCATATCATACTTTAGATTAGACCTTAAAGAACATTTGCATCAAAACAGATGTCGATAGAATTGCTCATATTACATACACAGAGTTAGATCATTATGGTGTTGATAGTGTTGAGATTTGCACTCCTTTCAGCTTCTCCTGCGGATAGAGTGACAAGCTTATATGCGGTTGTAGGGTTTGGCCAGGCATTCCAAGCCATTTCGACGTTAAAGCTTGAACTGTCTTGTAGACGTTACGTGTACGTCAACGTTAGTAATCGCTACGTTAGTAGTCTAGTGAAATGCCGACAAACGGTGCTATAACGTTCTAAAGCGAATTTGTTTGCCTTTAGAATGACATACAAATGATTAATTGCTATTAGAACATAAATACCGTACAAATTCAAATTTTCGGAAGGTTTTTGTTTTCACCAGGTTCGGTCTTGCTCACCAACGTTAATTGTAATTCGTGTCACGCTAATGCACTATGTACAAATGTAATGAACATGTGATTTTATACTACAATATGCCAAAAGGAGTGCAGCGAGTGTAATTTCTGATCGATAACTCATCCAGTACGTGAGGCATACGTAAAACACTAAAAATGAAAAATCGCAATCAAGCCGAAAATTCGTGCGTGCTATGTGATTTCTTCATCAATATATCGTTTGTCAATAGTCTTGAGATGTGACGTACAAAATTTCCTTGTGGTAGACGGTATACCTTTCGAGATATTAAAAATTTAAAAGTGCACACTTTCTTTTGGAACCGAGTATATGTAGTCATACACGATGACGTTTTGAATCTTACCATCTTCACAGAAGTGTCCCTTATACCCATTTGGACAGCTGCACGAAGCAGAATTAACACCATCTATACACCTTCCTCCGTGCAGACAGGTTACGCCTATACAATCATCTAAATCTGAAATAGTACTGCGCTAACTTTAAAGGTGGTGTATTAATCAAAAGGCTTTTGACATCAAATAGCATGCACCTTATAAAAAAGATACTTTTGAGTTAGGTATATGCCCGAGGTACATATAACAAAAGGTGTGTTTATATGGCTTGTCATTTTCTCATTTATTCGGTTCCTGAATCATTTGTAATGGTTGTCCGTGAATGTAAACCAACGTGTATTTTAAATAAGGGTTTTTTTGCGAAACGTAAATCAACATGGAGTATTATTTCCAATATCGGTACGATTCATTTGTGATTAAGATGACGTTTGTTATCAATTTTATATTTGTATAAACACCAAGCAATTACCCATCGTCGCATGTTCTTCAAAGAGATATGGTGTAACCCTCTCGACGGTGGCATGTGCAGTTCCCGTGTATGCCTTTTACATACATGTTTTTGTTTATATCTGTTGAGTACCACAGTTACTTACCCTCGCAAGTCCGTCCATTACTAGATATGGTATAGCCATCTCGACAGTTGCACGTGAAACTCCCGTGTGTGTTTTTACATATTTGTTGACATCTGCTGGGTGTTGCTGCACATTCGTTAACATCTGAAAGCGAATACGATTCAAATGATTAACCCGATCACAAATAATTCATACTTTGACGCTACAGAGAGAATTAGACAATTGGAGAAAATACTGAAATAAAAGAGGTTTATCTTTTGCTTCAGCATTTTCTGTGCTATTTAATGCACTATGTAAATTTTTATCAATATCATCATTTTCGTTTGCAACAGCTGTCAAAGTAGAATATTTAGATCTAAATTTCAATGTTCGAAAAACTTAATAACATACTAGAGTAATCTACCATACTATACTCTCTATCAATATAATTCTAGAATGCAGTCCTTGAAATCTGAAGGCTATGCAATTTTGTTCTTTCATACTTGCTGTGATATTTCAGGTCTTCAACATAAACTTAAAAAACACAGACTAATAAAAGTCAAATTAAACGCTGATGATATTCTGAATGCATGCATGAAAAACTTTACATTGGACGTTCTTTAAAGGCATTTATCAAAGTATTTCCAAATTTGAATACGAATAACCTGAATACATTACTTTGTGCTTTATAATTATATACATATATTTTGACATAGATCTTGAAATGCCTTTGATTTGTTCATCACTTTGACTTGCCTCGAAAAGACCGTTAAAAGGAAAAATCACAACTTCTGTGGTTCAGATGATACATGTATTTGATAACAGTGAACATTTTATTGGCATTGATTCGTGCATTTATGATAGTCTGAACTGGTGCTTTGTAGCAAGTCAATGAGAGTAACGCGACAATAAATCATACGATACCAGCAACGTCGACATCTTACCTTCACATGTTTTCCTATCTTTGGCCAAAACATATCCAGTAGGGCAGCTGCAGACAAACGAACCAGGTGTATTGGTACATGTATGAGAGCATCCACCATTAGACTTCACGCATTCATCAACATCTAAGACAGAATAAACAAGAGGCGTGTTCTTTAGAGCTAGATTTTTAAGATAGCTAAATATGTTTAAAATAAAGTGTTTTACAAAAGAAATTCTGACCAAGCTGTTCCGAATGCTCCATACTTTATACAAATGACGTTATGGTGACGTTACCTATATATAGAAAGAGCATTCGGTACATCGCGAATTATGAATAATCAAGCATTCTGAACAACTTGGATAATTCTCTCTTATATTGTTTTCTACAAAGTTGACAAAGGGATTCCGCACGGAGTATAGGGTATTGGCGCATCCTATCGACAGGCTTAAAAATCTTACTCTGCAGAACGCTTAACTTAAAATGTCTTAAGAAATCTCAAGATACCTAAGAAATATCTGATTTTTGTGTTAAGGTGATCCACCCATCTTTAGAGAACGAACTTTTCGTGCAGTTTCGTCGTTATCCGTAACAATGAGATCGACATGGCTACCCTAATTGTCAAAATTCGGAAAACTTCGTTAAACTTTGTAGCCGTATATAACGGCGAAGTTGCAGGCCAAACTTGCACGAAGTGTTCGGTATCAAATGATGAATGGAATACAACTGGTCAACAACATGCAACCGATACCTGTGTATTCGTATTTATCATTTAGAAGGCTTCTGATAATTCTATGGAATCATACATCGGAAGTATGTGTGTGAAGAAATGTTTAAAAGATGACATTTCTTAGTCGGAAGTCAAAAGTCGTCATCAAGCAGTTTTCGAGGTCATCAAAATGAACATACATTGCGACTTGCGGAACTTGCAGAAAAAAAGTGATGGTATCTGTACTGTAGACAATACATTTCAATATCATTGTCACTTCATTGTGGACATTAGTTACAAACAAATGTTTTGTGTTGTTCTTACCAAAGCGTCAACAGTTGGTTATTATATAATAAACCAACACTTTATGGTAAATCGCTTTGACTTTGCTGTTTTACTGCATGTTGTTGTTCATTGTATGTAAATGAATGATTATAGCTACAAACCTTCGCATGAAATGTCATCTGATATGAGTCTGTAACCATTTCTACATCCACACTTGAAGGATCCTGGTGTGTTTATACACAGTTGTTTACAGGGTACAGTGTCCGCCTTGCATTCATCGTTATCTAAATTACAGAAGAATAATTACAAAAGAATATAGACCATAACGCCAGAGCAACAGATAAGAGGAGGTGAAGACATTATATTGTTTTCTTTCTTTTGTTTCATTTGAAGTCCAGACACCACGTTGTGAGCACTCATTCAAAAAGAAGATTGTTATGAGTACCCTCAACATATGGTTTGGTGAATAATTAGTTAAGATATGCCATTTTGAAAATTCTCCACCCACTCTTATCTGTAGCTGTGCTTTCATGTTATGGTTTTTAGTATACCATTTTGCTCCCAGAAGCCTTTCAGCACATCCTCCACCCTCGACGGCTTATCGCCCCTGATAGTACTTCGTGTATATTAATCCTTTCCCAAACAACACAATTTTAGGATGATCCACTTCAAAAACTGGCGCAAATGACAAAATGGGTGGTATTAAAGATAGAATTTGTATAAAATATGGGATAGAAAATATTGAGACTAAAGGAGAAACTGCTGGTTATCAGCAGTGTCTTTTGTTTCAGTGTTTTCCATAGCCTTTTCTTTTAGGGACGTCAAAACCAGATCTTGTTTGGAAAACATTTAATAAACACAAAGAAGTATATGGGTTGGTAACCAGTTAGTCTGGTTCCCGCACCTGAAATCTACTACGGATTTAGGTACGGTTATAGCTAATCTCACTGTCACTGAGACGGCCTTAGACTTATTCTGTACTTTAATCTACTACGTGGATTTATTTCAACACGAATGAGTACCAGTCTAGGTCAGGGGAAGCAACTCAGTAAACGGGCACCTGTAATTGACTTTGAGTAGCGTCCCTTGGTAAAAGCTCGCCAAAACGTATTGTTTTTACTTTTGTAACATGATCTCTGATTAGTCGAATGCCTCGGACCGTTTCATTGGTCGTATCTATTGACTAATTATAGGACAGGTTGCAGTAGCTGCTCCCAGTCGTAGATTCAGTTATTACACGAATGGGTACCAGTCTAGTAACCAGTCTAAGCTCGCGGGAAATGGTACAATAAAAACATATCGTTAAATGTTCTTCAGTGCATTCAAATAAATCCAGGAAACTTTTTTTGTACGACGACGACGACAAAAGTCTGTTAGCTGGGTCTAATGGAAAAAACATTGCTGAATTGGGGTTACTATACACCGCTTGATGTAAACCCTTTACCAATAAGATAATCGGGCATCCAAATCGGAAAACTGCTACTGCCATTTAAAGTGTTAGGATTTGTGTACCATTAAGCACAGATAGTTGTGACCCTAAGGATAAAGTGTTGGTTTCAGAATTTATTTCTTTGTTGCAATGTTGTTATCTCTGGCCCCGTATCGAGAGATAGGGGCATATTTTTTACTCGCGTCCGTCCGTCTGTCCGTCCGTTTGTCGGTCTGTCCGAAAATTTAACATTGGCCTTTTCTTTTCTCCAACAGTATTCGATCTAGAAAGCTCAAATTTGGTATGTTACCTTCTTTCAATGATATCTATCTGTTTCATGACCTTCCTCAAGGCCATCCATTAACCCTTATCAACACTTAACATGAAGAGTTAACATGATAACTTAACATTGCCATTTCGGGGGCATTCGTGTTTCACAAACACATACTTGTTCTTATTTGGAGTATCAAAACCGTGCCCTCTGGATATAATATTATTAAAGTTCAACAATTTGAACTACCATGGATTGACTATACGCTGTTGTTAATATGGTATTGTGTTTGCTTTGCATTTATGGTCATGGTTAATTGTGATTTCATTTTTTTTTCAAAAAACTTAAGAGATTCTTAATTCACCCTCTTCCATACAAGGCATGTCTAATGTTCCTATAAAGGAGCACTTTAGAAAAAATGGGACAACAGAAAATTGTTTAAGCTATTTTCCTCAATACTTTTGTGCTACGCCACCATGTACATGTTGGTATCTAGTCTATATGTTGATAAAGTGCCAGTCTAGAATTTGCACTAGCTGGAGTTAGCTCCCTTCTCTTAAAAATAGTCGCCATTTGCATGATTTGTTTAAATGTCAATTCTGAACAATAAAGTTCCAATTTCTACAAGTGTGTCGTGTCTACCTTACTGGCGTGGTGGCAGCGGTGCGTAAAAGATCCATAGACTTGATCAGTACCTGTTACGTCCAGATTACCCAGATAGAAGAAGAATCTGATGTCCACAAACACTGAACAGTATCGTTATTGACACGGACAGTTTTTTCAATAGCTGTAACGATCCACACTTCATACGGAACACACCTATATCCAGATGGCCGGCGCACGTGCACCAAAACAGTGGTCTCTGACCAAGAATGAGTCAATTACTTCCTTCGAAAGCTGGAAGGAAAACCTACAATACACTTTGTCCTTGGACCCAAATTTCGCCACGTTTCTTGTCGCTGATTTTACCTAGGGAAAGAAGACAAACGCAGCCCCGTTGCGAGGACTTACAGATGACGGGGAAGGAACACCAAACAGAAGAACAGCAGCTCAAAAAGTCGCCCATCTTGACTTAATGCTTGGACAAATAGCTAATTTCTGCCCTGTCATTTCCCGAAATTCCATCGTTAAGAATTCTACATCGATTAACCATATATGGCAGGCGATCAGACTGCACTTTGGATTCCAGTCATCAGGTGCACACTTTCTCGATCTAAACAGTGTACATCTTGAACCAGGAGAACGCCCGGAAGATCTGTTTCAACGCATTAACAGTTTTGTGGAGGACAATTTGCTAAAGGCCACTGGTAATATAACCCATCATGGAGAAGCCCCAGCTGAAGATGAAGAATTGTCTCCTACTCTCGAAAATTTTATTGTTCTAAGTTGGCTAAGGCTAATACACCCAGACTTGCCCGCACTTGTTAAGCAACGTTACTGTACGGAATTACGATCTAAAACCTTGGCTTCAATTAAGCCAGAGATTTCTCAGGCATTAGACAGTTTACTTGACGAAATAAGCACCTCCAATGACGCTAAAGTTCTACGCTCTGGCGCTTTCCAAAAGTCTACGCGCAAAAATATGAACTCTAAAAGCAATCCTAAATCATGTATCTTGTGCAAACAAGCAAAGCGGCCATATAATCATTTCCTTAGTAAGTGTATCTATTTACCGGAAGATGATCGTCGCTTCATGACTAAGATAAGACAAATACGTGACGATAGCGAGCCCTTATTAAGTGAAAACGACAATGATTCTGAAAACGAAAATGAGTGTGCACCGTCCGCCTCTCGACGAGTATGCACAAAGCAATCTCCCATGTTGAAAACATTTTACAAACATTTCCCCCTACATTTAACCTTGGACACGGGAGCGGAGGTAAGCATGATGAAATCATATATTGCCAACTACATCGGTGCAAAGATTCAGAAAACAAACCAAACAGCACTCCAGGCAGATGGTGTCACACCACTTGATATTTTAGGAGAAACTCACCTTACCATTTCAAGAGGTGATCACAATTTACAGTTACATGCTCTTGTTGTGAATGACTTGGATGTTGACGTACTGGCAGGTATACCCTTTATGGACCAAAATGACATTGCCATTAGACCTGCAAAACACCAAATTGTGATCGAAGGCACTACCAAGATATTCTACAATACTTCGCGAGCCGCTTCTGACACTCACAACGTTCGCCGTGCTCAAGCTTTTGTGCTAAGAGGTCTTCCTACACAGACGGTACTATGGCCTGGAGAATTCATAGAGGTGCCTACTCCATGCGAACTTGATCAAGATTGCATCCTAGCTGTTGAACCAAGGGTTGAGAATCATAAATCTTCCGATTCATGGCTATCTCCACATATCTCAGAGTCAGTAGGGGGTCGTATTAGAATTTTGAATGATACTGAAGAAGCTAAGGTTATAAGTAAGAACGAACATTTCTGCCAAGTAAGACTAACCACTGAACTTTCCCACCAAAATGATCTACAAGACTTTAAACCGGTCAAAAGTGCCCACTCTGAGTCTAAAAATCATATTGACGTTATAAAGCTGGACCCAGACAATATTTTGACCCATAGTGAGCGTAAGAAATTTCAAGATGCAATTTGCGAATACGAAGAGGTCTTCGATCCCAATTTTAAAGGATATAATGGTGCATTTGGGAAGTTTCAAGCAAATGTTAATATGGGCCCTGTGCAGCCACCACAGAGAAAGGGCAGAATGCCTCAGTATTCGACCGACAAGTTGAAGGACTTACAAGAAAAGTTTGACGAGCTTGAGAGAAAAGGGGTGTTCAAAAAGCCTGAAGAAGTCGGTGTATCAGTGGAGTATCTTAACCCATCCTTCCTCATAAAGAAACAAAGTGGGGGTTTCAGACTCGTCACAGCCTTTTCTGATGTTGGTAGATACAGTAAACCTCAGCCGTCTTTGATGCCAGATGTTGATTCTATACTAAGGAGGGTGGGACAATGGAAGTACATTATAGTCTCTGACCTAACTAACGCATTCTATCAGATACCCCTATCACAATCATCTATGAAGTACTGTGGTGTTGCCACTCCATTCAAAGGCGTTCGGGTATACACTAGCTGCGCCATGGGTATGCCAGGATCGGAAACAGCTTTAGAGGAGTTAATGTGCAGAGTACTTGGAGACCAATTACAGGAGGGTTTTGTGGCTAAACTCGCAGATTACCTCTATTGCGGGGGGAATACACCTACTGAGCTTCTGAACAACTGGTTAATTGTCTTAGAAAATCTTAAGAAGAGTGGTCTAAAGTTGTCCCCAAGTAAAACAGTTATTTGCCCCAAGTCGACAAACATTTTAGGGTGGATTTGGTCCAATGGAGAACTATAAGCTAGTCCACATCGCATCTCCGTATTATCAACTTGTAAAAGACCAGAGTCGGTTCACGCCCTACGATCATTCATTTGAGCATATAAAGTTCTTAGTCGTGTTCTCCAAAATTGTTCACAAATTATCGCCCCTCTAGAAGATGCCACAGCTGGCCAACAGTCAAAAGACAAGATTAGCTGGACGGATGAGCTTTTGGAACACTTTGATAAAGCTAAAAGGTTTTTGACCAGCACGAGGACAATAACACTCCCCCGCCCTTCCGATCAGCTTTGGATAGTCACAGATGGATCCGTCAGCAAACGAGGTATTGGAGCCACCCTGTACGTAACCAGGAATAACAATTTACGCTTAGCTGAATTTTCAGTGCTAAACTACGAAAACATCAAATCGCCTGGCTGCCATGTGAAATTGAGGCCCTATGTATAGCCGCTTCTGTCAAACACTTTAGCCCGTACATTATTCAGTCTAAAAGCAATGCTTGTGTTATAACTGACAGTCAGCCTTGCGTACAAGCTGTAGAAAAATTGTGTCGCGGAGAATTTTCTGCTAGCCCTAGAGTTACATCCTTTCTGTCAACCGTTAGTAGGTATCCAGTACAAGTGCGCCATATTTCAGGCTCTGAAAATTTGCTCTCTGACTTCGCGAGCCGAAATGCACCTGAGTGTGAGGAGCCGAGATGCCAAATTTGCTCCTTTATCAAACAAATGGAAGAATCTGTTGTTAGAGCCGTCAAGCCAACAGACCTATCAACGATACAGAAGCTCCCGTTTACAACTCGTTCTACCTGGTTGAAAATACAATCGGACTGCCCTGACCTAAGACGTACTCACGCTCACCTTCGACAAGGTACCAGACCGTCAAAGAAATTAACTAACATTAAGGACGTGAAACGATATCTACATGTAGCTTCCGTTGCTAAAGATGGTCTACTCGTTGTGAAACACCATGATCCACTTTCACTTACAAAGGAATTAATCATTGTCCCACGCAGTGTTTTAGACGGACTTACTACTGCTTTACACATAAAACTTGACCATCCATCTAAACATCAACTTGAACTTGTAATGAAACGTCACTTTTACGCGTTGGACATGCGAAAGATCATAGAAAATGTGTGTGATTCTTGTCACGTGTGTACGTCTCTGAAAAAAGTGCCTCATTGTTTAGTACCACAATCATCTGAGAGCCCCCCTGAAGCAATTGGTCTTAGTTTTGCAGCCGATGTAATGCGACGCAACAGACAAGTCATTTTAGTGTTAAGGGAAACTGTAACATCATACACGGCTGCTTGTATCATTGAAGATGAGAAACGTGATACGTTACGAGACAATTTGGTTCGTTTAGTGCTCGGTCTTCAACCTCTTGATGGGCCTCCGGCGATCATCCGTGTCGATCCAGCTCCTGGCTTTACCTCTCTAGCGAGTGACACTCTTTTACAGAAATTTAGACTTTGTATTGAAATAGGGCGCATCAAAAACCCAAATAAGAACCCAGTGGCTGAAAAAGCTATTGCAGAGCTTCAGGACGAAATTCTTCGGCACATACCAGGCAATTCTCAAGTCGTGTCACACCTCGATCTCGCGATAGCAGTTGCTCGCCTAAATTCACGTATCAGATATAGTGGGCTGTCCGCACGAGAGCTATGGACTCAGCGGAGTCAGTTTACAAATGAACAACTACCGCTATCGGATAGAGACAATATCGCGAAACAACAAGATCTGAGACAGGCTAACCATGAATATAGTGAAGCATCCAAAGCCAATGGCTCATACGAACAATCCGTAAAGAAACTATGTGTGGGAGATTTAGTACATCTCTATTCTGATCGCGACAAAACCCAAGCTCGCAATAGATATTTGGTTGTTTCTGTAGACGGTGAATGGTGTCAAATTAAGAAATTTGTCGGTAATCAATTGCGAGCTAATTCATACAAAGTAAAACTCAGTGAATGCTTCAAAGTACCTACAATACTCTCTCAAAATTCCACTATAAATGATTTTACTATTGGGACATCGGATTTACGAGGAGAAACTGACAACAATATTGACCAATATTTGAGTGGAAACCCATCTGTAGCTGTGCCAGCGTTAAATGCTGTTCCGACAGTTTGCGATGAGCATGTTTCACCGACAAGTGGCGTACCGCCTTCCGAACCCGACGATCACGAGTCCAGCTCGTACATTCAGGACATTCCAGACACTCCGGACGAAATCGTTGGATCTAGCCGACCTCAACGCAATAGGAAACCTCCGAAATATTTGGATGATTATGTCACTTAATTATTGTGTATTTGACAGTAACACGAACAAACTCCATACAATGTTTCATTAGTATAACATGAACTATCAGTAGCTACTTTCCCTAAGGTGGTAAACTCAAGGCAAATTGTTCTTATTATACATGTGTTTTTCCTTTGCTTTCACATTATCTTTCAATCTAGTTAAGACGAGAGTTAAGTCATCAAATAGTTTCATTAGGGTCTCTAGCCTATCATAACAAAAAGGGAAAAGAAGAGAAACTGCGCCACCATGTACATGTTGGTATCTAGTCTATATGTTGATAAAGTGCCAGTCTAGAATTTGCACTAGCTGGAGTTAGCTCCCTTCTCTTAAAAATAGTCGCCATTTGCATGATTTGTTTAAATGTCAATTCTGAACAATAAAGTTCCAATTTCTACAAGTGTGTCGTGTCTACCTTACTGGCGCTACGATATGCACGTATTTCTGATTTAGTAACATCCGTTTTCTCGTCTATGGAAGCTTACAGTCTAAACTATTGACTGTAGCTTGAAGAACAATAAACACATTGATTTTTTTCTTTCAAAAAGTCTACCGAACAACCGCTTTTACTTAAACATGTCACTCTTGTTTTTGAGAGGACACATGGATGGGTATAATGATAAAGTACTTTGTGGTGAGTGGCAGGATTTTATAGTGTTTTTGATAACGGGAATGATTTAAGGATTAAATATAGATAAAACAAATCCAACCGATCAAATCTTTCAGAAAATTAATTTGTTTTAAATATCATCACTATTTGCTATGTGATAAGGCGACAGACATAGCCTTTTGATATAGACTTCCTTGTTCGTGCTGTTTTGTATTTACCTAGAGTCGTATCAGTCTGTAAAATATAACACAGGTTCAGTACATTTTAATGTAGTCCACCCTTAATGAGATTCACGCGGAGTCGGAATAATTCGGATGACCTCGTAAATATTCGGTGGTGGAACGTTCCACCGCCGAATATTTACAACGTTGCCGGAAAAAGTTCGGATAGGTAACAAATACTAACGACCACGGCCGAAAAATCCCGACGTCAGGTTAATCTCATTAGGGATGAACTACTTTAAAGGGACATAACATTCCCGTTTATCTTTTTAAAGTATGTCTTGGTGGCAAGATTGCTTATTCTAATGCGTATAATAGCTATCAGTTATTATAGTTCTAGATAAGCGAAAACGCGCCTGTAAAGTTGAGATTGAAATGGCAAATTCCATATACATCTGTACTGCCGTCCACATCAATTTGTTTAATTTTAATACAAAATATATATTTCTCATAAACAGCGCATTAATTTGGCTCGACATTTTCAGAATTTTCATAAGAAAATATGTTCTTTCAGATAAAAATTAATTTCAGATAGAACATAAAAATTTACGAAAATACATATGAAATGGCAATTTAAATATAACACAGTGTGTATAAATAAATAATAAAAGTGAGATACGGAAAATCAACATGTTCTGATTACCATTTGTATTTGTATCATGGAGGCATGTCTTGACTTTACAAAGGACTGAAATACAGGGTCTGAAGACTATGGTTTGAAAGTTGATTTATTTCAAGCAGTAAAATTGTAGGCTGCCAATCATCGATATTTCTCCGTCTAGGTGCAAATTCCGATTTTCTATCAATTTGATCATCAACGAATAACCTGTCATGCTCACTTTGACACTTTGAATTAACTAAGAAGTGTTTATTTTCCAAACATTTTTTCTCTTTTTTTGGGAGGGGGGGGGAAGGGAGGGGGTTTATCGTTTGTTTGTACTATTCCGAATGGCTCTTTTTTAGTTACCAGATGAAAGATAGAAAAAATGATGATTTAATCAAACATATCGTTTTGCATCATCCAGACAAAAATACATAATTATGTACTTCAAAGAAGAAATAATTTCACAATATTCCAAAAGGATCCCGACTAAAACGTCGAACATACAAACGGGTCAAACATATACCTAAAACATTTAGAATAACGCCAGTGGGGGATCGAAACCTAGTAACTCCAGCTTTGTCAAGCTGTAGTTACGAGGTTTTGACTCTTCACTAACGATGAATTGGCTTGTTTATTTCTGTCCAGCAAAAATGGCATCAAGTTTATCCACGCCTTAGTATACTTTTCAGAGGGGATTACTTGGTACACCGACGACCATGCATTATGCATTTAGATGCTCTCCAACATTGTTTTAATGTCTTAATTATCTAGAATGGGGATCTTTATTTGACAAGTAGATCCACGAAATTAATGTCAATAAATAAAACATCTTTATCAATATTATAAACCACACAAGGGCGCTTCCTTGTTACACTTTTTATACCAAGGTAGATACGATATATATCTATGGTATTTTGCTTGTCTAAGCTTTATTGATGAATGCATATAGTGTGAAATTTGTAAAAGGTCTTATCGGCATTCGAGACCTACATGGTTCCACGATTAGCCTGCTTATACACACGGTTTAACCAAGATCAATGTTGTTCTCTACGAATTTCTTATTACCTTTAAGTGACATTTCACATTTGTTTCATTTTTTAAAAGTATGTCTTGATGCAAAGATTGTTTATTCTAATGCGTAGAAATGCTATCAGTTTTTTGAAGTCGTTATTTATAAGCGAAAAAATACGCCTTCAAAGTTGAGACAGAAATGACGAATTCCATATGAATCTGAACTGTTGTCTACAACAATTTGTTTAATTTTAACAAAAAAATGTATTTTTCTCGAAAACGGTTCAATATTTTGGCTTGAAATTTTCAGAAATTTCGTTAGAAATCATGCTCTATCCGATAGAATAAAAGTAAAACTTATGTAAAAATGATTGTGAAATGTCACTTTAAACAATTAATTATACTAGTTTAGATTAAACCGCATTTTCTTATTTTCTACCAATGTTTCTCTATTGATGACCTCTACGCCTGGTATTGTTATGAAAATAGTAAATGAAAATGAAAGCATGCAAAGATTTGAACTTGAAAACTTTAGAATTAAACGGTGATTTTGAAATCCTAGATAACAAAATATGAAATCAAGTGTTTTATCAACGAGTGTTTTGACATGTCATTAAACACAGACGTTTTTAGTAACATCTTTTTAGACCGAGATGTTAGAGAAAAAACTTGGGTAGTGTGTTTGTATGACTAGCATATCTCATTATTTGTGATATTTTAAGTTCAACCCATTTCCAAAAACATAATGACGCTTTTTGAAGTCACTAAAGATAAAGGCTTTAGAAAACATTGTGTAAAATGAAGGAATTGCTTGTGACTAGCATTTGTTTCATTTCCGACGATGTTTTCTACTTGAAAAGACAAAAAAAAAAATCATTCACTTGAAATTGTAGTTTTGGAATTGGGCAAGGGTAAGATCGCGCCAGGTCAGTAAAGTTAGATAATAATACAAAAAATAAAGATGGATCGTTTACCTGTACAGGACTTCTTGTCTGAACCCAAGGTATAACCGCCTCGACATGAACACACATACGACCCGGCAGTGTTTCTACAGTTGTGACTGCAAACGTGCTGGCTACATTCATTGATATCTGAAATAACAATCGCTGTTGTTATTCTTGTTGTTGTTGTTGTTGTTGTTGTAGTAGTTGATGATGATGATGATGATGATGATGATGATGATGATGATGATGAGGAGGAGGAGGAGCAGGAGGAGCAGGAGGAGCAGGAGGAGGAGGAGCAGGAGGAGGAGCAGGAGGAGCAGGAGGAGCAGGAGGAGGAGATAAATTAGATAATACGTCAAAGTAAAGACATTATTAAGACGGGGTACATACATCAAACCTCTTGAAAATTGACAAAGAAATAAAAAAAATAATCCAAAATTATTATAATAAGTCGGATTGGCTAATTTATCATGATGTACAATCCCCACCGTGATATACTTCTATGATGAATCATTTGACGATCTGTTTTCTGGTTATGGAAACGGATGGGTTGCAACAAGGGTTCAAAAAATAGGTTTTCTTTAAATTCTGTGAATTGATAGGGTTACATAATATCTTTAATTTGTATGTGTAAAAAAATCTGATGAGGGCTTATTTTTGGAGATAATGGCCAACAAAGTGGGTGGGGTAAATTCAGATTTTGCTAATTTTTGATGTACTAACTTTACGAAACTATCTCTTCAACCTTTTTTTTGTATGAATTGACATGATATTTTATGAACATGAACATTTATTGACAGAAGGAAGAATACAGAAAATCAACAAACTGATATACATGATTAATGATTCCAAAATTCTTCTGTCCTTGGTACATTGAAAGTACGTGCAAAATTTCAATTTGATCTGATCTATACAGAAAAAGTTTTTTAACTTCAAAGTAAAACTTTGCTTCTCATGTCAATTTACCCCACCCACTTTGTTAGCCATTATCTCCAAAAATAAGCCCTCATCAGATTTTTTACACATAAAATTAAAGATATTATGTAACGCTATCACTGCAAAGAATTTAAAGAAAATCTATTCTTTGAAGAATTTTGAGCCCTTGTTGCAACCCAACCCAGTCCGCGGCTTACAATAGTTAACTATCCTACTTTGCAGGAAAAAAATTTAAAAAATGCCAAGGTTGATATTGGTGTAATTGTGTACTATACCTATGCAGGATCTGCCGTCCGACGCTAGTTTATATCCTGAGTTTTTACATGCGCTGGTTGAGCCGTGTGAGTTGGGTATACATCTTTCTACACAGCCGCCGTTATCTTGATTACAGCGCTTTATTGCTGCAATAAAAATCGACAACGTTAGTTGCACTAGGTACTGTTGTTCGATTACATTCTGTATAATATACATGTAGTGTGAAATGTTTAAAAGGAATGGAATCCTCGTCATGCCAGATTGGCTACTTGACTTTTTCTATTCTAGATTCTATTAATGTCTTTCTTTCTTTATTAATTTATTCATTTATTTTCAATGCATCTTTAAACATTCCAATTTAATTCAACTGATTTTCATTTCTTGCGATTTTGACCTTACCCATTCGCATCTGCGTCTCGACCGTGCGTCTATTATAGACACACCTTGAGAAAATAAGGAGAGAACAGAAGGAAATATTGATTGCAAGCCCCTCTTGCTATTCTTACAGACTTTTCTTTAATTTTGATCAAGGATTGAATTGAAACTCACACTCGCAACATCTTCCCGTCCGTCTGGCCGGGCAATTGCATCGTCCGCTGTAATACCGACCACTATTATAGCAAAACTCGTTACATTCCGTTTTCTGGGTGTCCGTGTGTTTTCCCCACCATGAACCACAGTGACCTTTTCGTGATTTTGTGCCGCCTCCACAGCGCGCCGAGCAAGAGGACCATGCGTCCCAGTCACAGCCACAGGCGAGGGCTAGAGTGAAATAATTCCGATACTTTTCAACAAAAACCTTGTAAATGCAGCTTATTTTAGCTTGCAGTTACGTGGTTCTCGTTAAATACGACGATTTGCTGTTTATCTTTTCCCAAACAAGGCATACTTAGTTGGTGTTATTGCAAAACCTCCAGTTTTACTCAATCTGGAGTGACGAGATCTCGCAATTACAACGACGATATCATGTCTTACAGAAAAGGTTTTTTTTATAAGGGACATTGATCCAAAATAAACATTTCCTGTACTATATTGTACTTAAATCATATTTTTATCAGCAACCAAATTGTTGTCTACACTCTACAGTAGCTTTCAAACTCTTAACAGTCGGTTTGGAAATGGTTACATGATAAGGGTAGTTGCATTAAGCTATCATATATATTCTAGTTTAACCCATTTCCAAATTGAAATTTGTTTAGACTTGTCCAGATATAGAGATTCTGTAAACAACAATTTCCAGTGTATAAAATTTCAAATATTTGGTCTTTCTGGATAGAAAACATTGTTTGAAATGAAGTAATTGATTGTGGCGAGCAAAAGGGAACGATCTTATCCAGTTAAACGTGACGTTATCTCTGACAAAAAAACAAACATTTAGCAGACCTGTGTTGTTATAAAATAGCGTAGGCCCCTACATGTAATTACGGCTAGATTCAAGCCGCAGTGACGAAATTTTATAAAAACCCCGACTGTTTATCAATACATAGCGTTAAATGTATAGTTATTACGTCCACAGCGTTCATTGCCATTGTTTCATTTCCTTTATTTTGGGTAAGTCAAAAAGAGTCAATGAGTGAGAATGGATAAAAGTAATCAATTTGTCATTATCTCCATTATTTCCACCCTATTTCTATCACTTACATCTCGTACATGTACATTAAATGTTGCCTGCATCTACTTTCCAATTTGAACATTTAGTAGGTAGGGAAAATGTTAAAATAATTAAAATTCAATTTATTATATTAAATTAAATCTTTTCCAAAACAATGACAGTTTAGAACAGCTCAAATTTGAAACTTTTGCAAACGCAAAACAAATGAAACGAAAACAGATATGACATTACGTGCTATCTTTTGTACGCTATGAAATCCTTGGAGGCTGCTTTTCAGTATTCCCTTCTTTTACCTCAAGGATTACTTATCCAAGAGCAAAATAAAGGCGTGAAAATCAAGTCTCCTTTGATAAGGGGGTTAACCCATTACCACACAGTGACTCTTTTTGACTCCCCACAATTTAACTGGCTATGAAAAACATTGTGAAAAAATGAAGAAATTGCTTGCGACAAGCAATTTCTTCATTTCCCACAATATTTTCCACGCAAAATTATTAACAAAAAATACTTTTTCATTCAATTTTAGTTGCCGTCTGCAACATCTTCGAATTCGGACAAGTCAAATTTTTGTCGTTTGGTAATGGGTTAACCCCTTTCCCAAACAAACCCTAATTTTGGCGTTCCAGATAGAAAAGGTTCGGGAATACATTGAGACAAAAAGAGAAAACGCCGTTAATATTTTTTACGCTACATTGTACACAAATCTAAGTTTTATTAACGCCAATTTTGTCATCTACAACATTTTCAAATTAGATCACCCTGAATGTTTGCTGTTTGGGAAAGGGTTAAAAATAACATTTCACGTACCCACAATATTGAGCGCAATGATGAATCGAAGAGGCATGATTACATTCTATCCAACCAAGTCAACCAAACGGTTCTTTATCACATAAAAAAATAAAGTTTGCTTAAGCTCACACCGGGTTTTGTTTTGTTTGTTTTTTCGTTATCTTTGTTTCTTTAGAAACGATGTTTGGGCTATACCCACACATGCGCAAGGGTTAGAAGTCTATTTTGACAAATCGACATGATTTTGCATATGCTATGATCAAATGAACCTATATGGAATTCCACATTTATTTTAGCTACGGTCTAGAAAATGGTATCTTAAAGCATTTAAGACAAGCATGGCTCCAGATCAGCCTGTGTATGCACACAGTCTGATCAGGACCCGTGCTATTCTCATGTAGGTTTTATGGCCCGTATGACCAGCACGGATCAAGATCAGACTCATTTAGTCCCATACAACAAGATGTTGTCCAATTTGAATGCAGTTGCGCCGAGTCCCAAAAGCTCATTCGATAACGTCGGAGTCAATCCATGGGTTGCGAGTTTGAATCCCGACTCGGCCAAAATCCATTCTGACATTTGTTTCATAAACTTAAGGGTGATTACTCTTTTTTCCATACCTGCATGAGTAAAATAAGATTACATTCAATCCTTAAATAAATCAAATCACATTGAAAGCTGCTGCAGACGACAAAATGGATGTCAATAAAGAGAGTATGTGTGTATTTATAACACTATACTGAAAATATTGATACAAACGAATAAAATGTCGCATCTTGTTTGGGACAAAGTTTAAACCCGAACAATCTGATTTTAGCCCTTTTTCACATGATTTTTTAATCTTACTATTATCGATTATAATAATGCTTGTTAAGATCCGCCTTGTCAAAGTCACGTGGTTCAATGGCGTCATCAAAATAAGTATCTTCCGGGTTTTTGAATGAATCACTGAATATACGAGTATTTCATGCGCGGATTTGCCAATTTTAATAATCAAAATGTCATATATGAAAACTAGAGCCTTATTTTAAACGAAAACTTCGTAATCTTATGATCATTTTCAAATAAATGCATGCAAATGCCCAAACAAAATTTCAATCCCCTTTCTAAGAGTTCGGTTACCATTCCTTGTATATTTAAACGCTATTGACATTATGCATTGACATCCAATTTCCAGGGTCAAATCGTGTCTTAACAAAAAAAAAAAAACTGGTATATGCAGCTTGCTTTAAGCTGTAGTAATGAGGTTTTTGTTGATAGCATCGATATGCTAAGATGCTTGAAGTTCTAAGTTCCTTATTCAATGATTTATTCCAAATAAGTTAGCTACTGTATAAAGTTTGTGTTAAAATCTTGATCGAATTTGTTAAAGAAAATTGTGTTGCATATATTAACAATGCGACAAATAATAATTTGCCTAAAAGGGGAAACGGTTCAATTGTGTATCATTTGACTCAAATATCCCTTTCCCACACAAAAAAGAATTTTAAAAGCTGCCAGAGCATTGAGAAAAGAAGTTAATGATTGATGTTTGTAAATCTACACACAGAAGAAAAGTGGGCTAAGTGGGATAATGTTAGTTTTTAGCATTTCTCCTCTTCTCTCATATTTTTATCTAACCTTAAATTTTAGGCTCGTGAAAATCAAGTGTCGTTGGACAAGGGTTAAGTGTGTATCAATTGCCTCAATTAACCCTTTTCCAAACGGTATTTTTTATAGTGATCCAATTTTGACAACTGTTGTATAAAACAAACTGGATATTGATCAAGATGCGATTTATTCACGTTATAGCACAGAAAACATTGAGGCAAAATGACGAAATGCTGGTGTAACCAGCATTTCTTCTTTTGCCTCAATGTTTTCCCAAGCCTTTTCTGTCAGGGACGTCAAAATATGGTCCTTTTGGGGGAAAGGGTTAAGATGTTGTGTTTCATTCAGTATCATAGTAACGTAGATCTCTATTTAAATCGTGAGATGTTTACGAAAATGGATACACAATAAACGAAGTATTTTCTAATGATTTCTTGTGTGAACTTTTTGTACTTTTTTTGTATATATACTGAGAGGCAAAAGAAAGTATACACTTTTTGTTTTTCGATATCTCTCTTAATTTCCACCATATTGACTCAAAATTTTGTATTATTTATTTCTACTTATAAACCAATATTGCAATGGCATTAAATTTCACGCTAAATTGCTTATTTACCCATACTCTTGCTACAGGCCAATTTTGCAAATTTTGCACGTGCGCCTTTGTGGAGTATCAAATTTTGCTGTTAATTTGTATTTAATTTTTTTATTCTTTGTCACAACACATCATATCGTTTATTTTTCCCCAACATTATCATACAATTCTCAGTGGCTTGTAGAAATCGATAAATATGTCTCTTTTTGCCATTGAGACCCATTTTTCTATGACGCAGCATAATACGAAAGAAACATGACAATATAAATAAATTACACACTTAGTCATGCATCATAGGAACACTGTGCAAATTTTATCAAAATTCGTCCTTAAATTTGGAAGGGATTATGTCAGATAACTTGTTTGCATCAAACCCCCCTTTTGCCATGACGCATCGTAATTTGGAAAAAGTTCTAACAATATACACATGTTCCTAGGTGACGAGGCACTTTCTGTAAAAAAATATCCAAATCTGTTCATAAATGTAGGGATTGTGTCAATGGGAATTCTTGCATTAATTAATTGATTAAATCCCCTTTTTCGATGACGCTGTGCGCTATGAAAAAACCTTCGCAACGGAAGGAAAAACATAAAGACGGATAGGCCAAGAAATTTACATCAAACAAACGACTACGTTCGGTGGCGTTTAGAAATCGCATTAATCTAGATTAATCGTTTCCTCAGAAAACATGGAAGAACAAGGGTGTATACTTATTTTTGCCTCTCAGTATAGTTGACTTGTGTTTGGATCTAAAAAAAAAGGGGGGGGGGCGCTTATATATAATTATGTCATGTAGCATTTGAGACCATTCATGTAACAGAGAAGGCGGGAAAAAGCCATGAATATGCGTCAAAAAAACTTTGTATTCACCGATTTATCAAAAAGTCCTATAGTTTAGCCATTCCCTGTTGTTGTTGTTGTTGTTGTTGTTGTATATTCTTCACCTCCCAGTCCCTTCAGGAAGAACCATCCGCTTGGACAATAGGCACTTTGGTTCAGGAGTTTTAACAACTTACAAGAAATATAGTCCTATATATACATTAAGAAAAGGTTGGACAGCGGCCATTTAATCAAGTCAGGGAAGTCCTCGTTTTTTCATCAAAGTACCAAAAGTGCTCAAGTGCTCCATACACGTCGGCACTTTTATGGTCTCTACCCAAACGGTCTCTACAAAAAAACAGCGAAATAGATCTCAATGAATGGTAAGAACATTCTCATATATTTGTATCATCATGATTGATAAAAAGATTGCAAAAAGGTGTCGACGTGTATGGAGCACTTAAGTAGGCTACTTCTGGTATACTGGTATATAGGATTATTGTTAAAATTCCTGAACCCAAGTGCCTATGGTTTAGACGTCGATTGAAAAAATTCCACACAAACCCGTTTCCCACCTTCTCTGCTTCAAACCGTTCTAAAATCGACCACGAATTAACACATTTATTCGAAAATATCGAAAATGCCGAACCGTTTGATTCCCTGCCGTACAAATAAATGTAGGCCATGGTTCATTTTTATTGGTGCAGTCGCCCAACCGTTACACATAAACTCTTCCTCAATCGTCCATCCTTTTATTGTGATGTCAAATTGACATTTTCCCCAACGACAACTAGTTTTGACATCCCCTAACGAAAACACAATGTTTGCTTTGCAAACGAACATTGGAAAGCACATGGTTAAAATTAAAGTAAATGAGCGAGGATCTGGAAAAAGGTCATGAAAGACGTTTGAGCACAACATGGTTCATGATCAGCCTGCGTATACACGCAGTCTGATCATGAACCATGTCGATCTCCAATGGCTCATGACCTGTAGCAACTGTGAGACAGCAGCATGGACCCCCAATCAGATGGCTTTTAGACACAAAGTGATCGTAGAACACGGCTGTCTCGTATGCTACAATAGACTTTTTTTCCAGATCCCGGCTCATTTATAATGTGTTTAATGGGCAGCTCACTTTTGGAACAACCCTGTACCAGTAGCTGACGGTACGGTACGTCTCTCGCTTAATTTTCTATCATTTTATTTTTATTTATATAAGTTATAACTTCCCTGATAGAATAGGCTACATGTATGCTTGTGAAAACATTGAGACAATGGAAGAAAATGTGATTATCAGCATTTTAATCTTTTTTCTCATTATTTTCTGTTCTATATCATACACAAATCACATCTTTATCAACATCCATTTTGTCATCTGGAGCAGCTTCCAAATTGGAACAGTCCACAGTTTTGCTGTTTGGGAAAGGGTAGCCCATCCTTTTATTTTCAGTTACATTTCATCAAATTAAAGTTAGACGGAAGATTGTTTGAGATATAAAAAAGAAAACAGTGTTATTCACTTCAGACTTGATTGGTTGCATCGCATAGTTCTAGTTGAATAATCAGGGTACATCCTTTTAATAAAGTTAAATTGATTTATAATTAATGTCTGCATTAGCATCTGACTCCTACTCAATGACTCCAAGACCTGGATTTGGCGTGTATATTATTAGTTATACGGTTTCTTGCCGGGGTATATGACGATTTATTCCCGGCTGGAAAAATGATGTCACCCGAGCCGCAGGCGAGGGATTACATCATTTTTCCAGCCGGGAATAAATCGTCATATACCCCGGCAAGAAACCGTATAACGAATTTATTATACTACAATGTTTTCGACTAATTGTTTGTCTTTTTGTCCATGTTAGGCCGTGAACTGGGTTTACCGTTATGTTTTGATAAACCGTCGCTGTTGTTATCAAATGTCGTAACTACGGCTTGAATCAAGCCGTAGTTACGAGCTTTTATGACAACACCTACGAAATACTATTTGTTTGTCCGAATTTACGTCACGATTTACTGGGTAAAATCGTTCCCTATTATTTTATCGATAGTACCAATTTCCCCTTATGCGCCCCAAAGGAAAAGTAAACATAAACTCGTCATAAAGTGACGTCACGCCACTGAGTTCCGAGAAATAGGTCAATGTGTTTTTGACTGACCCGGAGAGTGGTATTTTTAAAAATGGATAAATAAACAAAACTGAAAGGTATTTATTATCTTTAATATTAACATTTATTTGTGTCATATTATTTGACATATTTCGTTCCAATAAATAGACACAGATTTAGAATCTACGAAGAAAGTGCATAAAATCATTGAACTATGATGATAGTAACTAGTAGTCCGTGGGCTGGCTACACCCTAGGTCCCCCCCTACCGGGATTTTATGACACATATATCATTGTAAAGCTTGATGAATTCCCTTTTAAATGCAACTTGTTGTTTGATATATAAGTGCTGGATAAGCATATGCGGAACGATTGATTATCTCCCCTTGAATTACAAAAAATACTTGTTTATAACTCACCTTATACACATTCATGGGATCCAAAATAACCCAAATTTAAGCGCAAATGACCAAAATGCTTATAGATTTTATCAATTCATATCGTTAAATAATAAAAGATAATTTTACACCAAAGTTAGCACGAATTATGCCCCTTGAATATGTAAAACAAGAGAAAAATAGTATAGATATTGCCTTTGTTTATATTTACTTTGCTTTTGGAAATCATTTCCACAGCGAATAATTGCTAGAATTTGTATTAAAGTGTTTATTAGATGCCTTGTAATAAAAGTCAAAGTGTTGACTATCGACATTTTAGGATATATTCGACATTTCAAATGATTTTCAAGATGGCCGCCGCAAAATGACCACTTGACTTAATATCGAAATATCACTGCCCTATAATTTGTAATCATGTTCTGTATGTAAATGAGATCATTTCTTAGGAAAATTGAGTATATTAAATCTAAAAGTGTTGCCATGCTTATAATAGGCTTTCTTGTCATTTCTTTTCTTTTTTTTTTTTAATTTTCAAAATGGCCGCCAAAATCTCAAATATGCAAAAATGATGTAAATGTTTTTTATTTCAGCAAATCTTCTGCACTTAATATTGTATTTTCAAATGTATTTCAACTTCTTATCAAAACTAAATGATTCAACAAGTAAATAAAAGACATAACCCTGAAAATATATATTTCCAAAACGGTCCTAATTACCATATAAATGGTAATAAATCCCCAATCCCATAAATTAAGTACTGAAGAAAATCCAAATTGATTATTTTCTAGGAGAGATAAGCATTTTCCCTCTTTGACAGAAACCATGTACCCGATTCTTTGATAATGAGTCCACATTGGAGTACATTATTGGTATCTTTTTGCATGAAGGTTTTAAGTCTTACATGGACAACGGACGCTTTGGATAATATGTGTTGTAGAGGGTATAAAGACATTAAGGCTTATTTTGGTCATAAAGCGTTTAAGCTCTTTTTGTGGGGTGGATATATTTAATAAAAAACACCAATATCAACACTTTTGCCACGCTAAAATTTTATCTTATGTAATCTGCCTAAATGCTCAAATACGAGCATAGGTCAATGAATAACTAACCTAACCTTTTTATGTTCCGATCGACATCTTTTCTCTTGAAATACTTTCCATCCAGGCCTATGCGCTTTGACCCAACGATATGACCATAGCAGTTGAAAAAGAAGTTTAACTCAAATTAATCAACGTTAAAGGTGGTCAAGTGACATCAGTCCAGAAGTAAAGAAGTCCGAGAACTTTCCAAAGAACCACACCTAAACTGCATTAATAACTTCTTTCACGATACTTAAAATTGCAGCCATTCGTGTCCCTTTTAGGAAAGAAGTCGATAGCAGCAAGGTCATGTGGATAGGAAGGGTGTGATCTAAATTGATACCCATTTTTCTCGACAGCATCCATTGTACTTTGGCAATTGTGTACTAATGTAATTTCCTGTTGCAAGCAGCGGTCACATTTTGAGCGTTTGCCGCTACGTTTCTCACGTATGGTCTGCCTCAGATTGTCTAGCAACTTGGCATAGTATGCTTCGTTAATTGTACCTTTCTTTGGGTAATATGTCCAACAAAATATTTTATTGCAACCCCCAATTGTCCCAAAACATTGAATACTGAACCTTGTCTGCAAAATATTGAATAATTTTCTTGGCCCTTGAAAGTCCATACCAACGTACCTAGGACTCTGGACCTTTTTTCATTCAACATGTACTCTGTCAATCTTTTTGTCATTTGCTTATCGTTGAGGAATTTTAGACCCAACAGTCTGTAAGTTTGTGCATCCTTTTGCGATCAAGCAATATCTTGAAAAAGATAATGCATGGACAATTTCTTACTTTAATTCGCTCAGCAAGTACATCAGATCTGTGAATTTATGACACATACCTTCGACAGTGGTTGCAACTTTGCCTTCAGACCGAGCATCATCTTCTTAAGTTTCTCTGTCGCGTTATAACCCCCGCTCCCCCCCCCACCACGATATTTTACTTGAGAATAAGATGGTACAGAAGACCAGTAAACTCATCATGCATGTTTTACCCTCAGTCCCTTTTCAGTACAAGTGTCGAACCATAGCAGGCTCTCCCTTTTTTGTGAAAGGGCTTTCTAATAACCGTATATTTAGACAAGTTTGTGCACATATATTGACATAATCATATAAATCGCGGATTCCTCGGTTTATTGGGAATTGCTTAAATATGTGTTATTCATAGCTAGCCCTTGTGTTTTATGGATTTTACCTCATCCTGAGGTTAGCTTGGTGTCTTCCACAAAAGTCAGAATTCCAAAAACTTATTTGTGGTGGAGATGTTTGAAATGAATTAAGAAATGCACGAGCATATCTAAAAACTGATAACAAAACGAAGGATTTCAAATCTTCGGCCAGCGACATATTACATCACTAGAAGTTGGAATATGATGTGTTTCCCTCTCATCATAATCAACAGAAATTGTGTTTGCTATTTAAACTTAATCCTTCAAAACAACATTTTGTTACACGAATACAAGGATTCCTCACAAATCAAGTGTCTTCGAAGCACTGGTATCCAACCAATAAGGTACATATGTACAATTTATAACTGTTTATATTATCACATATAAGTATTCTGAATTATAAAGGTGTAAAACGATGTCACTCGAATGCAATTTGATAAAGAAATGAATAATTCAGTTGCTATTATAGGCAATTTTAAATCATCAATTAATGCACATGACAGTGCAAATATGAAATTGTCCAGTTGCAACTATCGCTTATTAGAATATATTTGGTAAACTGTGTTCCTGTAACATAGCATTCCAATCAATAGAAGTGGTTGGGAAGATTTCTCTACTGCACAGCATGTCTCCAATAGTATTGTTAAGTTTAAACTTGGAGCAAAATGTAAAAAAGCATGCATTACAAGGCAAAAATGGTATAAATCAAAGGTGACCATACATGTACTCCAATGGGAATTCGTTATTAAAACGCTTTTTTAGTTCTTAACTTTTACAAAATAAAGTTTCTTGTATAAAAGAAAACTGTATTTCACATAGAAAAAAATCAAAGAAAGCAGGTTAAAGTTTTCAGCATGTCATTTGCGCTAAATGGAATTTTATTGCCATTTATACGGTAATTTTTCAGAGCATATATTGTTAAGATTCTCCCTTTTAATGGGTAAATCATGAAATTTTAGTTTTCAAACACAACACGTAAACAATTTAGGGAAAACATGCAAAAATGAAATTCATTAACATTATTAGAGAATATTCGAGATTTTATTTGCCATTTAGAGAAAAGTATGCAAATAATTGTGAATGTGAATAAGTCCATATTCGCTTGTTCTGTGTAGCTGATGAATGGTTTATGGACTTATTATTGATCTATTAGTGTTCTTATTCATTTGAAACATTAAGCATTAGAAAAACGTATCGCCTCAGCATATTTATTCCATAGAAAAGCCTTGTTTTAGCTTATTAAACACATATTTCTACTTTCTCATTAATATTCATGAATATGCAAATTAGCCAAATAAAAATGATTTCAAGAAAAATGTATATTTAAAATTTGAAAAATAGTCTTATGTTTTATTTCCAAAATAAGTATATATCTTAAACAAGTATTTTAAAATATTTTATTGCAATTAATTGATCCAAGTACTAAAACGTAGGAAAATGAGCAGTTGCCATGGTAACAGGCCTACCATTTTCTTATCCAGCACTTTTAACTCAAACAAGAACCTGAATTCATTAATATGTTTCCTGCGCTTCAAGAAAATATAGGTCTTAAAAAATCCCACATGGTGGGGAGGGTTTCTATTCACTAGAAAACTAGTAAAGTCGTCTTTTTTGCAAATTAAACACATATTTTACACAATCTCATTAATATTCATGAATATGCAAATTAGCAAATTTTCTGAAAAATATTTTGGTTGTGAGAGAAATGTAATGACAACATTTTAAAACTAGCCTCAATATCTTTCTGACCAAAATAAGTAATTTTATTGCAATTAATTGATCCAAGCGCTGGAACGAATGAAAATGGGTGGTTACCATGGTAACAAGCCAACTACTTGCTTATCCAGCATTTCTAAATCAAGTAACAAAGTGAATGTATTAAAATACATCATAAGCTTCAAGAAAATGTAGATCTTCAAAAATCCTACCTGTTAGGGAGGTTTAAATTCACTAGTAAAGTCTTGATTTTAGCAAATTAAACACATTTTCTTACTTCCTCATTAATATTCATGAATATGCAAATTAGCAAATTTTCTAAAAAATATCTATATTGTAAGAGAAATATCTTGGTAATAATTTGAAACTATTTTGAAAGATTTATGACAAAAATGAGTAATTTTATTGCAATAAATTGGTCCAAGCGCTGGATTGTAGAAAAATGGACGGTTGCCATGGTAACGAGCCCGCCATTTGCTTATCCAGCACTTTTAAATTGAACAACAACCTGAATTCATTACTATACATCATAAGCTTCAAGAAAATATAGGTCTTCAAAAATCCCACTAGGGGGGGAGGGTTTCGGTTATGGGCCCATGGACTATAGACTTTAACTTAAGAGTGTACACTGGCTGCATGACACATTTCCAGATTGGCATACGATTTTCTTTTAGGATCTTGCATAGTCTTGTCGGGCATTTGTCTGGAGAATTCTTTAAATATCTCTTCGTTAAATGTGGCTGTGTAATTGCATTTTTAGATCACCACTCTTTGAGGTTCATGGAAGAACACTCACTCCTACCAAGAGTGGGAGGCCTGGGTTCGATTCCCAGCAGAGAGGATCTTTTGTGATGATCAGCCACATGCTGAAGGCTTATTTTCTGAATTTTTATTCTTTTGTCTCAATGTTTTCTTATCATTTAAGCCTTTTGAATTAGGGACGTCAAAACAAGGTCTTGTTTGGGAAAGGATTTGGTCGTATCTTCAGCTTTCATTCAGTGTACACAAGTATGCAGCGACCTTGACCCTTTAATACACGTACAGATACATATTGTGTGGAGTAATCGAAGAAAAATAACACAAAATGCACCATATTTAGGTTAAATATGTTTATTTTGGAAATTCGCATAGAGAAAAATTGCTTTTTACTGTCGCATAATGGGTTAACACGGGTCGCGTAAGACTCGCGTTATGAACGAAGCGGCGGAAAAATGGCCGCCATTACCAGTTCGAATTTTTGTGTATGTTACCGGCTAAAGCCGTTAATATCAATATTTATCTGATCAGCATTAACCAATCGAAATGCCAGAATTTTCTTTGCAGTATAATAAAAAACAAAGCCCGAGGAAACTTTGATGCAAAAGAAGAAAATGCTGATAATAAAAGGGTTTTTTTTTTTTTATAAATTTCCCAGAGAGTTACCGTCAGTTTCGTCAAAGCGATGGATTGCTCGCTAACGAGTTTAAAGGGACATAACATTCCGATTTAACCTTTTAAAAGGATGTCTTGATGCAAATATTGGTTATTCTAATGCGTAAAAATGCTATCAGTTTTTTGAAGTTGTTATTTATAAGCGAAAGATACACATTTTTTTTAAAGTTGAGACAGGAATGACAAATTCCATATACGAGTATTCGTATATCTGAACTGTTGTCCACAACAATTTGTTTTATTTAATCATAAAACTATATATTTCTCGTAAACGGTTTAATACTTTGGTTTGAAATTTTCAGTATTCTCATAAGAAAATATGCTCTTTCAGATAAAAATAAAAGTAAAATTTATTCAAAACAAATGTGAAATGTCACTTTAAAGGTAGTCTTCTTAGAATGAGATTTACACGACGTCGTAATTATTCGCGCAACGTCATAAACATTCAACGGTGGAAAGATCCACATCCGAATGTTTACGACGTCGCTCGTATATGATCGGATAAGTAACGAATGTAAACTTACGACGTCGCTCAAAAATGCCAATGTCGCGTGAATCTCATTAGAGATTAATTACCTTAAAACTTTTACATAAAACCTTTCTCAAATTTGACACTTGCTAAAGCAAGGATTCGTGAAAACATATAGGTATAACTCACGATAAATGACCTGACAGAGCAACCCAAGCTAATCGATAGAGAAGCTCCGCCAGGTCATTTATCGTGAGCTATAGGCCTATCAAAAATACGACCATCATTTTCTGCTCTACATTGTATAAAAAGCCTACCTTTATTTACATATGTTACTCGTCTCTTTAAAAGGGACCTTATAGGAAGTTTGAAAAATATCGACCCGAGTCAGTCTGCGCAGTCCGCGCAGCCAGACTAGGGCCGATACTTTTCACTTTTATGTAATTTTCTAAATCCATAATGCTTTCTCTACCTTACTATATGTTCATTTTTTGCATACAGTAACTAGTTGACCTGTGCTTAAACTGACAAGTTTGTCAAAATTTGGATTTTTGGAGTGCGGATAAGGTCCCTTTTATCGTGACGGGTCACATATTTTTTCGTCTGTAGCAGCATTCAAATTGCAATAATTCATATTTTTGTCGTTTGGTATTGGGTTAACGTTAATTATGGGTAAATAGTCGTTTTTCAGCGAAAACCTCCTTACTACAGCTTAAAATAGGACACAGTTACGAGGTTTTCGTTGAAAATGACGAAATCTATCCGGAAATCATGACTTAAAATACAATCAAAGTTATTTTTAGAATGATGGGTTTTCACCTAACTTAAATGATGCAGAGAATTTCAATGAAAATTAAATACATTGTATAATGGTAAATTGAGTCATTTCGGTGTGAATTGTTCGATTTAATGTTAGGGATTGCGAATAGATCTAATAAATTCATTTGGTAAAATGATATTTTATTCTTTATTATTATCATTTTCAAATTGTTCGATTTCTGATGCTTGTAAGATTCATTACGAAGGCGAATATCAAGTTAGACGCTACCTGACAACATGTAGAGTTTGCCTTTATTTTGTATTTTTGTTATTAATAATTATATATTCTGTTTTTATTCGGGAGACAGGGTTGAGCCAAATAAACGGTTTATTACATTTAGCTTGAGGAGAAACAGCCTTGTCGCTTAGCGGTAAATCGTCGGTATTATTGCAAAACATTAGAACTATAACTCTAACGCGCTATTGTAAACATTTTTGGGGAAAACCAATACTTACCTGTAGGAGGGGCAGATTAATGATCAATTATCTATGTGTTTTTAGTGATTAATTTAAATTGTCGTCATCATATTAACCATGTCTTCAATGGTCTATTGGATACGTTAGTGGCTTCTAAATCTCTGTCATATGAGGCGGTATGCAGGTGGTGGTTCGAGGCTAGGGGCGAGCTTAATGTTTTTAATGGTTACTTTCGAATGTATAGCTTTATGCATATTTAGCTTATTGCTTGTCTCATTACAATACTTCAAATGATTATCATTTATCATCATTATTTTAGCTTTATAATGCCTTTTCTCTCTTTTTTATTCTTTTTATTTTTCCTCGTCTATTTAAGTAGTGATTATTTATTTGAAATCATTTCATTTTTGTAACTTACAATTTTCATCATTTTTCAAAACGTTTTCACAAATAAAATCTATGACAACAAAACGACAACTTGTAAATGGCAAAAATCTAGATACTATCTGTCTCCGAGTAATCGCAGCATGTGTCCCGTGCACGATCTTTTAAAAAAAAGTTTCTCAGAATAAGAAAAAAAGATATCGGTATACAGAGGATTCGAACCCGGATCGCAAGATTGACGGTCGTTGTACTTTCAGTCAGTCGATATTTCCACCACTTCTTACGTAGGACGAATTAAAACATTATATAAGTTATGCAATGATCACCTGGGCTACGGTCTATTGCGTTTTGAGGTGACCAATCTGTTTACAATAATAAAGCGAGCCCGATAATCGTCACAATATCGAGTTTTATCTATACAGTGTGTATCAGGCTGTAGTTACGAGGTTTTATAACAACATATTTTACAATTGAACATTCTTTCAATTTCGAAATATGTTCATGCTCGTGCCGCACGTTTTTCTCTTATCTCAACCAAAATATCGAGAAGTAAACTCGTCGAATAACCTCTTTGCTTAGCCACACCCTAAAAGGTGAATAAAATTGGATTATACTCTTGCAGTGACACTTTTTTATCCCTCTCAAGAAAACGGTTTTGCGAAAACATTGTGCTAAATGAAGAAAATGCACCAATTTCAAATTGACGTCTTTAACTTTTCAACCATTTCGTCGGGTGGCAGTGGTTCAAGTCTAATTGGTGTCTTTAGAATTAATGTACTCTAAGCTCACTGGTGGTGAACTCGCCCAAAGTGCGGGACGTTTTTCGCTACAAGACGGTACAGATACGTTGCGTTTAAATGTGAGTTTAAAGATCGGTTTTTCTTGAATTTGTTCTAAAAATAGACCGGGTTAACCGTTTTGTATTGACAAACAGTCGGTGTTGTTATAAAATCTCGTAACTACGGCTTTTTCGAAGCCGTAGTTACGAGATTTTATAACAAACAGACGGAATACAATGTTCGCGAAAAAACGTCCCTCTCTTTGGCCGAGTTCAAAACCAATGAAGCCTTTGCTTCTTTTGCTTATTGCATTGTCAATGGTTCAATGTCAAATACCAATGTCATGGTTCAGATACACATAAAGTTACTGGTCCAACTTTTATTTTTACTTTCAGATTCAACAGACAGACAAATGGAATAAAAAAACATCCAACAGAATATGGGTAAGACTTTCTTAACCCTTTCCCAAACAAGACCTGGTTTTGACGTCCCCAATAGAAAAGGCTTGGGAAAACATTGAGACAAAAGAAGAAACTGCTGATAACCAGCAGTTTCTCCTTTTGCCTCAATATTTTCTAAGCTATATTGTACACAAATCCTTTCTTTTCCAATGTCCATTTTGTCGTCTGCAGTAACTTTCAAATTGGACCGCCCTAAAATTATGTCGTTTGGTAAAGGGTTAACTTTTACCCATAACCACACAATGATGGTTTTTGACACCCTGCAAAATAATGGTTTGGGAAAACATTATGGAAAATGAAGAAATTGCTTGTGACAAGCAGCTTCTTTATTTCCCACATTGTTTTCTATCCTGAAAGACCACATTTTTAAAACTTCATTCACTTGAAATTATTGTTTCCTACTAATGGTTTTATGTTTTAAGAAATTTCTACTGCATATAAGTTCTGTAATTTCATTGATAAATTTGTCGACTCGACTTTCTTTATTTATCTTTTTATTTTATTATAATTATTTGTTGTTGTTTTGTTGTTGTTGTTGTTTGTTTGTCTTGTTTGTTTCATTTTTTTTACCTTATTTTGCATAGGTAGCAATATTTGTCAACCTTTTGGCTTTGTCAGTTATTTCATAAAACACACAATCATCAGCATCCGTTTTGGTGTCTGCAACAGATTTTGAATTGAAATGATTTTTTGCCGTTTTGCACTATTTCCAGATTAGGACTGAAATTTTGAATCTATTGTATAATTTGTTTATTTGGATGAGTTGTTTGAGGCTTTGAGTTTTGGTTGGGGCTTTGGTTTGAGTATATGCTATGGTGGCACTGGTGATAGGTATACAAAGAATCCATGGTTAGGTGTTCAAGTAGTCAAGATATGATCGAAAAGTGGCCTTTCAATCCAATCCATTTCAATCCATTTATATAAAAAACCCACACTTGGTGCGTCTTCGAGCGTCATCCGTAGCAACAGAAATAAACGTTGTCACTGGTGTTGAACTAAAACAATTTTCGCTGCAACAAGGTATAGATATTTTGCGTTTAAATGTGTGTTTATAGGATTTTTTTCTAATGACAATGAACTTGTTCTAAACAGAAACCGGGTTCACCGTTTTGTATTGACAAACTGACGGTGTTGTTATAAAATCTCGTAACTACGGCTTTATCGAAGCCGTAGTTACGATATTTTATAACAACACCGACGGAATACATTGATTGCGAAAAAGCGTCCCTCGCTTTGGCCGAGTTCACCACCAGTGGTTGTCACGGATGACACCCGGAAATTCGCGAAGGCATCTCTCGTTAATTTCCGTTGTCATTGATGACGCCTCAAGATGCACGAAGTGTTTGGTATCAAACGTTGGGTCGTAATTCTTAAATGCCATTCAACCATGAAAATGCTGAATGTATTTTTGTTTACTCTTTCAGATCGGGATTTTAGCAACATTAGTTGCGATCCTGGCAGTGATTGTTGGTGTATTTATATAGAGGGAAACAATGTAAGCAATATTTACAAATTGGATTCCTTTTTGGAACAGGAACATTCTTTTTATCGAATTGGGACTTTAATCAGATGAGTTAATGTCACGGACCTTGTTGCACATTTTATATACACGTTGGCCTATATATTATAAAAAGTATCTCTTTTTAGCTCTCCTGAGCACAAAGTGCTCAAGGTGAGGTATTGTAATCGGTCGTTGTCCGTCGCCCGTCCGTCCACAATTTCTTTAAATATCTTCTCCTCATAAACCAGTGGGCCAGTCTTCTTGAAATTTGGCAGGAATGATCCTTGATGTAAAGGCTTTCAAAGTTGTTAAAAGATTTTGATTCCATTAAAATAATCTGGCTGCCGAGGGATGAGAAAAGGGGAAAATAGCCAAAATTTTAAAAATCTTCTTCTCCTAAACCAGATAATCAATACTTGAAACTTCATAGTAATGATCCTTGGATAAAGGGCTTTCAAGGTTGTTAAAAGAATTAGATTTGAAATTAAACTCTTGGTGCCATGGCACAAGAAAAAGGGGCAAAATTGCAAAAACTTTTAAAAATGCGTCTTTTGACAAACCAGCCATCCAATCTTATTGAAACTTGGCACGAATTGTTATTGGGTGAATAGCTTTAGAATTTGCTAAAATATTTTGATTCTTTTAAAAACTCTGGCTGCCGTGGCACCAAAAAAGGGGGGCCTGAAATAGCTAAAATACTTATCAAAAAGCATCTTCTCCCAAACTAGTTGGTCAATCTTCTTGAACCTTGGCAGGAAAAACCTTTAGGGGAAAGGCAAAGTTAGCTGTTTGAGGTGAATACATGTTTGGAGTCTGAGGTTGATAGCCAGGTTGCATTTGTTGTGGGTAGTTCATAGCGGGGGTTACACCAGGGTTCATTGAAGGATTCATGACTGCAGACACAAACTCACTGCATTTGTTAAAGTTCAGCTGATCCTGATTAAACTTAGGTTGTTTGGGTTGGTTATTTACATTCGGTAAACTCGTTTGTCAAGATGTGTTACTAAAATAGACTCAGGTGAATTACTCGCATTCCTTTTGTCGTTCTTTTTTCTTCGTTTCTTCTGAGACTTGGACAAGACGGCTAGTTTAGACATGTGTAGTAGTACTTTATCCTCATCTCCAGACCAAAATTTTTCACCAGAGTCGGCTAAATTCAATGAAAATTCATTTTTTTCGCGGACGATCGTAACCCATGTTTTCTATCTCACGCATGCGCAACAAAAAAAATAATGCATTATGGATCACAGCTTTAACCCTTTCCCAGACGGCAAAATTTTAGGGTGATCCAATCCAAAAGCTGCTGAAGACGACAAAATAAATGTTGACAGAGAGACGATTTGCGCTAAAATACCTCAGAAAATATTGAGACAAAAAGAGAAAGTGCTGATTATCAGCACTTTCTTCTTTTGTGTCAATGTTTTCCTATGCCAATTCTAACAGGGACATCAAAACCAGATCTTGTTTGGGAAAGGGTTAAATGTAACAGTCCACAAACTCAACATGCATTGTGTCTTAGCCATAGGGCCTGTCAAAATTAATTGACATATCCGGAGTTTGACTCATCCGATTTTGTTCAGTTTCGATTTGAATCAGATTTTTGTTGCTCATCTAGTGCATTCTAAATTGAAATATAGTAGGCAAAGGAAATAAATTTCTCAAAATTAACTCTTCCAATGTTGATATTGATATGTAACTAGTGTTGACTGTAACAGAGTCTGGCAGATGTCTCAATGATAGATGACAAGCAAGCTTGCAATGACAGTCAATTTGAAATATTTTAGTAGTAATATGTGAATAGTAGGTTGAGAATATAAGTTTAAATTTAAAAGTAGTTGCAAACATCAAAATTATTGTAAATGTCAGCAGAGCAATAGATATCAGAGAGTAAATAGCTTTTCAAAATGAACAAATTCACTAAATATTCATCAAACCCTGTGTTGTGGGTACTCATTAGAATCGTCTCGTCAAGTAACCACAACATAGGGTTTGGATTTGAAATAGAAAATTTAGAACGTCTTCACACGCTCTCATCTGTTGCTATGGGTAAAGGACTGTTTAGGCATTTCAACTAAAAACCCTATGTTGTGGGTACTCATTTAAATATTCTTGAGATGGTTTTAATGACTACCAACAGGATAGACTTTGTTGAACTGTAAATGAGAAACCATATCTTAAAAGAAGTAAGCTGATATCACCTCTGCTCCGGAGGCCTCTATTCTGCATCTCTGTAAAACTATAACTGCAAAGGATAGAAAAAATGAAAGAAAAGTAGAAATTCATGAAAATAAGTAATTTCTTCTTATCTTTCAATGTTTCTTTATAGACTCTTTCAATCTTTGCAGAGCCAAGATGCTTTGTCTCATCCTTTATAAAGCCAACGAAAGATGTAACCAACCACGAAACCATGGTTTAATCGAAACAAGAAGACAAAATTGGTAATAACATGGCATTTATTGATTTAGGTAATTGAATTTTAAATAGTGATTGTTCATAGAGACAAATCCATTTTCTTGAATTGGCCCTCAAATCAATTTGCATTAAGAGAGGGTTTTTGTTGATACAGACCATTTCGTATATCCGAAACCGATTTTAAGTAATTAGACGTTAAACGTCTAATTAAGAAGAAAAAAGAATAATCAATCGTTCATAAACAATCTCGCTCAATCAATCAGATATGTCCACTTATTGTGCTCTCAACACTTTGATTATTTAAATGCCATTCGATCATTTTTGTTACACATCAAGCGTGATCATCCTTGAAATATAGTAGAAAAAGGAAAAGAAATTGCTCGTTTCGAGCAATTTATATCATTTTCTTACAAATTTCAATAGAAAAGGGAAAGAGTTGCTCGAAACGAGTAATTTCTATCCTTTTCTTACTACATTTTAATAGTTGAATTTCGAAATTATTTCGTATAAACTTCTTCATTTCATTGACCAGTAATAACGGAAAAATACTTTCACTTCAACTTAAGCGGAAGTAATATTCATCCGATGTCGAGATAACGATTGTCAACTTTAATTATGTAAAGTTAGTCATCAATTTTTGAAACACACAGCATTTTAGTTTCAAAAACAGTTTTATTTACTCATTGAATATGCTAGGAAATAAAATATACCGTTACTAGAAAGTTCCTACCCAAAACACACCAGAATATCTCAAATTGTACTATCCTATATAATTGGGTCTTTTCGTAATTCCGGTAATGTAGAGTTGTCGTTCCTGCGGGACGGTATGTTTACTTCCATTTGCCTGTAGGACAAGCGGCAACTTTAATATTTTCATCAAATCAAAGAGTAATTAAATGAAAATGATTTTCATTGTAACTTAATAATGGAATCTAATAATACCTCTGTACCTTCCATAATTTTTAAACCATTCGGAGATCTATAACAAAAGAAATCTCCCATAATCCGAGGAAATGTTATCATTGTAAATATTTTTCCCCGTGGGATGCCTCAAATCAAGCGAGTGTCGATTTGTGACGTCATGACTTTGCGTTACTTACTCTAGTCATATGACGCCATAGAAATACAAAGAGGGGCGACTTTGGGGAAAAAAGATACATGTATATACATACATATATATGTACGCTGTGAGCGAGTTTTTCCAAACGAATATCTTGTAATTGTTTGTAAAACATTCCGCTCCACACGGATTTTCGCTGTCGGAAAACGATTAATATCGAAGATAGAATAAGTGAATGTTAAAGCACAGAAAATATTGGGGTAGGAGGCGATATTTCTGACTATAATCAAATTGCTTCCTTTTTCTCAATGTTTTTTTCAAACAATCTACTGAGGTCAAATACGGGACTTTAGTATTAAGAAAAAGGTTCAAAAATTGAAGAACTCGTTTTTAAATGTGCCAAAAAATATGGTCATTTCCAAATTAAGCCATGCTAATTGTCAGAATGATTCTGATTTTGCTAGATCTATTTGTGGGCACCAAAACAAAGAATTAATTGGTAGAAAGGGTTAAAACATAATATTAAACCATTATTTCAAATTTAATTCAAATTTGAAACAGGCTGTAGACTATGATACGTAGATCTATTAAGAAGAACAGTTTGGTGTAGATTGTAGAATAGGAAATTTTAAGGGAAGAGCAAAGTCAGCATGTTTTTCTTTCTCTCAAAACTTTGCTATTTCGTTCAAGTAGATATCTATGTAATTCCTTATTGGTTTGTTAAAGCATTCCAAAACAAGGCCTTGTTTTGATGTATATTACTTATGAGAAAATAGATCTACTTTGGGAAACATTTTGGCAAAATTTAAGAGCATCCTGATAACCATCATTTTCTCCTTCTGTCTCAATAGAGTAGACTAGATCTACTTTGATATGTGAGCGTGGTGTGTTGTGACTATGTTGCGATGGGATTTCTCTTTCTTCTCTCCACTTAGGTTCCTCTATTGGAATCTCCCAACGATCTACGCGTTTCGGCAAATACTGTCTCTCAGACTCGGGTAGGCCTAGGCCAGATACGATGTTTGGTTCTAATTCTTGCGACTTATTACACGAATCCAAGCTCATCTTGTATTTGCTTTTTTCGATAAAGTTTGTGCAGTTCAAAATTTCCAATTCTATCCTCAAAATTATGGCATTCATAAATGCCGTAGCGGTTCTTTCCCACTGATAGCGCTTGTTTACATTGACACCGGAAGATGGTATACCGTCCCGCATGAACGACAACTCTGTTACGACGGAATTACGAAAATCCGGAATACCAGGTACGATTTTTTACTAGGCATGAATGGGTGTGCCAAAGGTATTCCTTGTATTTTGTTGATTTCATTTTATCGTTGATATTTCGAATAAAAAGTACCACTTAGAAGATATAAGGGTGTTTTGGGTGGCAACTATCTAGTGAACCTTAGTGTATCATTAAATCTGTAGAATTACAAATACGTCCACGTTGACGTTGTCTAGTCGCACAAACAACAAAGTTGACTATTGACTTGGCCATTGCTTTACACGACCAACACTATCTTTGGCTCTAACTTGACTTATGACATTCATTACAATCATCCCCTAGCTTTTCTTAAACACCCCGTAACTACAGGTTGTTTCAAGCTGTAGGTACGAGATTTTGGAAGGAAAGCAACGATTAAATTTCTGGTCAACCATTTGGCATGGAGTACAAATTTCACAAGGTCTGCTAATGGGTGTACTTACAGACAAATATGGCAATGATAAATTTGGAAACTTTGGCTTGTGGGACAATGGGCAATTAGTAGAAAACATCTGGACAATAAGTCATGATACATCATATATCCTAGCTAATATGTTTTTACGCCATCATGTAAAAACCGGTTATTCAAATTGAATGACAATGGACCCCGTAAAAGATTTGATAAATTACGAGGGACGGTCGGAAAGTAGTTGGACTTTTCGTGCTGCTGTCTCTCCATCTGCAACTGTATAAACACATTATATATTGGTGAAATCTACATCCATTTGCCAATAATGTGGTCAGTTTATTTTAAAAGAAAGTTGAATATATGCAATATTCTGTCCACTTATATGTGATAGGGGTTTTATGTACCATAGACTATTTGTTAGAGGAACAACAAAGGTAACCAAAACAAAAGAACAGTCTAGTCATTTTAATCGCGAAGAATTTAAGTTTTTGAACTACATTATCACTGAAGATGGAATAATTGTTCATAATTCCGAACTTGGGATAAAAACTCAGTCACAGTAGTCATAGAAACGAGCTGGTTCCCCACCTCTGAACAAATTAAGCTTTTACATTCGGCTGGTAGTCATGTTTGTTGCTTTTGTGGATTCACGAGGTCTTATAGTTAGTCATTTCATGTCAAATGGTAAAAACTGACATTGCTTAGTACAATTCTGAAGTAATTCAGAAAAAACAAAGAATAAATGCTGAAGTAAACGCGTCCCAGATTAGCAAAGAAAAATGTTTTCTACTTTACGATTACGCACGCTCCCATACCACCGCATCTACAGTGGAGATTATCAAATATTACCCATGACAAAAGTTGTTTTACTCTTCTTATAGCCCAGGTCCTACCCCACACGACTTTTATTTGTGTCTAGAACTGATGAAAATGCTTGCTGAGAAGAAATTTGAGACCAGGGCGCCTTTGATACCGGTGGTTACACAGTACCTAATACAGTGAGTCTACGTCATGGTTGATAGTGGCAATAGTAAAGCTCCTACGAAGACATCAAAAATGCATAGACATAGATGGATAATTTCTTTAAACAGTGTAGAAAGAATTTTGTTAAAAAATTAAATGGTTTTAGAGAACTAGTCAAAAGTCCAACTACTTTCCGACCGTCCCTCGTATATTGCATATCTGGTAAGAATACTGTGAAAGTTTATGCATCCAAGTATATCACAGGGCCATTTTTATCCCATGGGTTAAAATTTAATAGGCACTCTGTGATAAAAAAAGCCAATGGCAAAATGGTATTGTCCATAATTAAACTTTAATCATCCATGTATAGTGATATCAATATACTTATTCTACTTTGTACGTTGGTAATATGATGAGAAAGAGATGAACTGTAATTTACCTTTGACCCTTTGCACAAACAATGCCGCCCGTTTGATACACCCTCCATTAGAAACCACGAAAAACCGTATACCTGTACCTTACACGGGTTGCAGATCAATATTTCGTCTTGCTGAATCTTTGTAATTTTAAGATCTATGATAAACAGTAAAAAAACGTAGGCCTATTGTTGGCGCAAGATCGTATGGCACATGTTATCATTTTGTTCAATGTAAACAAGACAGTGCGGTTTAAAACGTAATGAATTTTATCATTCTAATTAAATGTTTAACATGTTTACGTCGATCACTACTTATAAAGAATTTAGTCATGTTTTATACAGCAATGCTTTGCTTACATTTGAACAAAATGTAAACATGTGTCATACGATCTTGCACCAACAATAAGTAATTCCAAAATTTCTATTTGACAACTTTAAACAGAAAACTAACCTAGACCGACCTAAACTGCACGGTTCAGCAGACTGGGAGAAATATTGTTAAAAAAGGCAGCATACGTGTATTTAAGAGTATAGTGAACAGCAATTGATAGAAAGCGCAATACTCATTGTCAACATTAGATATGCTTCTATGAGAGGTGCATAAACATGTTCGCTTTGGGAGGGATTTAATCAACACTAAATATGTGAACAGATCCTTCCATAGAAAGCATATAGATCTTATTGTTTTGATGTACAATAGATCTAACCCATCCGACAGTTGCTGCATCTTCATCAATAACCTTCACTACCTTACGCCAATCACTAGATAGTCTATAGAGCGGTAACAAAAGGCCCATTACATATACACGTCCATCTCTGTCTACACATATATTACAAAGATCTAGGTCTGTTAACCTTGTAGAATGTAAAACTTGACCAGTTAAAGATATACATGTTGCACTATGATTTTGATGACACACATAAATATTTTCATATTCAGGATGAACAGACATTTTATAGGACTCACTTATCCGTATATCAGTAAGTTTGTCAACATCAATAATGTTAATTATCTCCCCTGACATGTCCATCACATGGATTGAGTAATGCCTGCCACCATCCAGATAGTCCCAACACCTTGTGATGAGTTTACCGTTACAGTAGGCTAGATCGTAACATTCACCCGGAACATTGATACTGGAAATAACATCTACTGGTCTACGTTGAATGTCCATTATAATTATTTGTCTTGCAATAGGATAACTGAGAGCAATGAGAGATTGTGACTGATCTGTTGATGGTATTTCTGTTATTCCTGAAGGTCTAAACGGTAACTCGATTGTTTCAGTCAATTTGTTACTACTGATGTTGTATATTTTCATATGATTGCTTTGGTGATTGATGACGATAAATGTATGTTTATCATTTAGAATACCAATTGTGTTGATACCAGAGTAGAAAACAGACATAACGTCTAACTTGTGCCCTATCCAGTAAACGTCCTCTTTCTCACTCGACATAATCTTCTCCCATTCCACCTCACTAACTGAATCTCTAACATCTACAACATTACATAGAACTGCTCGTTCTTGTTTTATGTACTCTTCTTTTGTATCACCTTCTGTATTGAAAGACTGTACTATTTGTGTTTCCACTTCATCCCACTTATCCAGATTGTTCTTGTCGTCTTCGGAAAAAGTAAAGTGTTCAGAATGTTCTGTAATACATTTAGAACATAAATATTTCTCACAGTCAAAACACAGAAAACTCGCAGATATCTTTTTAAGACGTTCTTTGGTAAAGTTCTCGTTACATTCAACGAAATCATGGACTGCTGGAAATAATTTACAGACTTTATCCCGAAAACTGATATATCCACGTTCATTTAGATAAAGACGTCCAGAATAATTGTTTCGGCGTTCCTTGAGATAATATCGATTATTTTTGTGGCGTTTATTGTCAACACCTTCCCACTCATCTACACCAGGAGCTATAGCTCTTTCTATAGTCTCACTGTACGTGTATGTCTTGTATGTTCTTAAACAATCATCACAAAGTACATGTGTCATTGTTCTTTATACACGTACATGTCTCCCTATATAGCAAGATTATAAAGGATATCTAATAGGGTTAGTAAGCCTGTATTTAAAAGAATAGCGACTTATTCACCATCTGCAAATCCATTGAGGGGCGGGTGTTTGTGTGTTTCATAGATTGTAATAAAAAAAATCGGTTATTATTTCAGTCTTGACAATCACTCAATATTTCAGAATCATAATTAATTTGGACAGAATTTCAAGAGAAACACAGAATAGACTCTTTTAGAGACCTGTTTAGTGTGAATTGTAAATTCAATTAAGATCAATGTTAGTCTCCCTTGAAATCAATAACCCCCTTTAGCCTTGCGACCTATCTTTTCAAGTAATTATTTTACTTCTCACACTTCTTAGTGTAGATTAAAGCGCCCATCATGACCTCAGGCTATAGCCAAAATCCAACTCTAAGTATGTGTTTTATGAACCGCTGGAACATCGACGTCAATATATGTATAAAGTCTCCATTGAATGATAATGAAAACGTTAAGGGGAAGGGAGAAAAAGCTGGTTGGAAGCTTCTGGTTAATATCTCTCGACGATTTTCCGAAATGTTTAAAATAAGAATCGCAAAGACTATATGATGACTAAAATACGCTTAAACTTATGTTGTGGTCACACATTAAGAAAATGTGACACCCCCCAAGAAATCACTAATTGATATTATATGTTCACGTTTTCCTTCGCTTATGTCATGTTTTTGTCCATTATATCATGCACTATAACAGTCTGGAAACACACACACTTCATAAACATCCACATGCAAATCCATTATAGTCGTTGTAAATATCTTTCTGTTAAATTATTATTCAAACACACTTATAAAATAAAGTTCAATCCTACTCTTCCGGGAAAAGGATCGTTAAATTTGCGGGTTACTAAGTTATGTCATCTTCTTAAAAAGCATAGCTCCTTTGCTTTGTCATTATATTGGGGTTTTCCTGTCATAATCAGTTACCGCAATTTTAATATTTCAAATGGATTCTACATTGTAGTCGATGAAGAAGAAGAAGAAGATGAAGAAGAAGAAGGAGAAGAAGAAGACGAAGAAGGAGAAGACGAAGAAGAAGAAGAAGAAGAAGAAGAAGAAGAAGAAGAAGAAGAAGGAGAAGACGAAGGAGAAGAAGAAGAAGGAGAAGAAGAAGGAGAAGAAGAAGAAGAAGGAGAAGAAGAAGAAGAAGAAGAAGAAGACGAAGAAGGAGAAGAAGAAGAAGAAGAAGAAGAAGGAGAAGAAGAAGAAGGAGAAGACGACGAAGAAGAAGAAGAAATAGAAGAAGAAGAGGAAGAAGACGAAGAAGGAGAAGACGAAGAAGGAGAGGAAGAAGAAGAAGACGACGAAGAAGAAGAAGAAGAAGAAAAGAAGAAGAAGAAGAAGAAGAAGAAGAAGAAGAAGAAGAAGAAGAAGAAGAAGAAGAAAAAGAAGAAGAAGAGGAAGAAGAAGAAGGAGAAGACGAAGAAGGAGAAGACGAAGAAGGAGAAGAAGGAGAAGAAGAAGAAGAAGAAGAAGGAGAAGACGAAGAAGAAGAAGAAGAAAAAGAAGAAGGAGAAGACGAAGAAGGAGAAGACGAAGAAGGAGAAGAAGTAGAAGAAGAAGACGAAGAAGAAGAAGAAGGAGAAGAAGAAGAAGAAGAAGGAGAAGACGAAGAAGGAGAAGACGAAGAAGGAGAAGAAGAGAAGAAGAAGACGAAGAAGAAGAAGAAGAAAAAGAAGAAGGAGAAGACGAAGAAGGAGAAGAAGTAGAAGAAGAAGACGAAGAAGAAGAAGAAGGAGAAGAAGAAGAAGAAGGAGAAGACGAAGAAGGAGAAGACGAAGAAGGAGAAGAAGAAGAAGGAGAAGACGAAGAAGAAGAAGGAGAAGAAGAAAAAGACGAAGAAGAGAAGAAGAAGAAGAAGACGACGAAGAAGGAGAAGAAGGAGAAGAAGGAGAAGAAGAAGAAGAAGAAGAAGAAGAAGAAGAAGAAGAAGAAGAAGAAGAAGAAGAAGAAGAAGATGAAGAAGAAGAAGGAGAAGAAGATGAAGGAGAAGAAAAAGAAGAAGAATGTTGTTTTCTCCTATATTTCCTTCATGGTTATGCGGTTATTAATCAAAGTAAAGTGTTACCTGTTGTAATATTTGTAATGACAATTTGATGTGAAACGTGATACATGAAACACAACACATGCTAAAACCTGACGGGTATTCACCGAAAGTATGACCGCGTTGTATTAAAATGGGTTCAATTGTAAAAACCAATGTAATTTGTACTTGCATAGTCTCTGTTCGAGATAACGATGTGTAATAATATGTATAAAGTAATTAAAATGAAATCCATAAATGTGACCAAGACTAAATTGAACAATCTAAACGTAGAATATATACAATTACGTTAACATTGAGAAAGTATTAAAGATACAGTCAAAACTGTGTTAGCGGCCACCTGTGTTTAGCAGCCAAACTGTTGTATGCAGCCAGTCCAGATCCTCCCATACAATTTTACTCTTTAAAGTAACTGTGAATAACACTACACTGTCTAATGTGGTCAGTGGCCAGCTTTAATTGTCCCAATTGCTCTTTACCTATATCCCCTTAAGCAGCCATGCACAACTAATTGGTGGCAGGCAATGTGTAAATATTGATAATACATCTGGCAATTTGCCTAATCATGTGCATAAACCATGAAAAGGTGTGATAAACAGTTAAATGTCATATTAAGTGTACCCTTTTTACTTTGTAACACTTGCCTTATCTTCATATTAATTGGGCCAGTCATACAAATAGACATGTACATCAAGCCTTCGGAATATTCTTTTCTGTGTTAAGCAGCCAACTGTCGTATGCAGCCAGTTTTGGTTTGTCCCTTGGCTGGCTGCATACGACAGTTTTGACTGTACAAATGGTTTAGATATAGAATATTCGTCAGCATAGTATACCGTTTTAACCTTTTCCCAAACGGTAAAAAATGGGACTGTTCCCGTAGAAAAGTTTCTGCGAATGACAATATAGGTGTTGATGAATATGGAATTTGCATACATTATAGTACAGAAAATATTGATGCAAAAGGAGAAAATGCTGATTACCAGCATTTTCTGCTTTTTTGTCATTTTTTGCCCAAGGAATTTCTATTAGCGGCGTCTAAATCAGGTCTTTTTTGGAAAAAGCTTAATTAATACAACCTATGTAGTATGAATAGGCTTAAATCACCATAACTGGAAGATCGTATGGTCAGTAAGGTTTCTGTGAAAGTTCTGTATTGATTAGTTGATAATAATGGTTGTAAAAGTGAAAATAAAGCCGAAAATGGCAATTTTGTAAATAACAAGGTCACATAACTTAAATAAAATTCAGATCAAGCTGAAAATTACACCAAGGCAAGATCTTATGGTCACCAACATTCTGTTCAAGTTTTGTCTTGATTGGTCAATATATGTAGTTGCTAGAGTGAAAACAAAATCAAAAAGAGTTGAATTTGGCAATTTTGTCAATTTCAAGGTCACATAACTTATGACGTAAAATTCAGATCAAGCTGAAAATTATACCAAGACAAAATCTTATAGTCACCAACATTCTGTTTTAGCTTTGTCTTGATTAATTAATATTTGTGGATTTTAGAGTACAATTAAAGTCAAAACCAGCTATTTTTGACATTCAAGGGCAGATAACTCAGGTTATTCTGATTCAATCCAAATTATTTGAAGGAATCTGAGAGAGGGTCACCCAAGGATCGTTCTTGTGAAGTTTGATTGAAATGCATCTGGTAGTTTCTGAGATGAAGATTTAAAGAAAAAGTTTACGGACGGACGCACGTACGCACGCACGACGGACACACCGCCATGACAATAGCCCACTGGCCTGTCGGCCAGTGGAGCTAAAATGGCAATTTTGTCAATTTCAAGGGCACATAACTCAAGAAATAAAATTCAGACCACGCTGAAAATTATACCCAGGCCATACATTATAGTCATCGACATTCGGAGTACTCATGAGCAGGGTACTTCCGTGGTGATCGAATTCCCCGGATTTAAATCCTTTGGGCACCTTTGGTATGAGTGACCTAAGACGTCGGATAAGGAATCAAGTACGCCAGCCTCAAACACTTACGGAATTTGTATTGTTAAGATGCACGTGCATGCATTTCATAATTGTTAAACGCACGTGCACGTTGGACGGGGTAAATGACACGTAAAGTTGAATTTGTTTTTGACTAAAATTGAAGGAAAATAGGTCATCTACTAAAATACGAAAAATCAAAGCTATTGATTTAGCGATAACTTAGTAGTCCAAAAAACAAAAGTGAGGAGTTAGCTGTGCGGTTAAGTGTATTTTGCGGTCTACAGAAGCTTTCAAATTGGAACACCGTAAATTCTTTGTCGTTGTGGAAATGGTTAAAATGCTTGAGTTGGAATATGGAAACGGCTTTATAACTTTTGATCAAGATCCACGTTGTTTTTGATAGCCTCGTCACGACACGTAAAACAATCAAAGATCAGTATTAATATTGACCAGACTGTACTTGCATATAGGCTGATCAAGATCCGTTGATGTTTCAAATGCATTAAAAGACTATTTTCCAGATCCGCACCCGTTTGATTCACTTGCTAGGCTGCATTTTCCCTCTCCAAACAACACAAGTTTAGACTGCTCAAAAATGAGAGGTTACGCATGGTACCATTGATGATGGAAACCCAATGAGACAAGACCTGGAAAAACGTCTCTTAAGGCTTTTGAGCCCTACATAGATCCAGATCAGCCTGTGCATACACAAAGTCTGATCATGAACCATGCTGTTCTTGACCATCTTGATGACCTGTAGCAACCATGAGATATCAGTACAGATCCCAGTCACGCTGTACTTAGGCACAGATTGATCTGGAAACACGGCAGTCTAAAAGTCTATAAGGGACCTTTTTCCAGATCCTGGCTCAAATGTTATTGTATGTTCCTGCCAGGATAAAAATAGAGAGCCTTTTTGATAGATGCGCTTGTTTTTGAAAGGGTATACAATATACGTTTCAAAATCTTCCATTTCATTACATTTTGCGTATAACAGACGTCTATTTCACAGTCAAGTGGTGACCATTTTACACAAAGGAGGTCATTTGTACGTGTAGAAGAAGACGCGTAAATATTACGTTAAGGAGACGCCTACTTTACGTGTTAGTGTTAAGGACGTCCATTGTACGTGTAAGTGAAGTCCAATTCAAGTATAAGAGACGTCCATTTTACGTGTTAGTGTTAGAGTCGTCCATTTTACGTGTAAGTGAAGTCCAATTCACGTATAAGAGACGCCTACTTTACGTGATAGTGTTAGAGACGTCCGTTTTACGTGTAAGAGACGTCCATTTCGGAATCCTCTAGTCTAAGAGTCTCGTCATCAGCTTCCGTATTTGATGACGTAGAACACAAAACTTTCTTACGTGGTACAGACGACCTCAAGGATGGTTCCCAGGTGAGACCGGAAGTTGATGTTTGGCGCGAGATGTTGCGGGGCCAAGGTTTCAAAATGGTGGAAAATAGATCGGTAGTTGACGTGCCACGTGACAAAATTGGTAAACCAGTGGTTGATGTTTGTCGAGATACACCTGAACTTGGATCCGTTGAAGTGGTATCCTGGACCTTAGACCTTCTGTGTGAAACATGTTCCTCGTGGTTTGGATGGAAAGTATGTTTCCTGACACCCTCTGAAGGATATTTTCCAGCGATCTTGCCGTTGTAATCCAGTTCCTACGGACTAAGGTTGCAACGTAACGGTCTTCACATGGTATTGTTACTCTTAGACGACCTGAACGTGGTCTCTCTGACATCTGTCCAGTTTGATTGTATCGGGTTATTGCTCTTCAGTCAATACTGCGATGAAATTTAAAGTGAATGGCTGCAGCAGTCTTGGTTGCCCCACCCTGTAGCATTCCAACAATTTGAGCCACTTCAATTGGAGTCAAGTGACGTATTTGCATGATTCAAATGTTGATGACATCAAAGTTGTCAAATTGACGCGTTTTAAGCACATACGGAGCTAATGCCAAGTTTGAAATCCGTATATGCGACACATTTTGCATGCATGTTTTGGGGGTGAGTGTGTTTTAATCACGTGATAGCGGTTTTTGGAGACGATAACATTCAGTATTCTTTTTAGTGTGTTTAAGCATAGATATGGCTGTCCGAATAACAAATCTGTGCAAAAATTTCCGCGTGTATAAAAAGAATATTGAGAGAATTACTTTTGTCGCTTAACTTTTTGTGAGGAGTATAGTTTCAATATGGCTTAAATTGTTTAGCGTAGTTACTAGACATAGTGACAGAAATAACTTCGTCCCCAAAACAGTTCGTACCTAGGCAATTACTGAACGACAATATTAGGACTGTGTTGTTCTAATATTATTTAACGTAATCAGTTTCAAATCAATAATTGACAGTAAACGACGTTCTATATCATTTGATTAGTCTCTAACAAAATACCAAACATTTTTTTTTAAATCAGACAACATTGGTGGGTCCAGATTAGTCAAGACATGAATTCTGTTTTAATTGTAAGTTGACATGGATCCTGCTTCTAGGACTACTATGAGTCTATGGTACAAGCTGGTCAAGATCCAATCAATGCTGATCTCAACTAATAAGGGTCAAGTTATAATCCCAGCATTAACAATCTAAATAACTGGTCTGCTGTCTGAGCATCCAGGATTTCTGTGAGGGAGGTTTCAAACTTGAAATAATAGGGGGTTCGATGTATGATGCCAGATGGATCCAGATCAGCCTTCGAAATGCATGTTTGATCGAGATCCATAACTTCTTCATTGCTTGAAGGAACTGTAATAGACCAGCATGCATCATATCCAGGTCTGATTACTTTGGCACAAACTGATCTAGTTCCATGGCAACCTCATACTGAGTGGTGGGGGTTTGGGGGCTCGTTTGAAATCTTCTCTGTATCCTGAATATTTCATTTTCAAGATTAAGTTTAGTCAAAATTGGGTAATATTAGACTAGTAAATTGAACCACTTTTTACGGTTGTCTTGGTTGAACACCCTTCACAGAGATCCTGGATCCACCGCAGATGCTATCAGGGCCCATTTCAATTTGACTTTTAGAATGTTAATTCTATTTGTGTTGAATGATGGCACAAACATTTTGTTTTTCAGGTCTGAACATGCAAAAGTGAAACAGAGAATTAACTTCTTGGGTGTTTGGTGATGTGACAATTGACAACACATTATAATATCAGGTATGCCTTTATTAATTTACCAAAACCAGAAGAAAATATATCTTCAATTATGTATCTTGTTAATATATAGGTCATGATTTTTTATAGCAAGTTCTAACTCAAAACTTATAGTCACAAACTTGATGTGGAGTGTCATATTAAAGGAAATGAAATTTTGATAAACCTATTGTACTATTTGACAAAAAATAGGTAGCGTTGGAAGTCTATTCATAAGCATAATGCATTTCTTTATTCTTTTTTATTACATTCCTAGCTGTGAAATCCTGGATTTTCTCAGTGTAATAAATTCTGATATCGTCACTCCAGTGACGATATCACTTTTAAATTTCATTGTATTAGCCGGGACTATTTCCACATGTTGTGGCAACTTAAAAAACTGCACTGAACAATTTTTAACCAGGCTATGCTGTGTCTTAAAATCTAGGGCAGAATTTACTGAATAAAACTATAAAATAAACAGATGTGAGAAGCGTAAATACCTTTCCAAGCATCCAGGCAGTGCTGTCAAAGTGGAAACCACAAAGCCAGTCGACGAATTTACACTGTGACATATTCAAACATCGAACAGAGACTGTTTATTTTCACATCTTGTCAAAGCAATCAAAAGACACATCACAGAAGCGATACAAATTGTTGCCAGATGATCCTCTATGCTTAAATCCCTCTAAATCAACAGTTCTCGGCCGAAAATCCAGTGTTTTCTTTCTGTCAGAAATCTGAGTTGTTGTTGTTAAGTAATTTAAGTTGTTGTTGTAATAGTCTGTATTTCGATATAGATTGTAGACTAGAAGATTTAAATTTTATTCAGATCGTTCTTTATCATTTCATTGCTGTCTTTTTTTATGATTTGAAGTTCTGATATCCTTAATATTTTTTCTCGCTTCAACATTCTAACAAAATGGCGGTCATTTTTTCTAAATACACATAGAACATGTATTTATACGCAATGTAAAGACGCCTTAAATCAGATTGGAAATAAAAAATAAAATAAAAAAAAAAAAAAAAAAAAAAACAACAAAAAAAAACTAAAAGTGAGGGTTATATCCCCGAAAAAGGTATGCAATAAATAGATTAACTAACTGAAGAAATGTGATATGACAATTATTTCACTCGAATGGGGTGAGTTGCGGTTAAAAAATTCGTCTTTCCGGACTCGTTTTTTCAACCGTATCTCACCCCATTCTCGTGAAATAATTTTAATATCACATTTCTCCAATTATTTAACCTCTATATTCTACATTATGTTACACACTTTCTGTAGGAGAGCAGCATGTGTCGCTGAAATTGATGGCTGTTGATGTAATTCCAAACAAGATATTTCAGTTGAAGATTATAAGAAGTTAAAAACAAAACTAAAAACATACAACCTAGAGACACATGTCTATTTATCACAATTTTATGTAACCATCCTGTTTATTCCTGTTTATCATTGCAATAATTCTGTTGTGATCTGTCTAACCTATAATTAGAAGATGGATATAAAGTTTTTATCTAGAATAAGTACATTCCATGTATTAGCCAGCTAACAATAATAGTCTTTCTTATCTTATTTTCAGGAAAGCATGAAAATACTGTGAAAAGGTCAAAAAGTACAACCAAATCATTCCATATTTGATTGGTTAAAACTAGCCTCGGCATGAACAGAATTACAGACAAGGAATTCGTCAAAATTGAGAATTTCATCAAACAGGTTTGCCGTCTGAATCAGCATTACCTCAAAAAGCTCAGCGTTCTTCCATTTACATTATGCTTTAAAGATCATGTGGTGCCTTATAAGATGGCGAATCTGTGGTTTAGTGTTACACTGTACTGTATGTTCTGAGGCTTCCTGTTACCAAAATACTTGAACAACAAGAAATCAAGACAAAGGAGATGAGTGTTATTTTAACTGTGCAGAAATGGTGAATCAGCTATCATTATAAAGAACAAGTTTTTCCCACTTCACAGCTGAGAATCATGTGACACAACAACATTTTGGTTATTTTTCAATAATTCTATTAACCCATTACCAAGCAACAAAATTTTGACTTGTCAAAATTCAAAGATGATGCGGACGACAACTAAAATTAAATGAAAAAGTACAATGTTTAATCATTTTGTGTGGAAAATTTTGTGGGAAATGAAGAAATTGCTTGTCACAATTAATTTCTTCATTTTCCACAATGTTTTCCCTAGCCAGTTTTTTTGTGGGAAGACAAAAAGAGTCACTATGTGGTAATGTGTTAACTCATTACCATGGCATAATTTTAGACTTTTCCCATTTTAAATTTGTTGCATACGACAATTTTAAGTTGATGAAGTTTTAAAAATCTTTCCATTTCAGGTAAGAAAACATTTCGGAGATTGAAGAAATTGCTTGTCATGAGCATTTTTCACAATATTTTTTAAAGCTTTGATTTTGTGGTGTGTTGAAAGGTGTCACTCTGTGGTAATAGGTTGGTGTATGACCGATTTAGAAAAAGGTTGGAAGCAGAGAAGGTGGGAAAATGACAGGGATGTGCTGAATTTGAAAAATCTTTTTATGCTCCCCGAAAAAAATTCGGGGGAGCATATAGTCGCCATGCTGTCCGTCCGTCCGTGGGTCCGTCCGTCTGTCCACAGCCATATCTCAGCAACCCTTGGACCAAATTCAATGAAACTTCACATGTGAACTCCCTGGGTCAATACCTAGGGACCTTTTTTCTCCGTTTGTAAATTTAATGCTGCGTCATGGAAAAAGGGGCCTTAGTGTAAAAATTAGTTTTTCTCTTATTTCTCTTTATCTAATGGGCAGAATTTAATGAAATTTTGTGCTCATGTAATAAATAGGATGTTCTAGACCATATTCTATAAATAATGTTTTTACAAAAAAGCTGTCATGGGAAAAGGGGGCTTAATGTATGATAGTTTTTATTTTGTGACAAACACTTATTCGGGGAGCATAATCCGTCTGTGACGGTTCTTGTTTAAAGTCAGCTGATAAAATTTGACAACCAATGCATTTTTTCTTAAAAAAGAAATATCTAAATTTACCACTTCAAGCTAATGTCTGACATTTTCCCGCATTCTCTGCTTTAAGCTGAAATCAATTTGACTATGTATTAACACACTTATTGACAAATTTCATTCACTTGAAATTGTCCTCAAATCATTTTAGATTTGGCTACTCTTAACTTTTCAGCATGCTTGTACCCCCTCTGCAAGAGACATATAAGAAAGCTTGCAAAAACTGGAGGTACAAGATCCAATTTGCGATTAAAAAAAGAAGAAAAAAAACCAAAACAATTTGTTTTTTTGGAAACCCTGTAATTATCACTTGCTTCCTTTGTTTCAATGTTCCCAAACTTTTTCATCTAGAAGAGACATGAAACCTAGTTTTGTGTTGGAAATGATTAATTTAATGCTTTTACCCTTTCCCCAGTGCCACAGTTTGGTAAATATACAATATGTGTACAATGTAGACAGAAAGTAAAGTGGGAAAAGGAGAAAATGTGGGTTATGAGCATCTTGATTTTTTCTTTTACCTCAATGTTTTACCAAGCCTTTTCTGTAAGATGTGCCTAAAATGTCGATGTTTTTGGAAAGTGTCGTTTTTGGAAAGGGTTAAGGCTGAGCTTATGAAAAAAGAGAATAAAGTATTCAATGACACCATGATATACGACGCAGACTGCACGCAGCAAAGAATTGACCATTCTTTGATGTGCTCTTACAACCCGTCGTGCGTCTTTATAAATCGTGCGATTTTGCAGAGTTTTAAAACGTACGATTTGAAAAGACGCACGACGGGTTGTAAGAGAGGCTTTAGATTTCTCATGCTTATCACGGAATGTAACATCCGATGGTTTTATTGGTTAAGTGCAATAATGTTGTAAATGTAAATGAAATTTATATTTTCATACAATTACATCAATTTTACATTTAAATCAGTTTCATCTGTATTACGGCAGATATTCTATTGGTGCAGAAAGCTTAAATTCGCAGAAAGTCTGATTACTTGTGGCCTTGCCACAATAAAAGATGATGACTACTCAAACCACCCATGGTATTGAAATCCCTTAAGATAAATAAATGACAAGCAAGCTGAAAATTTCAAGCAAGTAAGGTCTTATGGTCAGTAAAATTCTGTGAAAGTTATTGAATTGATTAATTAATACTAATGGTTGTATTTTTTTTAAAGTGAAAACAAGGCCGAAAATGGCAATTTTGTCAATTTCAAGGGCACGTAACTCATGACGTTAAGTTCAGATCAAGATGAAAATTATACCAAGGCAAGATATTATAGTCACCAACATTCTGTACAAGTTTTGTTTTGATAAGTCAATATTTGCAGTTGCAAGAGTGAAATCAAAGTCAAAATAGAGCCGAAAATGGCATTTTGTCAATTTCAAGGGCACATAACTCATGATGTAAGATTCAGATCAACCTGAAAATTACACGAATGTAAGATCTTATAGTCACCAATATTCTATACAAATTTTGTCTTGATTGGTCAATATTTGTTGTTGCTTGAGCGAAAAAAAAAAGTCAAAATAAAGCCGAAAATGGCAATTTTGTCAATTTCAAGGGCATATAACTCATGATGTAAGATTCAGATCTATCTGAAAATTATACCCAAGCAAGATCTTATAATCACCATCATTCCATCAAAGTTTTGTGTTGATTGGTAAATATTTCTAGTTGCTGAAGTGAAAACAAAGTCAAAATAAAACCGGAAATGGCAATTTTGTCAATTTCAAGGGCACATAGCTCATGATGTAAAATTCAGATCAGGCTGAAAATTATACCAAAGCAAGATCTTATAGTCTCCATAATTCTGTCCAAGTTTTGTCTTGATTGATCAATATTTGTAATTGCTAGAGTGAAAATAAGGTCAAAATGGTCATTTTTGACATTCAAGGCCAGATAACTCCAGACTTTCTACTTCAATCAGAATTCTTTGAAGGAATCTGAGAGAGGTTCACCCAAGGATCATTCCTGTGAAGTTTGGTTGAAATCCATCAGGTAGTTTTTGAGAAGAAGATTTTTAAAGGAAAAGTTTACGGACGGACGGACGGACGCACGACGGACACAGCGCCATGACAATAGCCCGCTGGCCTGTCGGCCAGTGGAGCTAAAAAACATATTGAGAAAAGATAAAATGTTGTTTCTCATCATTTCCTCTTCTCAATCCATGTTTTGAATAATTATGACATGAGAAAGAATTTAGATTGTTACGTCAAACACTCATCAGGACTGACTCAGGAAATTTCCCGCTTTTACGTCCGGCCGATGGTGTGCGAATGCAGGAGCAGGTATTATCTCGGTCTGTGCGTCCATTCCGGGTGATTCTCGCAGTTTTTGGTAGAATCTGAATAAAAATTTCACTGTCATTGTGCATGTCGACGGGGTCTTGTCATTGGATGCTGTGGTAAACTGTATCGAAATCGTACTTCGAGAGGTTCATTCCCGATCCTAACTTACTCAACAGCGAATCCCATGCTTTCTTCAATCATTCAAGCGAAAACGTTCATTATGAATGTTTGGAGAAACCATGTAATGTGGTGCGAATTGAGTTACAACCAGGAATAGCCCTCTTAACCCATTACCACACAATGACTCTTTTTGAGTCCCCACAAAATAATGGCCATGGAAAACATCGTGGAAAATGAAGAAATTGCTTGTGATAAGCAATTTCTTCATTTCCCACTATGTTTGCCATCCAAAAAGACATGAAAATTGAAAATTCCATTCACTTGAAAAATCTGCAAAATCTTTGAACTTGGACAAGTCTAAAATAAGACTGTTTGGTAATGGGTTTACATGTTAAAGACGTGTATGGTGCACTTTATATCGTCAAAATCCGTAGAGTATTAGCTTAGAAATGACACAAAACATACTTGAAGCAGATGAATTTCGGTGTGAACGCCTCCAAAGGTCACGTGGTTACCCACCGTGCAGAAGGGTTCGCATTGCGTTACAGCCTTGGTCGTACGTACGTCCGTCTGTCCAAATGCTGATTTTTGTCTGCACACTCCGGCATTTTGAATTGAAACGCGCAATACATGTACCAATGATGTCTAGGTGTTCATTCGTTAACCATTACCAAACAGCAAAATTATAGCCTAGTCTACAATAAGGTCTATTTATACCAAGACGGGTCAATGAAAATTTTTGTCGTTTGAGAACAAAGGAAACACCACAAGAAATTAAGCTTTGTTAACAGAAAAGTGAAGTTCAATTAAAAAAAAAAGAAAAAAAAAACTGAACTAGAAGTAGATACGATCTAGATTCTATTGAGACAAAAAAGAAAATGTTGATCGTGTCTTTTCTCCTTTTGCCTCAATATTTTTTGTGCTCGATCTGTAAGCCTATTTAACCAAACCGCATCTGTAACAACACTCATTTTGCCACAGTAACTTTCAAAAGGAAACAGTGCATTCTTGTTGTTTATGAAAATGCCATGTGACAGAACTGGTAAATGACCGGTATAGAATGCCAGACAAGCTTCTACACGTCATTCGGTCAGGGCTAACATTCTACCTGCCATTCAGATGGTATGGTGAAATTAACCCTTTCCCAAATTACAAATAGTTCTCATTTCCCTTTCAGAAGAGAGATTTGAAAACATTGAGTGAATGAATGAATGAATAGTGCCCGTCGACTACTAAGGTCATATTGGGCGCAACAGCAACACATACCTGGACGTATACAAAATTTCTGATATGTATATAGTTACATAAACATCCAGAAAGGTAATTGAAAACATTGAGAGAAGAAATCTCATAATCAAGGCAGTAAGTGACAGATAACTCGCATTTTCCCCCAAGATGTGCCTCAAATTAGGTGTGACGTCATTGCTTAATTTACAAAGTAATGACGTCACACAAGTATGACGCACCAGAAATAAACAGAAATAAACAATGTGTAGTCATATGCCGTCATACAAAGTTGAAACAAGAGATGTTAAGGGAAAATGTACGCACAGAAAAGAATATTTTGGAAGATCTAGATCTAGGGAAAATTTTTTGTTAGATACCGGTATGTAGGTCTACTGCCGTAGACTTGTCAGTTATTTTCATTCATCTCAATGTTTTCCGTAATAGTAAACGCCACCAGATATGTTTGATTTTGATATTTAATTATGTTTTCGCCTCTCAATTAGTGCAATATTGAAATTTCCTTTGTTGAGATAGGGTCCACGCATTATTACAGTAGATCTAGTCGAAACGATACAAACGAAAATCATTTATTTAACAATGTGTGAGCATACCGGCAAATATTTTATGTAATTTTTGCATAAATATCGCGTAATTTTCATAACCATTAATACTAGAAAGACCTGAAGGTCTTGAGTCGCTCTACAGGCCTGAATTTGTTTTAATATTAAATCCAAGGACACATAATTCAGTATGTTTATTTAAGGGGGAATGCTCCAGTTTCCTATTTTTTTCCCAATAATAGAATTTATTTATATTTTGTATGTTGAAATAACATGTTATTACCAATTGAAAAATAAAATGAAAATGGATGGTCAGCGATCTTGTTCGAATTTTATAGGCATTTGTATCACATACCCCAACAGCGAAAAATGCACAATTTCTTGCACCTGTCCAAGGTCACTAAAATGCTAATAAAATGCTGTATATTCATCGTTTAGTCCCGAAAACGGATTTTAAGTAACGTCTTACATTGGATTAATTGTTAACTTTATCTCTTACAGTCCCAGCAGTTGCCCAGTAGCATTATTTCCGGACAGCCAGGGCGGGCGGGCATAAAAAGAAGGCCTCCCACCGAGAGGACGTTGGTTACGTGAACCGCTTTCTGGCGCACGCCGACTTCGGGTCCCTCGGATGGGAGGCAATCACCAAGGAGCACATAACGCTCCACGATGCAACGTTGACGGACGCGTATGAGGCCGGGAGTGTCGGGCGGATGCTAACCAGCATTGGCGACTTTATGGCGTGGGCCCGGAACACCGGCCGCATAGACAAAACATCCTATGGCCCCATAAAGATGTATATTGATGGCTGCAAGAGCAGCAATGCAAAAGAAATTTCAGTAAGTGTTGTTAAAAATGCAATTTGAGAAAAAAAATATCAAAAGATAAAGACCTAATAATGCTGAATTACTCCTTTTTCAACTAAATTTTAGGCAAAAGATATCTGTTCTTACTTGGTCCTTTAAAATTCAAATCGCACGTTGTGTGTATTTACTCAATTGCCTCACATGGACTAAGAGACTAAGAAGATGATTACCCACAATATTGGGTTATTTTGAAAAAAAATCTTTTATTTTAGATAAGCCTATGTTTTGGTACTAATTGTGTTAGTCTCCTCGAGGCGATTTAAACGAATAGCCACAGAGTATAGAGTTGGGACTTCAAATAAATGAGATATTCCAAGTTGAACATCACCGAACTTAACATAACAAGAGGGCCAAGATGGCCCTATATCGCTCACCTTAGGAGATCATCAAGATGATGATTTTTTGTCTCATCTCACATACACAACTTCTGGACAACGTTCATTAAAGAAAACAATTTAAACAATGCTGGTAGTAGAGACTTATACTACCATGGGAAGGGCAAAATTTACCTTAAGGATCTCTGATTAACAGAATTTGAGAAGATTGTATCATTATGAGACAATTCTACATTCAAAATTTCAAAAGCCTTACGTCAAACAGTTTAGGAGAAAAAGATGGTACAAGATTTCCTTCTTTGTCTCTATATGAAATTTGATACCCATAACATAGGGTCAATTTTCCTTGTATCACAATAATTTGAAGTATTTTGGTAGAGGGCCTTGAGATGAATCTACACACAAAATTTCAAAGCTCTATGCCAAATGGCTCAGGAGAAGAAGATTGTACAAGATTTCATTCTTTGTCTCTATATGAAGTTAGATACCCACAACATAGGGCCAATTTTTCCTTGTATCACATCAATTTGAAGTATTTTGGTAGAGGGCCTTGAGATGATTCTACACACAAAATTTCAAAGCTCTAGGCCAAATGGTTCAGGAGAAGAAGATTGAACAAGATTTCCTTCTTTGTCTCTAAATGAAATTTGATACCCACAACATAGGGCCAATGTTCCTTGTATCACAATAATTTTAAGTATTGTGGTAGAGGGCATTGAGATGACTCTACACACAAAATTTCAAAGCTCTAGGCCAAACGGTTCAGGAGAAAAAGATTGTACGAGATTTCATTCTTGGTCTCTATATGAAATTCGATACCCACAACATAGGGCCAATTTTTCCTTGTATCACATCAATTTGAAATATTTTGGTAGAGGGCCTTGAGATGAATCTCCACACAAAATTTCAAAGCTCTAGGCCAAACGGTTCAGGAGAAAAAGATGGTACAAGATTTCCTTCTTTGTCTCTCTATGAAATTTGGTACCCACAACATAGGGCCAATTTTCCTTGTATCATGATAAATTGAAGTATTTTGGTAGAGGGCCTTGAGATGAATCTACACACAAAATTTCAAAGCTCTAGGCCAAACAGTTCAGGAGAAGAGGATTGTACAAGATTTCCTTCTTTGTCTCTAAATGAAATTTGATACCCACAACATAGGGCCAATTTCCCTTGTATCACAATAATTTTTAGTATTCTGGTAGAGGGCATTGAGATAATTCTACACACAAAATTTCAAAGCTCTAGGCCAAACGGTTCAGGAGTAAAAGATTGTACGAGATTTCCTTCTTTGTCTCTATATGAAATTCGATACCCACAACATAGGGCCAATTTTCCTTGTATCACATCAATTTGAAGTATTTTGGTAGAGGGCCTTGAGATGTATCTCCACACAAAATTTCAAAGCTCTAGACCAAACGGTTCAGGAGAAGAAGATTGTACAAGATTTTATTATTTGTCTCTATATGAAATTCGATACCCACAACATAGGGCCAATTTTCCTTGAATCACGATAAATTGAAGTTTTTTGGTAGAGGGCCTTGAGATGAATCTACACACAAAATTTCAAAGCTCTAGGCCAAACAGTTCAGGAGAAGAGGATTGTACAAGATTTCCTTCTTTGTTTCTATATGAAATTTGATACCCACAACATAGTGCCAATTTTCCTTGTATCACAATAATTTGAAGTATTTTGGTAGAGAGCCTTGAGATGATTCTACACACAAAATTTCAAGACTCTAGGCCTTATAGTTTGGGAGGAGAAGATTTTTTAGTAATTGTGGACAGACAGACGGACGGACGGACGGACGGTGAGCGATCACAATAGCTCACCCGCAGCACTTCGTGCTAAGGTGAGCTAAAAATACCGTAAATGTCAGAGCTGCAGTTACAGGTTTTTGTTGTCAATTCGCTGATCTTCAGCTTAAAATATCTCAATCATTTGAAGTCCGAAATCTATGATGTAGGTACTCATTTAATCGTCTGGAAGAGACAAAGACGATGAGCACTACATAGGTATATAATTATGAACTTTGAAAATTTTTCTTCAAACAGATCCGAACGACAGCACGAATAGTGGAGGAAGAAAGGACACTTGCGGGGCCCGACGTTTACGATCGGTTTACGAACTCAGAATTCGTCGTGAAGACAAGGGCGAAAGGATGGGTTGCAATAAGGGGTCAAAAAATAGATTTTCTTTAAATTTTGTGGATTGATAGGGTTACATAATATCTTTAATTTGTATGTGTAAAAAATCTGGTTTCGGCTTATTTTTCGAGATATGGGTAAATAAAGTGGGTGGGGTAAGATAGACTGAAACACAGTAGGGGTTATTCTAAGTCGCTTATCTTTCTTATTTTTAACCCCAGATACGTGAAAATTTGTATGCGTGTCTTGTGATATATGTGTTAAACATTTGTAGGCTTGTATTTGATATTCCATGTATATCTTTTCCGTAATACTCATTCTTCTTTCTTTCGCAGAATTTCGCTATTTTTTAACGACCAACTTTACCAAACTATCTCTACACGTTTTATTTGAAACCTGATTTTTATGAAACTTTCTAGATGTATTGTCCAGATAATAATGTAACTTTGTGTGAAATGTGAAAGAAAAGCGTTGGCCCGTTGTTGAGATATTTGACCTTGACCTTCAAAATGACTTCAAAAACTCGGGAAATGCCAAAATGTGATGGTTAAAGCGCCAATTTTATTCATAAGGATTGGGCGCATGGCTTTTTCTTATTGTTCCTAATGAGTTTCGTAGCAATATTTACTTTTTTGTATCGTACAACCCATTAGGAAGAATGGGAAAGAAAAGAAATTCTTTTTACTTCTCAGTTTTCTTATCAAACTAAATATTGCACATGAAACATGTCTACGCAGAAAGAGCTGTGATTAATATTACTTCCACGGGTGAGTGAAATTAAATATTAGCATTATGTTAAGATTGCTAGAACTACCAAAGCTTTATGGGCAACTTGAATTGTCTAAGAGTTTATATTCACTCATCTCATGATGGACAAGAATTATCAATTTGCCAGGAGAAAACTTATCATTTTCAGATTGTATTTCTTATATGGTTATAAAGAAGACGCATTGTGAATGATTTTACTAAATGACCAAATGTGCTTACAATTAATTAACTTAAGCTAATTATTTAAATAACGTTATATAATATTAACAAAAAGAAAATAATGTTTAATACTTTATAGACAGGCCTTAAAGCTACTATTTCCCAGATTTGGACCCAAAATTTGCCAAAAACAAACGAAATGTACACTTTTTAAGCTCCATATGACCTGATTAAATGATTACGACAAACTATTGAAGCAACGACTCATTTTTTCGCAATTTGATACCAAATTCATGAAGCGATGTCAAAAGTAGGTCAAAAGCAGTAGGACATGCGACTTTCTTTAATGACGTCACAACATACATGATGACGTCATATTGAAATTCAAGTATGAATCTCGTTTGAATCTTGGTCCGCGCTGTATGCGCATGCGTGTCAGTTAAAAAATCATTTTAACCCCATCAGTGATGGGGTTGAATTTGGGTTTGGATTCTCCCTAAATTCAGCTATCTCTCTTATAATTTCGGCTCAATCTCTGTCTGGATCGCATATTATTAACTATTCTGAGGTGGCCAACACAAAAGTTTTGCATATTTTTTCAAAAAATTTCATTTTTTGCAATTAGACCATCTGATACCCTCACCCTTTAAACAAATATCTGTCTATCAATGAATTCATGAGATGAAATAACTGGGTAATTCTGAGAGGTGACCAAGTTTATTATATTGAGTATATCAATTTGAACGGTAAAATCAAACAATAAAAAAACCCAATCATGTGTGAAATATATTTTTTTATGAATGGGGTGTCACATGCCATTCAACCCTAACCATTTTCCCAACAATGCGTAGTTTTAACAGACATTCCCGAATTTGATGTTATTTTGAAGGTCAAGGTCAAATATTTCAACAACGGACCAACACTTTTCTTTCAAATTTCACACAAAGTTACATTAATATCTGGACAATACATGTGTAAAGTTTCCTGAAAATCGTGTATAAAATAAAACGTGTGGAGATAGTTTGGTGAAGTTGGTCGTTAAAAAATAGCGAAATTCTGCGAAAGAAAGAAGAATGAGTATTACGAAAAAGATATACATGGAATATCAAAGGTAAGCCCACAAATGTTTAACGCATATATCACAAGACACGCATACAAATTTTCACGTATCTGGGGTTAAAAATAAGAAAGATAAGCGACTTAAAATGACCCCTACTGTGTTTCAGTCCATCTTACCCCACCCACTTTATTTACCCATATCTCGGAAAATAAGCCGAAACCAGATTTTTTACACATACAAATTAAAGATATTTTGTAACCCTATCAATCCACAAAATTTAAAGAAAATCTATTTTTTGACCCCTTATTGCAACCCATCCTTTGCGATATCAAGAACGACATACATGTACGACATGGCCCAGGTGTTGATAGCCCTGATGTCTATGTATAATGTTTTAGAAAACCCTATTTTTTTGGTGCTCATCTTCTTTGTCTCGTCGAGACGATGAAACGAAGACGATGAACACCACAAATAAGGGTTTTCAGTGGGCCGTATTAGCAACGATCTAAAAATTTCAAATTGAATTATTTCGGTTATTTTTCTGTTCAGAAATGGGACGGGTAATGCGCAAATGCCCCATATGTGCATGTCACCGGCTATTTTGGGCCTAACCCAAACCCAACTTTCTCCTTTTACCGCATAGTTTGAGCTCATTATGTGTTTTGATGAATCCAAACAAGGTTTTTCATACTCGAGTACATCTCAGCTTTTGAACCATGTGTATTATAGTACCGTACGAGTGTCTGTCTGTCTGTACGGGGCACTTTTTCGACGTCGAAAAAACCGAAACGGCCATTTCAGCCTTTTTGGCGTTTTTTGGATTTGGTTAAAGGGCCTTAGCGATCTCATTAATTAAAACTAAGGAATAAAAAGTCTATGAATATAGAGTGTAGATTTGTACCTATTAGAAAAATGTGGCATTGTCGTTCGTTCGTCCGTCTGTCTTGGTACAATTAATGCTAAAAGGTCGTACCTCGAGAATTTGCGATCTTAAAAAAGGGTAATTTCAAAATCAAATTTCTCATTTTGTAACGATGTTTTACTCATAATTTCTTTTGTATTTTTATATTTAAATATTAAACTCTCAGAAAAACGTTACTTGGAACCTGTTCGTCCGTCCGTCTGTCCGTGAGGTCAAATGTCGGCAAGGTCAATTTTATTGTATTTTCGTCGACCGAAATGTTAGGCCAAATCTGCTGCCTGCCTATATACACACCCTCTAACTTTGCTAAAAAGTTTTATTAAGCAACTAAAAGTATCCGGCTGTCATCTATACATGTCCGGTAATAAGATAATGACTTTTGGTGACTGTACGTCTGTCTGTCTGGCTCCAGTGGGTGCTAAAAGAACGTAAATCAGACAAAATTGGGCCTTCGCAGAATGGAATTTGGGTCATTTTCAAACGCCGCCACAGAAAAAACTACATGACTTTAAGCTACAATTCTTTGACGCACTCATTGTACTATTTCAGCACTACGATTTAAGCATATCATTCACTGTCCTAAATTATTTTTAAGTCAACACAACAAGGGATGGTAGGACACATGTCACAGTCTATTTTGGGCTTAATCCAAACCCAACTTTCTCCTTTTACCGCATAGTTTGAGCTCATTATGTGTTTTGATGTATCCAAACAAGGTTTTTCATACTCGAGTACATCTCAGCTTTTGAACCATGTGTATTATAGTACCCTACGAGTGTCTGTCTGTCTGTACGGGGCACTTGTTCGACGTCGAAAAAACTGAAACGGCCATTTCAGCCTTTTTGGCGTTTTTTGGATTTGGTTAAAATGAATGAATGAATGAATGGTGTTTTAAGGCCCGTCGACTACCAAGGTCATATTGGGTGCAATAGCAACACATACCTGGATGTATTCAAAATTACTGATATGTATATAGTTACATAAACATCCAGAAAGGTAAATCACAGTGACTATATATCTAATTCAAGAATAGATAATGTTACCTTGTATAAAATTAATCAATACTATTATTATAACATGATATTAAAACTAGACAAAACAATCATGAACCATGAATAATCCGATGTGAGGACGAATAGACATGGGCTCCTCCCAGATCAGAGAACACCCATGTCCGAGTCCACTCTACCGGAAAATCCGCAGAACATATACATATAGAATATTAAACATAACTAAGGTATCACAGTTCGTATATCACAGACTATAATAAAATGAGCTAAATCTTTTTAAAGAGATTACACTCTTTAAGAAATTTAAAAATTGATTCAGGTCTCACATTATCAAATAAGGATTTTAAACTATCAACCATTAAGTGCCTGTTTCTTATGATGGCAAGGTCTACACAATCAATGAGTAGATGTTGGACAGTTAGTGCCTCGTTACAAGGAACACACTGGGGTTCTGCCTCGTTCTTTAAAAGGTGCGAATGGGTCAAATGTGTATGACCGATTCGCAATCTGGCCAAAACTAACTCTTCGCGGCGGTCAGACCGAAGGCCTGGCAGCCATTCACCAAGTGAAGGTTTAATTGAAAATAATTTATTACGTTGATTTGCCTGATCACTCCAACAGTTCTGCCATACATTGTGAATAAAATTATTAATTAGGGGTTTAAAATCAGTAAAAGGAACTTTAAAAGGTAAAATATCTAGTGACAACGCGTCCTTGGCAGCCCTATCTGCCTCTTCGTTGCCACGTAGTCCGCAATGGCTCGGAAGCCAGCAAAAGACAATATCAGTATCTTCATCAGCAGCATAGATACGAGACAGCTTTTCCAGAAGTTTAACTATGATAGGGTTGTCCGTTTTCTCGTGCTCCAGCGCTTGCATACTAGATAAAGAGTCAGTGAAAATAATGTAACGCCAATAACCATTTTCGATAATGTGCTCAAGCGCAAGGTCAATAGCCTTGAGCTCGGCTGAGAAAATGGATGAATTATCAGGCAGACGATACTGATATTTGTAACCATCCAAGATGGCAGCTGAAGCAACTTTTTCTTCATTTTTAGACCCGTCTGTATAAATTTGAAAGTGCATAATGTGTTTTTCCTGTATTTCAAGGAATTTAGTTTTAAATACAACTTGATCCGTTTCAGATTTTTTAGTTGAAGCTAGATCATAAATAAAGGTGGGACTTTTAGACGACCACAAAGGAACATCTGGAACTTTATGTTCGGCCACATCATCTAGATCGAAATCTAGAGATTCTATGTCAGCTTTACAACGTAAACTAAAGGGTGGAATTTCTGAATCCTTCTTTTTGAAGTCCTCTTCGTAAAGAGGTTCAAAAACAGAATCATGTGTAGGATTATCTGGGTTTGATTTCAATTTCAAATAGTAATCCATAGACAATTTCTTTCGACGTAAGTTTAAAGATGGTTCGTTTGCTTCAGCATAGAGACTATTAATTGGCGATGTTTTAAATGCGCCCAACGCAATACGTAAACCTTGATTGTGTATTGAATCAAGTTTGCGCAAGTAAGATTGACGGGCAGAGCCGTAAACAACGCATCCATAATCCAATTTCGATCTCACAAGAGACCTATAAAGACGTAATAAAACTTTTTTGTCTGCGCCCCAGTCCATGCTGGAGACAACACGTAAAAGATTTAGAGCTTTCTTACACTTATTGCTCAGATATTCAATGTGAGGGATGAATGATAGTTTAGAGTCAAATAAAAGACCCAAAAATTTAAATTCTGGGACGACTTCAATTCTAATCCCGTCCAGAGTCAGTTCTGGATCGGGATGGAGTTTTCTGGATTTACAGAAATGCATACATTTGGTTTTTGTTTTAGAAAATTTAAAACCATTTTCATTCGACCATTTACTCAGGTTATTTAAAACCTGTTGTAACTGTCGTTCGATGGTATGCATATGTTTCGAACGATAACAAATACAAAAGTCATCAACGTAAAGAAAATATTCAATACCAGGACAAGTAGCTTTTATAATATTGTTGATTTTAATACTAAAAAGTGTAACCGAAAGAATACAGCCCTGGGGAACACCCATCTCCTGTTCGTGAGGATCAGAGAGCGTATCTCCTACCCTGACTCTAAACTGTCGTTCATCCAAAAATGCAGAAATAAAATAAGCAAGGCGACCTCGTATACCGAAATCATAGAGGCCATTCATAATTCCATACTTCCATGTGGTATCATATGCACTCTCGAGATCAAAAAAGACAGAAACAACATGCTCTTTTTTGATAAACGCTTCTCTTATAAATGTTTCAAAGCGAACTAAATGATCAAGAGTGCTTCTTTGCTTTCGAAAGCCACTTTGGGCTGACGTAATAAGTTTGTTTTTCTCAAGAAACCATACAAGACGGTCATTGACCATTCTTTCCATGGTCTTGCAAACACAACTTGTTAAGGCTATAGGACGATAATTGGAAGGGTTATCAGCATCTTTACCAGGTTTGGGCACTGGAATCACAATAGCTTCCCGCCATGAGGCTGGAATTGTTCCCGATTTCCAAACACTGTTAAAGATGTCAAGTAAACAATGAAGGGATTGGTGCGGTAAATGTTTTAAAAACTGATAGTGGATATCATCAGATCCAACAGCAGTATCATGACATTTTTTAAGAGCCGTTTTAAGCTCTTTAAGGGTAAAATCTTTATTATAGTGTTCTGTATTTTTAGATTTAAAATTCAATTTAACTTTTTCTTTTTGATCTTGATACTTTTGAAATTCTGTAGAATAGTTCGAAGAGGATGACTTTTGTGCAAAAGTATCAGCAAGGACGTTAGCAATTTCAGGTTTTGATGAAACAGTACCATCGTCTGTATTTAAATGCCCGACACTAATAGAGGCGTTTTTACCGCTTATTTTTCGTACCATGTCCCATGTCTTTTTGACAGACGATCTAGAATTAAGTCTAGATACGTACTGCCTCCAAGACTTACGTTTACTGTGTTTGATAGTTCTTCGTGCTCTAGCACGCGCAATCTTAAACTTTATAAGATTTTCTTTAGTCGGCCTTAGATCAAACTCTCTAAGAACCGACTTACGATTTCGTACAGCCTTTTTGCAGTCATCATTGTACCACGGCTTATTTGGATGTTTTGGGTTAACAGAGGTTCTAGGAATTGCCTTTTCTGCGGAGGAATATAATAGAGAAGTGAACAACTCCGCTGGATTGTCACATTCTTCAAAAGCTTGAGGTGTAATGGACTGTTCACATACAGTTTTGAACAAGCCCCAGTTTGCTTTATGGAGTTTCCACCGTTGTGGTCGCTCCTGTACTGATGGTCCAATTTCCGAAATAAGTATTGGAAAATGGTCACTACCATGCAGGTCGTCGTAAACTTTCCAGTGAAAATCTGGAAAAATTTGAGGACTGCAAACTGTCAAGTCTAATGACGAATATGTACCAGTAGCAGGGTGCAGATAAGTTGACGATTTATTGTTTAATAGAGAAAGATCATTCTTTGAAATGAAATCTTCAACAATATGACCCTTGTTGTCAGTGTTTTAACATCCCCACAAAGTATGATGAGAATTAAAATCTCCCATTAAAATAAAAGGTTTGGGTAACTGATCAACAAGGCGATCTAGTTTCCTGCTGTCAACAGGAGAACTAGGATGTAGATAAATGGAGCAAAGAGTAATAGTTTTGTTGAGAGACACGCTTATGGCTACTGCTTGTAGAGTAGTGTCAAGCTGTACAGGACGATGTGGAATATTGTTATTTACAATAATACCCACACCGCCTGAAGCTCTTTCACTACCGGTGAAGTGTTTGAAATAGCAAGAGTGATACTTGAGAGAAAATTTGTCACCATCTTTAAGAAAAGTTTCTTGAACACAAACTGCTACTGGTTTTTCCTTTGATACTAAGAGGTTAAGTTCCTCGAAATTTGATTTAATACTGCGGCAATTCCATTGAATAATTGTGTTTGTCATTGTAATCATTAGAAATATAAATAAACCACGTGTTAATAGAAGTTTGGAATTAATCATTTCTTATTTAATTTAATGATGTTACTACCTTGCTTATTCTTGTTAGAATCCGCACTGGTTGGTTCATCCGTAACCATGTCTTCTTCAAGAGCATGGAAACGATTGTAATTTTTGATCGGGTCATCCGATCCTTTGGGTATGCGATCTGAGATCACCGGATTTGTTTGTTTTTTCTTTTTACTATTTTCATTTTTATCTGGACTAGCTGGAGGATTGACTGGACATGTAGGAACTGAATTGACTTTCGGTTCTTTTCTTGTTTGCGTTGTTACAAGTGGACGTGCAGGTGCATTAGCTTTGGTAGAAGAAGTTTCTTTGGTTTGTGGAGAGGAAGACTGAGGCGGACTTTTGGTGGTTTCAAATAACTTTGCAATCTCTGTTTTCTTTTCGGGGAAAAGGATACACAATTTTCCAAAAATGTCTTTACAATTTTGACAACCCGTTTCTTTTTGGTTGTTACCCGAATCAGTTCTGGTAGCCTGAGCATAAGAGCTTGTGAGATTGATTCTATTTTCTACTATTTTCTTTGCTTCGGGGAATGATAAACCTTCTCTGTATTTGATGGTGACAATTTCTTTCTCTTTTTTCCAAGCAGAGCAGGAACGTGATGTAGACAAATGTTCCTCTCCACAATTTAAACATTTTATCGGTTTTTGGCAGGTCTCAGTGTTGTGTGTCATGGCCTCTCCACCACAACGTGGGCATAGTTCTTCCTTATTACATTTCTTTTCATGGTGTCCATACTTGAAGCAGTTGTAGCACTGTAGAGGGTTTGGTATATACATCTCTACAGGTACTTTCATATATCCAACTTTGATAGATCTTGGGAGAATAGAGGTTCCAAATGTAAGTATAATAGTGTTTGTTGGTTTCTTTGTGCCGTTATTATTGACTGAAATTCTTCGGGCTGATTTGACATTTTGGGAAGACAATTCTGCTACAAGTTCAGCTTCGGTAACTCCTTGTAAATCACGACAACGGATAATTCCTCTTGATGTATTAAGAGTGTCGTGAGGTCTGCACTTAGCAGGAATATTGAAAAAACTGTCGATTTGCAATAAATTCTCTGCATGTTTCGGTTTTTTAACTTCTACAAGGAGTGTCCCAGATTTCAACTTTTTTACCGATTTCGGTTCACCTGCTAAAGAGACGAGAACTTTTTGAATCACAAAAGGTGATAAATTTGTCAGTGGCTGGTCTAAATCATTAGCATCAATAACGAGGAATCTTGGGAAAGATCCTACACTGTCCGGTCCGTTATCCGTAAGGTCCATAAACTTTCTTTTAAAATGTTGGTTCTCCATATTTGAGGTTTTAATATTCTTCACCCGGGCCCCCACCCACCACGGAGTCCAACAAGGGGACATGGAAAATGGAGCGGATATCCGACTCCCCATGCCAGGGTTACCCAGATGGTATACTCAGGCAAAAGTTACAAAATGGTATGATAAAGAAATACATGGACAGTTCCCCCAGATCAGGGCTCCACCATGCACCTCGGTACCAGATCACAAAGCTCATTCCACCCAATTAACCCATGAGCCTATATAGATGAGGTATAAAACAAAATAACATGACAATTCAAAATATGACAAAAGTAGCATTATATTATGCTAATGATGATAAGATTGAAAAAGTGAAAATAATCTAGTTAGATAGATAAGAGTAAACAGAGCAGGTGGTTCATCAATTGTACCAAAAAAGTAAGTGCAGTCTCGGACAACAATATTCAAGACAAAGATATAAATGCCTCATCTAAAGCGACCAGCCGATTGCCTAGACCGGGTCCATCTAAGCTCCCGTTTACACCGAAGCCGAGGCCAAAGCTAGCGTATTGAGAAGCTGGAGAGCCCTGAGCTTCTCTCAACCAACCAGGATCCCCTTTTCCGGCTTACGAGTTTCCACTCACGGCCAACAAGCGGGTCTGCACTTTTAACAGACGGATCTGTCCTTTGCTTGGGGTCTTACCATTTGCTACAGGACAGGGCAGCCGGGATATTTCTAACCCCCCTCCACAGCTGGGGGCGGATTTGGTTAAAGGGCCTTAGCGATCTCAATAATTAAAACTAAGGAATAAAAAGTCTATGAATATAGAGTGTAGATGTGTACCTATTAGAAAAATGTGGCATTATCGTTCGTTCGTCCGTCTGTCTTGGTACAATTAATGCTAAAAGGTCGTAACTCGAGAATTTGCGACCTTAAAAAAGGGTAATTTCAAAATCAAATTTCTCATTTTGCAACGATGTTTAACTCATTTTTTGTTTCATTTTTATATTTAAATATTAAACTCTCAGAAAAACCTTACTTGGAACATGTTCGTCCGTCCGTCTGTCCGTGAGGTCAAATGTCGGCAAGGTCAATTTTATTGTATTTTCGTCGACCGAAATGTTAGGCCAAATCTGCTGCCTGCCTATATACACACCCTCTAACTTTACTAAAAAGTTTTATTAAGCAACTAAAAGTATCCGGCTGTCATCTATACATGTCCGGTAATAAGATAATGACTTTTGGTGACTGTACGTCTGTCTGTCTGTCTCCAGTTGATGCCAGAAGGTTGTAGCGGTGAATTATAAAGAACTACGCCATATTAGATCACCACCGGCAAGTCATCCTTAATCATCGGCAAGTCATCCTTAATCATCGTTACAGTAAGTCTTTCTTATATTTTCTTAAGGGGGAATGCTCCAGTTTTTCGGAACACTCGGTCATTACTGCAGTAAATTAAATGTTTCGTACCAATATGTTTCGCTACCAGATTTTCAATAATATAACACATCATAACAATTTACCATTTTCGACGGTAAAAGTGTATTTATTATGCAAAACTTATTTCCTCAAGATGGAAATCGATTATTTAGATCAAGACAGTTGTAAGTGTGTATGCAGTTACCACTGTTTTGCGTCATTTTATTCATGTGTAGCTGATAAAAATTGCTGTAATTCACTAATAAGTGCGCTGACCTATACATTTTCTTTTTGAATTATTACCAGGACATGTTGCTTGATACAATGAGGGAGTTTTATCAAATTCTATTATGTAGAACTTGAAATATTTCCAAAAATATGCAAATTTTGACATAAAACACTCCAGCTTCGTTGATCTAACCGAACCCGTGAGCATGCTGTTTTATACATTTAAGCGTTTGTAATATTACATATTTTGGGTTTTCTGTTCTTAATAAATGTAAGACGTTACTTTGAATCCGTTTTCGGGACTAAACGATGAATATACAGCATTTTAGTAGCATTTTAGTGACATTGGACAGGTGCAAGAAATTGAGCATTTTTTCGATGTAGGGGTATGTGATACGAATGCCTATAAAATTCAAACAAGATCGCTGACCATCCATTTTTATTTCATTTTTCAATTGGTAATAACATGTAATTTCAACATACAAAATATAGATAAATTCTATTATTGGGAAAAAATTAAGGAAACTGGAGCATTCCCCCTTAAATTGACTTTTGGTGACTGTTCGTCTGTCTGTCTGGCTCTAGTGGGTGATAAAAGAACGTAAATCAGACAAAATTGGGCCTTCGCAGAAAGGAATTTGGGTCATTTTCAAACGCTGCCACAGAAAAAACTACATGGATTTAAGCTACAATTCTTTGACGCACTCATTGTAACTTATTAGCTTATTATTAACTTACAGGCTTTTCCTAAAATTGAAAAATGATGTAGTCTAGGAAAAGGAAAAAAAACTTTTTTTAGAAAATCCTAGTTTTTGCGCTAATCGTCTTCGTCTCGTCGAGACAATTAAAATGAATACCCACATGACCTATTTTGGACTTCAAATAAAAAAGTTAGTTTTTTATCCTTTTCCTCCAATATTTCTCAATTTTAGAATAAGCTGGAATATCTCGGTTATTTGAAGTCCGAACCCTATCATGTGGGTACTCATTTTCATCGTCTCGAAGAGACGAAGAAAATGAGCACACAAAATACAGGCTTTTCCAAAAATTGAAAAATAGTGTAGGAAAAGGAAAATTTCTTTTTTAGAAAACCCTTTTTTTTGGTGCTCATCGTCTTTGTCTCGTCGAGACGATGAAACGAAGACGATGAACACCACAAATAAGGGTTTTCAGTGGGCCGTTTTTTTGGAATTGGTTAAATTGCCTTAGCGCTGTCATTAATTAAAACTAAGGAATAAAAAGTCAATGAATCTAGAGTGTAGATGTGTAGCTATTAGAAAATGTGGCATTATCGTTCGTTCGTCCGTCTGTCTTGGTACAATTAATGCTAAAATAACGTATCTTGGACCCTTTGAACAGCCGTGCGAAATTTCAAATGAAAATTGTAGTCCTACCACCTATTTTTTTAGGAATAAAAAGTATCCAGCTGTCTTCCTTGAACAGGTAGGGAACAAATATTACGCTTAGGGGGGGTGTACGTCTGTCTGTCTGCCCCCAGGAGATGCCAAAATGTCGTAATTCTGCTATTTCTAACCAATTGTTCCTCCCCTGCCTCTATTAACAGCCCATAACTTTTTTATTTACCATTACTAAGGAACTAAAAGTATCCAGCTGTCTTCTCTATATGTTTATGCAACACATATTACGTTTTGGTGTCTGTACGTGTATCTGTCTGTCTCCAGTTGATGCCAGAAGGTCGTAGCTCTAAGATACACTGATTTCTTACCCACTGCCTTGTATAACTTTCCTAAAATCAATTATTTATTAACTACAACTATCCAGCTGTCTTCTCTATATGTCTAAAAAGCACATACTACGTTTTGGTGTCTGTCTGTCTGTCTGTGGTCAGTGGGTGCCAAAAGGCCGTAACTCGAGAATTTGCGACCTTAAAAAAGGGTAATTTCAAAATCAAATTTCTCATTTTGTAACGATGTTTTAATCACATTCTTTGTTTTATATTCATATTTAAATATTAAACTCTCAGAAAAACCTTACTTGGAACCTGTTCGTCCGTCCGTCTGTCCGTGAGGTCAAATGTCGGCAAGGTCAATTTTATTGTATTTTCGTAGACCGAAATTTTAGGCCAAATCTGCTCCCTGTCTATATACAACCTCTAACTTTGCTAAAAAGTATTATTAAGTAACTGAAAGTATCCGGTATTCATCTATACATGTCCGGTAATAAGATATTGACTTTTGGTGACTGTTCGTCTGTCTGTCTGGCTCCATTGGGTGCTAAAAGAACGTAAATCAGACAAAATTGGGCCTTCGCATTTTTGAACTTGGGTCATTTTCAAACGCCGCCACAGAAAAAACTACATGGATTGAAGCTACATTTTTTGACGCACTCATTGTACTATTTCAGCCCTACGATTTAAGCATATCATTCACTGTCTTAAATTATTTTTAAGTACCCACAACAAGGAAGGCTAGGACACATGTCACCGGCTATTTTGGGCCTAACCCAAACCCAACTTTCTCCTTTTACCGCATAGTTTGAGCTCATTATGTGTTTTGATGCATCCAAACAAGGTTTGTCATACTCGAGTACATCTCAGCTTTAGAATCATGTGCATTATAGTACCATAGGAGTGTCTGTACGTCTGAACGGGGCACTTTTTCGACGTCGAAAAAACCGAAACGGCCATTTCAGCCTTTTGGCGTTTTTTGGAATTTGGTTAAATTGCCTTAGCGATCTCATTAATTAAAACTAAGGAATAAAAAGTCTATGAATAGAGAGTGAAGATGTGTAGCTATAAGAAAAAAAATGTGGCATTATCGTTCGTGCGTCCGTCTGTCTTGGTACAATTAATGCTAAAAGGTCGTAACTCGAGAAGTGGCGACCTTAAAAAAGGGTAATTTTAAAATCAAATTTCTTATTTTGTAACGATGTTTTACTCACATTTTCTTTTGTATTTTTATATTTAAATATTAAACTCTCAGAAAAACCTACCTTGGAACCTGTTTGTCCGTCCGTCTGTCCGTGAGGTCAAACGTCGGCAAGGTCAATTTTATTGTATTAGGCCAAATCTGCTCCCTGCCTATATACAACCTCTAACCTTGCTAAAAAGTATTATTAAGCAACTAAGAGTATCCAGATGTCATCTATACATGTCCGGTAATAAGATAATGACTTTTGGTGACTGTTCGTCTGTCTGTCTGGCTCCAGTGGGTGCTAAAAGAACGTAAATCAGATATATATCAGACAAAATTTGGCCTTCGCAGAATGGAATTTGGGTCATTTTCAAACGCCGCCACAGAAAAAACTACATGGATTTAAGCTACAATTCTTTGACGCACTCATTGTACTATTCCAGCCCTACGATTTAAGCATATCATTCACTGTCTTAACTTATTTTTAAGTACCCACAACAAGGAAGGCTAGGACACATGTCACAGCCTATTTTGGGCTTAACCCAAACCCAACTTTCTCCTTTTACCGCATAGTTTCAGCTCATTATGTGTTTTGATGCATCCAAACAAGGTTTTTCATACTCGAGTACATCTCAGCTTTTGAACCATGTGTATTATAGTACCGTACGAGTGTCTGTCCGTCTGTACGGGACACTTTTTCGACGTCGAAAAAACTGAAACGGCCATTTCAGCCGTTTTGGCTCACGAAGTCAAGGTAAAAAATCTCCCTTGTTAAAGATTTTGGACTGTTTTGACTTTTTCCATTTACTGCTATACAATGTAAAAAATAGGAACACATGACGCGTTCTGTGGATGTTTACTTCTGAAACGCCAGTGTTTTGAAGGTGTTCATATCTGAAACTGTTGTGTGCATTTTTTGAACACACAGAACCAACAGGTGCATGTACATTAAATTGAAACGCTAGCGTACCGTTTTGAAATACTACGTGTTTCAATCGATTTTTCACTAAACTTGACTACTGTAATAGATTTGCAGTCAGAATACTTCATATCAATAAAATAAAACATGTTTATAGGAAAAAATGATCTTAAACAACTTTCGTGAACTGAAAAGGGAAATTTGGAACAAAGTGTTCCATCTAACACGCTAGCGTACTGAAAGTAACGGATGCTGCAAAACAAATGGACCATAATCTCTAACCCTCCGCCTAAAAATGCTCCTTCATTCCAATACCTACGTAAAAGAGTAATTCTCTATGAATGATTTGTAAAATATATCTTTATATGACGTTTTATCATACTTGGGTAGAAGAAATCATAAATGAAACATATTTTAAGGCTAATACTTATAAATAATTATAAATACTTATAAATAATCTCTACACCTTTTTTGGCGCGTCGCTCAACAATCAAGAACATTTTCCACATCATTTTGTTTCGTAAGGGTTTTTGGCATGTTTTGTAGATAGTGTTAATTGGGTGAATTGCAGCGGTTCCATTTCTTTTCATTTAATTACTTTATTGAGAAAGTTTCACTTATTGACCAGTGAGTTATCTTAGTTTACGTAGTCATTCTGATTCTACAATTTTATTTACATGCCATGCATGCTCACATGTGCTAAAGAAAACGAATCAAACTTAGGGTATTTACCATCTCATCATGTAGATCTATCTTCTAAGTTCTTCAGATTATTTATTAAAAACTTAGGGAATGGGTGACTGGTCTGTTGCTTGCCACTGTTTGGTAAGTTGTAACTCCATGCCCTATAATCATTAAGTTTGTCCTTTTAGTTCAAAAGTATGATTTTTTGTTCAATGTGTAATTTCTCATGTGATGATCATGGGAAATTTCTTATTCATATAGTTCGTTTTCACCGTCATGATGCAAATTTCATCGTAAATTGCTGTATTGACAGCTGTCAGTATGCCTCAAAAAGTTGGAATGGGTACAAAATGCATGTTACCCGAAGACATAAGGAAATAAACTTAACTGAGCAAGTTGAAAATGACACAGACCAACTTCAATTGGATCCTGGACTTAATGATACTTTTGAAATTGCAGAAGACTTGGCTGAAAGGATAAGCGAACAAACATTTATTGATCAGAAGTTCCTTTTGGCTTTGCGTGCTGATCATCATATTTCGGAAAGGGGCCTACAGACAGTAATTTCTAGTGCACGGGATCTTGTAAATAGTCATCTATCATCTTTTAGGAAAAAAGTTGAAAAAAAATTAGAAGAAGGTGGCTTTGACTCTAGCTTTTTAAAAGAACTGTATAACCATGACAATGTTCTAGAAATCTCTTCTAAACATATGCATTATAAATTTTTAGAGTATCATTGTGGCTTAGTCAGGCCTTTGTCTGTTCTATTGGGCGAGACTTTAAGAGAAGTGAATGGAAACATTCGACAGATTAAGACTTATGGCTATGTTGTACCATTTAAGAAAAATTTGGCAAAACTTGTATCAATGCCTCAGGTATGGTACTGGGTGACACAGTCTCACTGTAGTCATGATGGCATTATGAGAGATTTCTGTGGTGCATCCTTTATGAAAGATTTAGTGAAAGACGGAATTGCTAATGGAATTTATTTGCCGATTATTTTGTACATGGATGATATTGAGATTGTAAATCCAATTGGTAATCACGTAAAAAAGCACAAACTTACTATGGTATATTTTACACTAGGAAATTGCCCACCAGAGTTTCGATCAAAGTTCGAAAGTATACAGTTGCTTGCAATACTCAAAAGCCGTGATTTGATAAAAATTGGGCTAAAAAATATTCTTAAGGAGTTTATTGAAACAATGAATCAATTAAGCAGCTGTGGGATTGAATTTTCAGTTCATGAAATTGTAGTAACGGTAAAAGGGTCTCTAATAATTGTTCCTGCAGATACTCCTGCTGCGCAGCTTTTAGGTGGTTTCAAAGAAGGAGTTGGATTTGCTAATAAAATATGTAGAACATGTAATACTTCAAGAACAGAAATCAAATCAAAGTTTTGTGATGCAGATTTTCAACAACGAAATCCAGAACAACATTCTGAGAGACTTACTCTTATGACACAAATGACGTCCACAGCTGCTAAGTACTGGAGTAAGATGTGGGGAATAAACACCAGGAGTCCATTACTTGATATCAATGGTGTTGATTTGGCAACATGTCTTGTTCAGGATCCAATGCACATACTGACTGAAGGTCTCCTTGCTAAAGAGATTGTGCTGATGCTCTACAGTTTCATTAAAATTGAAAGATATTTTTCATTAGCCTTTTTAAACTCTGCTATAGATGGGTTTAATTATTCATACCTTGAAGAGAAAAATAAACCCGAAAAAGTATCTTCTGATGATCTGGTGAGTGGAAAACTGAAACAAACATCTGCTTCTTTGTTAATGTTTTGTTTCATTTTACCATTGCTGATAGGACATAAAATACCAGTAGGAAACAAAAAGTGGACTAACTTTCTTCGATTAGTGCAGATAACTATGTTGGCAACCAGTCCATATGCAACTAAAGATACAGCAGCTGATCTGGAGCAGCTTATCTTTTTACACCATTCAGAGTTCAAAAATGAATATCCCAAGTCACCCATTACTCCAAAGGTTCACTACTTGGTCCATATCCCCAAGCAGATTTTGAAGTTTGGTCCTGGTCGTAATCAATGGGTTATGCGATTTGAAGGCAAGCATTTGTTCTTTAAAAATATCAAGTGGAAATGTTTCAAAAACATTGCACTCAGTTTGTCATTAAGGCATCAATTATGGATGTGTTGGAGGCAGTTAGGAATAAATGGTAAACCTGCCGAAAACTTCCTTTATAGTGGAGATATTACATCCAAACTGACTTTAACAAACCTTGAACTTCAGTGCATGCAAGTTCAGAGCTTCCTGAAAGATTCAGGTTTACATGAACATTGTATATTTAGTGCCACTGAGGTTGAAATAAAGGGTCATATGTACAAACCTGGATGTGTACTTGTGATTGATTATGTTGATAATCTGCCTGAGTTTGGAATTGTTGATCAGTTGTTAGTGGTTTCACAAGAAAAAATCTTTGTCTTGCAGAGGTTGGAAGTATTTGACTTTGACTGTCATACTTTATATTACCAAGTTAAGGAATGAATGAATGAATAGTGTTTTAAGGCCCGTCGACTACTAAGGTCATATTGGGCGCAACAGCAACACATACCTGGATGTATACAAAATTACTGATATGTATATAGTTACATAAACATCCAGAAAGGTAAATTATAGTGACTATATCTAATTCAAGAATAGATAATGTTACCCTGTATAAAATTAATCAATACTATTATTATAACACAATATTAAAACTAGACAAAAACAACCATGAACCATGAATAATCCGATGTGAGGACGAATAGACATGGGCTCCTCCCAGATCAGAGAACACCCATGTCCGAGTCCACTCGACCGGAAAATCCACAGAACAAATAAATATAGAATATTAAACGTAACTAAAGTATCACAGATCAAATATCACAGACTATAATAAAAAGAGCTAAATCTTTCTAAAGAGATTACACTCTTTAAGAAAGTTAAAAATCGACTCAGGCCTTACGGTATCAAATAACGATTTCAAATTATCAACGTTAAAGTGCCTGTTTCTTACGATGGCAAGATCTACACAATCAATGAGTAGATGTTGGACAGTAAGTGTCTCATTACAAGGAATACACTGCGGTTCTATCTCGTTCTTTAATAGGTGCGAATGGGTCAAATGAGTATGACCGATTCGCAATCTGGCCAAAACTAACTCTTCGCGGCGGTCAGACCGAAGACCTGGCAGCCATTCACCAAGTGAAGGTTTAATCGAAAATAATTTATTTTGTTGATTTGCCTGGTCACTCCAACAGTTCTGCCATACATTGTGAATAAAATTATTAATTAGGGGTTTAAAATCAGTAAAAGGAACTTTAAAAGGTAAAATATCTAGTGACAACGCGTCCTTGGCAGCCCTATCTGCCTCTTCGTTGCCACGTAGACCGCAATGGCTCGGAAGCCAGCAAAAGACAATATCAGTATCTTCATCAGCAGCATAGATACGAGACAGCTTTTCCAGAAGTTTAACTATGATAGGGTTGTCCGTTTTCTCGTGCTCCAGCGCTTGCATACTAGATAAAGAGTCAGTGAAAATAATGTAACGCCAATAACCATTTTCAATAATGTGCTCAAGCACAAGGTCAATAGCCTTGAGCTCGGCTGAGAAAATGGATGAATTATCAGGCAGACGATACTGATATTTGTAACCATCCAAGATGGCAGCTGAAGCAACTTTTTCTTCATTTTTAGACCCGTCTGTATAAATTTGAAAGTGCATAATGTGTTTTTCCTGTATTTCAAGGAATTTAGTTTTAAATACAACTTGATCCGTTTCAGATTTTTTAGCTGAAGCTAGATGATAAATAAAGGTGGGACCTTTAGACGACTACAAAGGAACGTCTGGAACTTTAAGTTAAGGAATCCGGAATAAAAAAAATGCTTTAAGTATTCAGATCTAAAATTTATATGGCTCTTGCAGGGGTAAAAGTTGAAAATTTTGAAAAACCTGAAAACCTGGAAAAGTCTGTATTTATATAGTAAAAATTGAGAAAATGGGGCATTTTGGAATACTCAAAAACCTGAACTTCAGGCATATGCCTGAAAACTTTTACCCCTGCTCTTGTCACTCCATACACACAGGGGTAACTCAGTTGTTCTTGACAAGTTTTGTATATTTAGTGAAACCTTATGTCTCAATCACATCTTGGCATTCTTGGGATTACAATGAATCCAGATTGGATATTGTGGTAGTACTGGTGTGAGAAATACCCAGAAGCCACGGTTAGGTGCTCCACCCGCCATGATATGACCATAGTAGTTGAAAGAGGCGTTAAACCCCATCAAATCAAGCTTTCCTGAGTTTCGGTACAGTATAAGTCTCTGAAATTTAATTCACCCAATTACACTGCTTAATTCCAAAACATTGATGTTGCATAATATTAAAGGTATTCATAATAACAGATTTTTGTTGAGCGAAAATGTCTGGCAAGCTATATAAAGTTTGGGACCATTCGAGACAACGCAAGAAACTAGTGTTGGCTCAGTCCTTAGAGGAGCTGTTAAGTAAAGGTAAGAGTTTTAATGTAAATTATAGTATAAATTCTTGAACAGACAAGTACATTATACTGAGGGATTTTTCAGCAAACATTTAAACATCTATGGAATTTGAGCATCTTTTTTTATTATGAGAAAATTTATAATTTTCCATTTTTTCTGGACTAGCAACTAAAAAATGTGACATCATTTTGATTAACTTTGATTACTTCCCATACAATTACCTGTTTTAACACATATTTATTAGTGAGAATTCATGAAAAAACTGTGCTAAAAGGACATATTGCTCATGATGTGGGACTATTCCAAACAAAACCAGTTTCAAATACTGAGCTCTTTCCTAATCAATCTCCTTATGGATGTACAGCAGACCACTTTAGAAAGCTGTCATAATTCTCATTGTTTTTGTTTTAGCGGCCTTGAAATTAACATTGACTGGTAAGCTGAGAGCAGTGTTTGGGTCTGATGGTACTGACATTGAAGATGATGAATGTTTGAATGTGTTGTCAAAAGATGATGTAATAGTGGTCCTTGAAACTCACCAGCAATGGGAAGAGCCTAATGATGTCATAACAATATATCCTCCCAATGAATGCCAAGTTGAAAATCATGTTACAATAGATGGTAAGTAAAATCATTTTGTTTCTTGTAAAAGTTAAAACATATTGAACACATCTGTGGAACATTAGCATGGGTGTGGAAATCTCATGCACGACTTGTCTGACCTAGGTAATTTTGCCCAGGGACAAGTGAAAAGTTCTTGCCAACTTGTCCAGGGACAAGTGAAATATTTGTGTAGAATTTGCAAATGGGCAAGTATTTTTGTTTTTTTGACAAGTAGCTTTCTGCTCTTGACTTGTGAGATTTCCACCCCCACCCCCGATTAGTATAGGACAGCTTATACTACATGTACTTTGAAGATGAGTCTGCATTTAGATACGGTACTGAAACGCAGGGAAGCAACCTCTGAAACGGAGCAAAACTGCGAGGGAACCGAACCAAAACTGCTAAACACACGTCAATGGAGCTAAATCGGAATGAAAGAGAATCGATAAAATTGATACAATCATAAAGTTACTATAAATAAACTGACGAGCAAAAGAAATGCCCCAACAAATTTTGCTGATATTTTCTTCGTTCTTATTGAAATTTTACAGAATTGTATAGATCTATGAGCAACAATCAGGCAAAAAAAAATCTTGCTTTTCTATTCAGTGAGATGCTCGTTTCCCGTAGCTGGCTATGATTTCTACGTCCACCGCGTGTGTGTTTACCATGTGATGAAAATGATCACACTTTTAAAGTTCCCATATCATTGACACGTAAAGTTTACGCAGTTACATGTGTTAATCGATAGACGATAATGCTTTCTGGGATTTTCTTATTAAACGTCTGTATTTAGGAGTGAAAAGGCAAACGCAGAAACGAGTCACCAGAAAAAGGGGGCTTAATGTTTGTTAGCTTGACAATGCCTTATTCGGGGAGCATAATCCGTCTCTGACGGCTCTTGTAATGCATCTGCTATGGTATGGTAGTAATAATTATTTATGACTCAATTTCATCCCCAAACTATTGTCATGTGAGCGTTGTTAATATGTTTTAGCTTCAACACAGTCTGTGTGAACGACTGCAGGCTAGTCTCATGCTGCACTTGTACAGTATGTTGTACACATTTTGCAGATCAGTCGCAGGCATCTACAAGTGGCAATAGAACAGTACCCGACAACAGTATCCAAATAGAACCAGCATTCAAACAGCCATTTCCAAATGAACCAGTGCCCAGCAAGCAGCCACAGCCTACACCAGACAACAGGTTGGATATTGTTATTTATTATATACCTATCAATTTCCACAGTTGAAAAATCAGACACGACAGAAAAAAAATCTGTATTTCATACGTATTAAATACGGTTCCAAATATGGCAAGTTATGATGACGTAACGCATGTGGTTAATTTCCCGCCGTTTGTAAAAACGCTATGTAACAGCGAAAGTAATGTCCATTTGAATTTAAAAAGCGCAGTATTTGTAAGGATATTACATTTTTCATTAAATAAGAACATTTTGGTATATAATAAATGGAATATTACATGATATGATTTTCCCGCGCCTTGTATTTGTTTCTCGTGCGCATGAATATTTTACATCTCACTCGACCTTCGGTCTCGTGAGATATCAAAATATTCCTGCGCACTCGAAACAAATACAAGGCGCGGGAAAATCATGCTATGTAATATTCCGTATGTATTTATGCAATAAGCAAAATATATTTCATGTACATGATTTGACCATAGGATCTGTGATGGAGTATTGATTAAGGAAACTGACTTTAACCTATGAGAACACTGGCTCAACTCCTCTCTTGCTAGTCACTGGCAAGGTACATTTTCATAGTGTTTACTAGTCAGTAAACATTCTCAGAAATACAGAATTGACTCATATTAAGCAAAATTAATTATCTTTTATCTACAATGTTTTTTTATTAACAATGGGTTATTCTTTGTAGGATATCAAAGAAAATAAGGGTTTACAGGTAAGTTTTCTCTGTTAAAGACAAACAATATTGTTTTCTTTATGCTTATTATTTTACAGTAAAACAAGTTTTGCTTTACCAACCCTGAGTGAGTATGTCAGGCGAAAGATGATGGAGGGAGAAAGCCATGTAGTGTGGTCCAAGCTCATTCAAGAATGTGCCTACTACTACCTGGCTGTTTCTCCAGGTATAGGCATAGAGAATAGCTCGGGTGATTACCGGGAGATAGGAAGAAAGATGTTCAATGCATATCCATGCATAGAACGTGATGGAACTCATCCATGGGTAGGTCATATTTTTTGTTGGATATAGTACTGAAACTCAGGAAAACATGTTTTTAGCTCCACTGGCCAAAGGCGATTTCATAGCCCAAGATCATTTCATTTTTGTCATTAAAGTATAATTCTAACAATATCTAACATTGAAGTCTAATTGGTTTTCTAAATTACCCCAATTGTATTCGTGTCAAAACCTATTAACCCTTTCCCAAACAAGACCGGGTTTTGACGTCCATAGTTGAAAATGCTTGGGAAAACATTGAGGCAAAAGAAGAAAATGCTGATTATCACCATTTTCTTCTTTTGCCTCAATATTTTCTTGGCTACATTGCACACAAATCCTATCTTAATTAACATCAATTAAATAGTCTAAAGCAGCTTTTAAATTGGATCACCCTAAATTTTTGCGGTTTGGGAAAGGGTTAAATGTGTGAAAACTTACCTGTCCATTGAAATGGCGATTATATATTGTAATAACACCTGTATAAAGTGCATTGTAGAACAATTAATTCATAAACAAGTATGGTTAATCGAATGACCAAGGTCAATTTATATTTTGCGGATTTAATTTTTGCGGGTCGATAGTATCCGCAAAATTCCGCAAAAAGTTACATTGCTGCAGAAATTACCAGTCATACGGTATATTATGGTACTTGTCTAACAAATTTTAAATTACTTTTGTAGAGCTTGTTTACAAAAACACTGTCGCAGAAAATAAGAAGGATTCGCTGGGACAACAAACGTAAGAGCAGAATTCCACCTGAAGCAAGCACATCATCATCATCATCACCAAAGCGCTTAAGGGTTGGTTCTCCTCAGCCGTCTGAAGAATGTGATCAGGAGACGTATGAGAGCCATGTAACCGAAATGGCCCAAGAGATAAACAAGAAAGAGCCAAACATTACCCATATGAAAACACTCTTGAAGGCAACATTTCCTAGAAGGAAAATCTGGATTGAGAAACTCTCTCCAGGTAGCGTTCAACCCATAGTAGAAAAGTTTCCTTGCTTCAAAAACGCAAATTATGTAAGTATGCATAAAAGTAACTATTTAACAGTTTCGCTCCGATTCTGAGGTTGCTTTCCTGAGTTTCAGTACCATAAATAGACCACACCTTTGTTAATGTACTGTAAGTCGTTTCTGATATGATAAATTATTGTCTTTAACTACATAAACAATGATTGGATTTAAATTGAATTGTTAGTATAAGCATATTAATGCAAGCCTGTGTGCGAAAGTGCATGATTGTACAATAGGTAGCAACCCTGTTATAAATGCTATTGCACAAGTTCTGATCTGAAAATACTGTGTATGCATGTACCTACTGAAACAATATTTAAAACATTTTAAGTAAGCTTTATTGTCTCTTTTCAGGTGATGGCAGAGTTGAAACTGATAATGAAATTTTCAAGTGTGAACAGCATTAAAGAAAGATTTGACATGGTGTTCAGAGCAGTTGCTAGTATTAAGAAAATGCCTTCTGTAAGAACATTAATTTTGCATTTGATAGTATAAGCTACCACTCCCCAAGTATTTTCAAAGTAACATGTTCTAGTTTCGAAAACTTAGCTAAACATGTTCCAGTTTCAAATACCTGAATATGTTTTAGGGGCGGGTGTAGTTCAGTGGTAACGCGCTGGACTTGTACCACAGGGGTCGCAGGTTCGATCCCCCGCCACTCCAGTCTTTCGTATGAGACTAAACCGAGGTCCCGTCTCCATATGACCTTAGTTGTTGAGTGGGACTTAAAACTCCATACAATCCAATCCTGAATGTTTTACGGACCAATTCAATTCCAAACTCTTGAACACTGTATAATTTAATCTTCACTGTTTCACCTACCGTTGGTTTACAATTCCAATATAACTCCCAGAATCAGACACTAACATTGAATGTGCTGTGACTAATAATACTGACTATGTGAAGCTATTTTATATTTGCAGAATGCCATGCTGGCATTGTCTGCAGTACCACATTATTTGAGCAAGTTTTCTTAAAATATTTTTTCTGTAATGTGTATTATTTAATTGTACACTATTTTTAATGGCTTATTTTTTCAATCTTTTAAAGCAGTATTTTTGTCAAAAACGATTATTTTAAGGGAGAATGCTACAGTTTTTCGGAACACTCGGTTATTACCGTAGATAATTTAATGTTTCGTACCATATATGTTTTGCTACCATATTTTCGATAATATGAAACGTCATTACAATTTACAATTTTCGACTGTAAGAGCATATTTGTTATGCAAAACCGATTCGATTTCCTCAAGATGGAAATCGATTATTTAGAGCAAGACAGTTGTAACTGTGTATGCACTTACCACTGTTTTGTGTATTCCCCCTTAAAGGAAAATTGTTCACATTTCTTTTGTAATTCACTATATATATATGGTTGGTTGTGGTACATTGCAGGGGGAAACTGACATTGACATACTAAAGATGGTAGAAGCAGAAACCAGATATAAACAAGTGAAAGGACATAAGCAAATGCCAATCATTCATATTGTTCAGGTATATCATTCTCTTCTGTTTAAAGTTCTAGATTATTTTAAAAGTTTCTTGCTCACATTATACTTGACCCTTTCCCAAACAGCCAAAATTTAGGGTAATCTAATGCAAAAGCTGTTGCAGACAACAAAATCAATGTTACGAAGTGTGGGAAATGTGAATATTATAGAATGGAACATATTGAGGCAAAAGGAGAAAATGCTGATTTTCAGCATTTTCTTCGTTTGCCTCAATGTTTTCCCAAGTCTATTCTTTTGGGGATGTCAAAACCAGGTCTTGTTTGGGAAAGGGTTAATACATATCCTACTTGTTGAAAAGCTTTCAATTAATATTGAGTGGCAAACTATTTTCACCTATTTTTCTTAATGTATAAGAGCAGCATATATTTACAGATAAAATTTTCTTCTTATCTGTATTTTGAAAGAAATAAAGTAGATATTATGGTTTCTGCTGTGTAGTTATCATCCAGCTAATACTTGATATAGCTCCTAATTAAAAAATATAAAAGGTAATCAAGGGTGTGGAAAACCCATGCCCAACTTGTACAACCTGGTTAATTTTGCCCATGGACAAGTGACAATTTCTTGCCAACTTGTCCAGGGACAAGTGAAATGTCACAAATATTGCTGTAGAATTTGCATCTGGGCAAGAAAATTTTGTGTTGAACATGTACCCTTTTGCTCTTTACTTGTCCCTGGACAAGCACAAAATTCTGAGATTTCCACACCCCTGAGTAATAATAGGCTCTCAATACGTCCATGGTAGATGTTATTAAGAAGTATATGTGGCTAACTGGCAACAAATCGCCATACATATTACAACTGATTGTGCTGGTGATGTAGTATTAAATTAATGAATGAATGAATGGAGTTTTAAGGCCCGTCGACTACTAAGGTCATATTGGGCGCACTCACTGTAATTATACCTCACTACAAGATGTATAAATATGTATTAGTTACATAAACATCCAGAGGAGAAATGATAAAAATACGATATTATATAACAGATAAAATTCTATGCAAAATAACAAAACACCATGAACAATCCGACGTGAGCACGAAAGGACATGGGCTCCTCCCAGATCAGAGAATACCCATGCCCGAGTCCACCCGACCGGAAAATCCACAGATCATCGAAATAAATTAAACAAACTGAAATTAATCAGATAAAAATACCATATAGAGGATAAAATAACAATAGGCCATGAATAATCCGACGTGAGCACGAAAGAACATGGGCTTCTCCCAGATCAGAGAACGCCCATGTCCGAGTCCACCCGACCGGAAAATTATATAAAAAACTACAATGCACATCGCCGAATAATCCGACGTGAGCACGAATGGACATGGGCTCCTCCCAGATCAGAGTTCACCCATGTCCGAGTCCACTCATGAAGAGGTTCAAAAACAACGTCATGTGTAGGATTATCTGGATTAGATTTAAGTTTTAGATAATAATCCATTGATAATTTCTTTCTTCGTAAATTCAAAGATGGCTCATTTGCTTCCGCATAAATACTGTTAATTGGCGATGTTTTAAATGCGCCCAGCGCAATACGTAAACCTTGATTATGGATAGAATCAAGCTTGCGCAAGTAGGATTGACGGGCGGATCCGTAAACAACACAACCATAGTCTAATTTAGATCTCACAAGAGATCTATAAAGACGTAATAAAACTTTTTTGTCTGCTCCCCAGTCCATACTGGAGACGACACGTAAAAGATTTAGAGCTTTCTTGCATTTATTGCTCAAATATTCAATGTGCGGAATGAACGATAATTTAGAGTCAAATAAAAGACATAGGAACTTGAATTCTGGGACAACTTCGATTCGGATCCCGTCCAAAGTGAGTTCTGGATCGGGATGGAGTTTTCTGGATTTACAGAAATGCATACATTGTGTCCTGGTTTTAGAAAATTTAAAACCATTTTCATTCGACCATTTACTCAGGTTGTTTAAAACCTGTTGCAACTGTCTTTCAATGGTATGCATGTGTTTTGATCGGTAGCAAATACAGAAGTCATCAACGTAAAGGAAATATTCAATACCAGGGCAAGTTGCCTTTATAATATTATTGATTTTAATACTAAAGAGTGTAACAGAAAGAATAGAGCCCTGGGGAACACCCATCTCCTGTTCATGAGGATCAGAGAGCGTATCTCCAACCCTGACTCTAAATTGCCGTTCATCCAAAAATGCAGAAATGAAATAAGCAAGGCGACCTCGAATACCGAAATCATGGAGGTCATTCATGATTCCATACTTCCATGTGGTATCATATGCACTCTCCAAATCGAAAAAGACTGAAACAACGTGTTCTTTTTTGATAAAAGCTTCTCGAATAAATGTCTCGAAACGAACTAAGTGGTCGAGAGTGCTTCTTTGCTTACGAAAGCCACTTTGGGCTGGTGTAATAAGTTTGTTTTTCTCAAGAAACCATACAAGACGGTCATTGACCATTCTTTCCATGGTTTTACAAACACAACTTGTTAAGGCTATAGGCCGGTAATTCGAAGGATTATCTGAATCTTTACCAGGTTTGGGTACTGGAATGACAATAGCTTCCCGCCACGAGGCTGGAAGTATTCCCGTTTTCCAAACACTGTTAAAGATATCGAGTAAACATTGGAGGGATTCGTGCAGTAAATGCTTCAAGAACTGGTAGTGGATATCATCGCATCCAACTGCAGTATCGTGGCATTTCTTAAGGGCTGTTTTTAGCTCCTTAAGAGTAAATTCTTTATTATAATGCTCTACATTTTTTGATTTAAAATTCAAGTTAACTTTTTCTTTTTGTTCTTGATGTTTTTGAAATTCAGGTGAATAATTAGAAGAGGAGGATTTTTTGGCAAAAGTATCTGCCAAAACATTTGCTATGTCAGGCTTAGATGAAACAACGCCATTATCAGTATTCAAATGCCCAACAGTGAGCGAGGAGTTCTTGCCACTAATTTTCCGCACCATATCCCAAGTCTTCTTGACAGACGATCTAGAATTTAATCTAGATACATACTGTCTCCAAGACGTACGTTTACTGCGTTTAATAGTGCGCCGTGCTCTCGCACGTGCAACTTTAAACTTTATAAGATTTTCCTTAGTCGGCCTTAGATCAAACTCTCTAAGAACCGACTTTTGCTTTGCAACAGCCTTCTTGCAATCATCATTAAACCATGGCTTATTTGGATGTTTAGGGTTTTTAGATGTTCTTGGAATTGCTTTTTCTGCAGATGAATATAACAGAGGGGTAAATAATTCTGCAGGATTCTCACAATCTTCAAAAGCTTGAGGTGTAATGGGCTGTTCACATACAGTTTTGAACAAGCCCCAGTTTGCTTTATGGAGTTTCCACCTTTGTGGTCGCTCCTGTACAGATGGCCCAATTTCCGAAATAAGAATCGGAAAATGGTCACTGCCATGCAGGTCGTCATCAACTTTCCGGTTAAAATCTGGAAAAATTTGAGGACTGCAAACTGTCAAATCCAATGATGAGTAGGAACCTGTAGCAGGATGTAGATAAGTCGATGACTTATCGTTTAAAAGGGAAAGGTCGTGCCTTGAAATAAAGTCCTCAACAATATGACCCTTGTTGTCAGTATTTGAACATCCCCATAATGTATGATGGGAATTAAAATCTCCCATTAAAATAAAAGGCTTGGGCAATTGTTCAATGAGCCCGTATAGCTTCCTGCCGTCGACAGGAGAACTAGGAGGAAGATAAATGGAACAAAGGGTTATAGTTTTGTTAAGAGAAATACTAACAGCTACTGCTTGTAAAGTAGTGTCGAGCTGTATTGGGCGATGTGGAACATTGTTATTCACAATGATACCAACACCATCCGAAGCTCTATCACCCCCAGTAAAGTTATTCAGATAACAAGAATGATATTTTAAAGAAAACTTATCAGTATCTTTAAGAAATGTTTCCTGCAAACAAACTGCTACTGGTTTTGTCTTAGCAACAAGAAGATTTAGTTCTTCAAAATTTGACCTTATACTACGGCAATTCCATTGTATAATTGTATTCGCCATGATAGAATAAATAAATAAAAAGACAAAAAT